>JANCMC010050420.1:20919784-21096395 GCA_024363005.1 Charaxes varanes
ATTTTAGTGTTTGGTAACGTTTATCTTTTCTTGAAATAAAAATTCATTTATTCACTTACATTTTTACAAAGTCTTGTAAAACTCAATTTTTAGTATATATATTTCTTTAATAATATGTAATATTCTGGTGATAATTTACTTTTCATCAGAAAAATGTGTATATTTAGGAATACATGTAAAAAAAACGGAAGTGTTTCGATTCTTCTGATGAGAAGTACGTATTCGACTTGGAGCTAAAAGTAAGTGAGTTCGCGTCCTGGTTTGACGTAAAGCCGTTACATTCACTTATCAAAAGCCAATCTGAATAATAAATTTTGATTTTCATGACTTATCATGTTGATATAGTCAATGGTGATATAATTGCTATGGATAATATAAAAAATGGAAATTTAATTTACAAAACCTCTGTCCCGCGTTCACGTCCGAATTAAATTCAATGAATTTGACCAATCTTTTATGTTTCCATTTTAATGTGCAGAACTGTAAATATTTTAAAAGTAAAGTAACTTATGTTATTCTTTGTAAAATTATAAAAATGCTATCTGTCAGTGAAAGTCCCGTAGCAATCTGTCAATGGGCTATCTAATCTCAAAAGATAGATTTAGATATTAGATAGCCCATTTATCGAGGAAGGCTATATAATAGGCTATATATCATCATGCCAAAATTGAATCTTTTTGTTTTACCTAATTTTACGCGGCCGAAGTCGCGGGTAACAATAATTATAAATATAATGCATATGTACACACACAAAATCTCATTTGTAGCAGTTTATACGTCATAACAAGTTGGTTGAATTCTTAAAAAATATAAGTATACTAATATACAAATATGTTATTAATCATTAATTTTCCAATTACTTTATACGCATTTATTAAATATATTATCGCGACGTTACACACGGACGATCAATACTATTTATTTGTATAGATTCTGCGCTGAAGGCACTTGGGTTCATTGCAGTCATTCCGGTTTGCGTCATAAAAGAAAATCTAAGAGCGGCGTCTCTCGGAGCTGAGGCTGCAATTTTCTGACTTCCTTCCACGTTTTCAATTACTGTGCCAACAACGAATAATCAGTTTTGATTAGATCGTGTTGTATCGCCGGGGCAGCCTCGGCCCGCGCCCCTAGCCACTTACCGTCTGCCCACTAGTGGCTGGATGTTGACATAATTATACATTAGCGTCTTGTTAGATACTGACCGGTTAAATACAGGATCCGGCCGTGACCTGTTTTGTATATTAACGTCGAGGAATATTAAACAAATTAATTAACTCTGTCTTCTGAACTACTTCTTAATTATATCTAAATTAAAGAATAACATAAATAAGAAACATCTGCAAAAGCTAGTCCATGTCGGTACTCGGCTTCCAAAAGAAAACAACACAATTAAATTGTAACTGGCTGTGCTACCCAGTGTACTAAGTTCCCAGTATTTTTTCCCTAGTAGTCTCATTTATATTACCAAAACCCTAGTAGTTCAATAGTAGAATAATAATATATAGAGGTAATGAAATAAAATGGTTGATTGAAACCTGGAAGGTACCTCAACTCTGCTGGGCCATTGTCCTGTATTGCCTTACTCTTGTCCACTCCAAGGACAAATCTTATATTATGAAGTAATCCTCATATTACTAAAAGAAATATTCTTTCTAAGTTGTTTAATTACTACTGCAATTAGTGCAAAATTTTTGTAATTTGACACGACCTTTAAAGTTGCTGACCTGTCTCCCGGTGGAATGGAAAACTTGTCATCGGATTTTTTTCATTATTACTATTTTTAGATATCATGAATGAAAACCACAACATCTAATGAAATTCCTTTATAGATTTTTTAGCAAGTAAATAATGTTTGAATTCATTAAATACACATAACAAGTTAAAGCAAAAAATTAAGTTTAATTCATTGTTTCTATATTATTTTGAATATTATCAACTGACTTAAAAAAAATTAGAGGGTCCTCAATTCGACTGTATTTTTTTATATTACAAAGGGCAAACGAGCAGGCGTTTCACCACCTAAGTGACTACCGACGCCCATGGACACCTGCACCACCAAAAGACTCGTACATGTGTTGCCGGCCTTTGAAGAAGGATTTAGGCCACCGGGAATACTCTCAAACCGAACGAAACCCGACAGCAAAACCATCACTTGACGTGACAGCATCACGCTGATCCTGTGTGAAAAAGAGCTACTGGTACTCGGACGCGCCGGCACAATTCGACTGCAGGCCAAATGGTGAACCGATGTGGGCCCAAAACAAAAATTTCGAATCTTTGACTCCAACGGTTCGAAATGTTCGTGCTAGGTCCTCAAAGCTTTAGACTAAGTAAACCGATTTGGGTGATTATTTATTTATTTGAAAGTTCGCTTCCCGTGCGGTCCCATTTATTCTGACAATTTGAAGTCGTATTTTTAAATAAACAATATAATTTTTAAACATTATTGTTAGATTTCCTCAAAGTAACGCATTCTTGCAATTAATTACTATAAAATTCATTACGTACTTGTCTGTATATTATAAGTATCGAACAATGAAATAGAATTGAAAAGCTTCTAATAAATCCGGGGCGCAATATGGATGTAGTCTCATTTTCCCACATCTGTATTATACCGATCCCGCCATGGGGAGCGACCCCTCGGCCCGACCCTCCCTTGCAGGATTCAATACGTATTTACATCCAACGTATACAGATATGCAAGTCTCCAGTCTAGGAATCTCACCAATACAGCTGTATGTATGTTAGCAATCGTCCGAAATCGCGGCTAATCCACGGGTCTTTCCCAGTTCGTGAAACAATTTTTTTTTGTTTGTGTAACAAGTTAAGTGGCTTATCACTTGAATAACTATTTTCGTCCATGGACAACTGCACTATCGGAAGGAGTGCAGATGCGTTTCCGGCCTTTGACAAATGCTCTTTTCTTGAAGGTCCCTAAGTCGTATCGAAGGCGAATAACTGTATGCTATCGGATAACAGCCTTACAGTTAGTTCGGTCTTTGTAAGCCAGCAAACAGGATTGTCAGTCGTAGGAACGGGATCCAAATGGGGGCGTGAGCTCTTCCGCATTGGCAGAACCTAACGTTGCTTGAGCTCACACAATAGAAAATGTTATATAAAATGGCCAATGGGCTTGAATAAAAACAAATTCAGCTCCACTTCACATGCATGGGTGCCAATTCCATGATGTAAAATTATTGTTATATAAAGATGCCAGCAAGAAAATCTATACGCAGTACATAACTATATCAAATTTCATGCATGTATGTCAGAGAAGGTTTTAACGGAAAAACTCGAAAGATTTAAAATTATTTAAAAAAATGCAGATTTGGTCGCTACTTCAAACAAAATTCGTCAAATAGTTGACTTTCATACTAGACCTTTTGACTGCCGTGCTATGTAAAATTATTACTTCATAAAACAATCACTATATATATATATATAGTGATCGTACTTAGAAACTTCCCTAGCGTGAGTTAGATTTTGTGTGGTGCAGCGCCATCTAGTTTGCTCTCATGTATCTTTATACCCGATTATCGCCATCTCGTTATGTAGCAGCACCTACATATGTATGTCCCCCAATAATCAAGATTTCGTGTTAGGTGACCTTTCGCTATTGTATAGAGAACAACAATACTCACAGCAACACTATTCTTCATGTCAGCAACAACACTGCTGAACTCGGAGAAGTGCAGCTCTGGTGCGAAGGGCAAAGCGTGAGCCAGGTCTCCGGAGACCATGCCTGAGCTCACACACAGACGTTCCAAGCGAGCCGAGTTGGAAATTATGGCTGCGTGGTATTTACCCGTTGCTGTACCCTGTATCAAAAAATGAGCTATAGACAAAAATAAGTTTGTCTAAACACCTTATTAAATATAAATGACATTTTCTTAAAGGGGCTGATATTAACATTAGTAAGAGAAACAGTTGAGGTAAGTCATGGCGGTTTTTACAGGTCATTACAGGATACAAAATTACATGAAAATTGTTAGAGCCGTTTCCGACATTCAAACTATATATACAAGAAGTACATTACTTGTTTAAAAGTATTAGACAGTATGAGATATTCATAAATTCTTAAAAAAAACACTTGATAGAATGAAATTTATATTTTGGATATGTACATCGCAGACAGTAAAAATAAAATTACTAAATATAACAGCACAAAGGTAGATCGTAAAGCGACTTTTCTTCGAACTACACAGTAATTATATCATTAATCACTATATAAGCGATCAGAAAGGGCGCCAATTCTGCTTAGAATCAAAACAATGCAGTAAAGTTGTAAGAAATTTAATTACTGCACCGTTTTTATTTTTATATAAATTTAGCACATAGGTTTAATGTCTGCCAATAACTTTCATACAAAATGTATGCATTGGACTAAAAATATTAGTGGAAAATAAAAAACGACTGAATATATTCGAAAAAACAAAAAACAAATGGCGCGCATTCTAGACCATTGTAAAACTTTGGGTACTAAATATAATTTAGCAAGAAAAGTTAAAAAAATTGAAATAGACAGTGATCTAGTTTAAAAAAAACAGTAGATTACGCACATCGCTGAAGTGAGTAATTAATGCACCCCAAGTAATTATTCGCCAGCATAACACTCGGGCATTAATGACTCACTTTGCGCTCGGTGCAATAATCAACTATTACGATTGAAAATTAAACTTATGAGGCATTAAAAGAATGCAAATAAATATTTACATACCTGAGCACCAGTGAGAGTGGCAACATCGACTATGGTGTCTGCGCGGAGTACTTCCCACTGACCTACATTTGTGAAATTTGGCAAAAGCGAGGTCTCAAGCAAAATATAAAAAACACCTAAAAAGCGTGCTGACATAAAAGTTTACAGTTATATTTTGTCTAGATATTAGAAAAATATTTAAACAACAGCAGATGGTACCATTTATAGATATAGTGCAAATAATTAAAAGGTTTGAAATTTCTTGATATCATAATAATATCCTGTAAGACTTTAAAAGTAGACAAAAATAATTCTTCTTAAATTGGGCAATCACTCAGCACTTTACACGTCAGGGCGTGTTATCTACCTTCGTCGGTTATCTCGCCAACTTGATGTATGTTAGCTTTAAAATCCCGGCGGATTCCAGGAGCGGGATCTTGATGAATAGCTTCTTTATATCCGGAAAGATTGATACAACGTGCTCTCCAAGTTAAGGTATTACCCGTAAAAATATAATATTAAATTTAGAAAATGTTCCCTCTAACTGAATTATGAAATAGATGTGTCTATAAATAATTATAAATAATAAAATTAATATGTACAGGAATATATGACACACGGACGTCTGTTCCTAAGGTAGACAACTTAATGCCTGTATTATAGGTAACAGCCGCTTGTTATACACAAATATTTTTTTTAGAAATATATAAATATATAAATACATATAGATAATACACCCAGACTCGATGTGGGAATCGAATCCCCGACCCCCGGAGCAGAAGGCAGGATCACTGCGCCAACGGCCAGCCAGATGTTCTATGAATGTTTGTAACGTATACTTAAACAGCTGAATTTATAGTGACAAAAGTTTTAATTTAAACTTCAAACCAGTTCAGTGCAAGTGAAATTTGTGCAGTTACGTGTATGAAACAGTGCCTTTAGTTTTTGTGCACTTTGGATTAACATTTTTCTATAATTTAATATAAATTATAGAATAACGAATACAGGACACACGATAACAAAATGATATTTTCATTTAAGTGAAAGACCATTTTCCTGTAATAAACAAACTGACGTCAGAAGTAAGACTATTGTTTTATTAATTTTTTAATTACACACACCAATCTAGGGACTTAACGATTCAGCGTCGCGACCACATTCGTTCGAGGTCACCTTGAATTGAAGTGCTCCTTCATGAAATATTCACGTGTTCTGTAACTTTTTTATACTCGACTCGAATTAATCGATAAAAGTGTGTTATACTGGAACGGGTGTCATTATACAGGAATCGACCACTGAGTCCACTGATCATAAAATCTATAATCTTGCGATTCCAAAGAATATGCTGTCATGTAAACGTGTTGAGATATACATAAATGGATATATAATGCGTTTCAGGGGCACTTCGGTGCCTGCTGCCTGCTCGTCTGCCCCCTTGTAACATATTAAAAAAAAAAAAAAAAAACCTGATTAATGTCACTTTGTGATATTAGTCGTAAGGTTGTAGAGATGGTGGGGGTTCCGAGGATGACGTCAGATGACCAACAAAGTGTAAAAGTCAAAAAGAAAACAACAAAGTGGTTCCATTTCAAAAAGTATGAAAATATTTTTGATTAATTAAAAACATGAAAGGCATACAATTAACACGTTTCAACGTGGCGTTCACGCCACGTACTCTATTAATAGCTCATTCATAAAAATAAAATAAAAAAGTGACCATTAAAAATAATATAAAAGTGTTAATAACAGTCTCTTAGTATCCATTTTTATATTTTACTCTTTGCAATTACAAAAAATAATCAACTATATTCGAAGCTATTTTAAAGAATACCGTATTAAGCCTTATCCAATTCAATGCGCTATATACGTTGTACATTTTATGCAGATCAAATTTACCTTGTACAGTGCATTATTAAAATGAATATCATGAAGATATGAGAGATTTAGAATGCGGTGCAAGCAACCAATAGCTGTTGCTGTTTTGTTATCTATATTTCTATTCTCTTATACTTATTCACATATTACTTACTTCTTTAATATATAAAGCTGATGAGTTTGTTTGTAACTTCTGGCGTAGGGGTAACCAGAGTGGGGCGCTTGCCCCAACCTGGCTCTGACCTCTGAGTTACCTAACCAAATCTGAAAATTAAATTATCTAGGTACTATCTACAATACTTAATATCCGTAAGAAAGTTCACACTCGACAGTCGACACAAAAGACGAAATGGTGGATATTTTTGCTATAGATAGATGCACGTGGCATAATTGGTCTCCTAGCAGCAATACCCTGGTTGATCGGCTTTTTGAGCACGTCGAACGACATCCCAGCGTGAAAGCAGTCATCCTAGATGACTTTAATTCCCATAACAGTGACTGTTTAGGATCACGAACAATCCATTACGCTGGAAAAATCCTTCACAGCTTTGCTCTTTCGTGTAGTTTCTCTCAGCTGATGTCAGATATAACTAGAATACCAAGGACCATACACCCTCATTGCTAGACCTTCTGCTGATTACTCGTCCGAAAGGTTATGCGTCAATTAACCAATAACAGACGTCCGTGTGTCATATAGTCCTGTATATAAAAAAAAATTAACCAATGCACATCTGACCAATGCCTAGTACACTCAGAGGCACCTTCGGTGCAGCCCGGTCGTTCCCGTTCACCAGGGACCCGACGAATGTGTATAATTCAGCAGTTTGGGATGGATTGCGAGAGTTTTACGCATCCTACCCTATCGGAAGCCATTTAGTCACTGGCCACTCCTAACACAACCTTTTGACAAGAAAGATTTATGTTCAGAAATTTTACTGTTATCGGCCATAGAGTATAGACTTTTGCATCGATTTAACAATGTGGATACTCATAACTTATTGTTTGTGATAATCCCTAGTACGAAAATACCGTATTGCACTCGTATTATATAAAATAGCTTCGGACAGGTGAAAAAGTTGTATTTGAGCTTTAGGTTAGGGTAACGTATTTGGCAATGTATGATATGATATACAAAGAAACTGTTAGTTATTCATTCCGAGTTTGGCGGTTTATATCACGTCATAAATTATGTATTTAGATCAAAATAAATTTAAAAAAAACTTGCAATTCATGCTAATTATTATTATTGTAATCGTTGCACTACACCCTCAACCATAAAAATAAAACTTTACACCTGGTCCAAAAGGTAAAATTATAATAAAAAAACAACTTTACTGCCTTGGACAGCGGAGCTAACTTTCGCTAGGAGGCCATTTTGCAGCAGTAATGTCGAAACATGTGTTGTCAAATGAGTATTTTACTTATTATAATGTATATAATGAGTGTACTATTAGAAGTATACTTTATCCACGTACAATAACACCAAAAACGCAACAAAATTCATTAATTTGTAGCCGTAATATACATGTATGTACAGTAAGGTCAAAAAAGCCTTGTTTCTTCAAAGATACTTTATATTTAGGGGTCCAACGTGAATTTTTCTTTGTGCATTTTTCACTTTCGTACTTTTGCGTGTTCCCGGATTATGAATTCTTTCTGATACACCCTGAATAAAAACGATTTTACACCTATCACGAAAACTCGAAAACTGTAGGACGTACAAAACTGAAATTTAGCAGGGAGGTAGCTTTTAGTTTGTAGACATCCGCTAAGAACGGATTATTCGATAAGGCCAGATTAACGAGCTATAAGGGCAAGCAAGGGCAAACGGGAAATAGATAGTCTGTACTTAAGACTACACCTCTCTGCGAAATTTCATTTCTTGACATTCCGCGAGTATTTTCGAATCTTCATGATAGGTGACCTTTGGCTTTTGTATGTGTCTTTATAAATGTTGGTCGCATGCATCTTCGAAGGCTCGCAGATGCCTAGCTGGTCTTCTAAGAAGGGTTTAGGCAACCGAGAACTCTTACAAATCGAACGAAATGCGATAACATTAACAACACGCCGCCGCCGAATTGTGCCGGCGCGTCCGGGTAACGGGACCTCTTTCTCATATGCGGCAATGCTGTCACGTCAAGTGATGGTATTGTTGTCGCGTTTCGTTCGGTTTGTGAGACTTCCTGGTGGCCTAAAAACTAATTTCTGTAAGAACTCTTTTTAAAAGAGTGGCTAACGAGTTTCTTGCTGACTCTTCTCGTGGCTCGACTCTTTCGAATCAGTGGTAGCTTAAAAATATTTGACGATTCAAACGAGCTTGTAAAAGTGTACTTGAATAAAATAGACTTTGAATTCCAATTGGAATTTGAGTTTGAGTATGAGTTTGTGTTTGAGTTTGACTTTAAGTTTGAGTTTGAGTTTGAATTTGAGTTTGAGTGTGAGTTTGAGTTTCTTTAAATTTTACAATGTCATACTTAACTTAGCGATCGACTCAAATGCCAACCACTGAATAGGCCACGACCTCCTCATTACCTACCTACCTACCTGCGTATGACGCTGGGTGCCTACTTTAATTAATAATGTCTACAATAAGACATTTTTTAATAGTAGATAATTGCACCGAGTGAATGCGAGGGCACTAAATAAACACGAGTGCATTAATTATACACTTAAGCATGGTGTGTAATCTACTTTTCTTTCGCTATTTCCATTTTGAAACTCTTACTAAATCTGCAGTTCTTTTTCGAATTTATTCGACCGATTTTTATTTTCAGCCAGTATCTTTATGATCCAATGCATACATTTTATATGCATCGTAATGGGAGACATTAAAACTCTGTGGTAAATTTATGTGAAAATAATAAACAGTGAGTAATGAAATTTCATACAAGTTTACAGCATTGTTTTGGGTACTAAGCAGAAAAGTCCTTTCTGATCGGTTATGTAGTGATTAATGATAACATTACTTAAAGAGAAAGAAAGAATTTAAAAAAGAAATTAAAAAAGAAAGAATACTTTATATTTCACCCGGTTACGTGCACTTTATCACATCTTGACATTTAAATCTGAACTTTGACATTTATCCAATATTTCCATATTACTTTTCAATCTCACACACCGAAAGTAAGCAGAGCAAAATGTTAATATTCGCTGGTCAAAGGAAGGCTTTTCGGCCAAAATAAGGCTTTTGCCCAGCCGCGCGTGACGTCATTATTACAGCTGTGCGAGCGAGACGGCAACCGTGTTGAGATTAAAGTAATGCGCCGTTTGACACGGAACGTAGTGCATTGCGTAAGATATAGCGGAAAAATAGCAATGCTGATAGAATCAGGCGTTACTTCGCGGAAATCCATGACATGCATGCGTTCGGTTGCTAATCGAACACTGGCGATGTACCAATAATACTCGCGGCACGTTATTGCCTTCTCACTGCCACATGTACTCATAGGTATGACGGTGTCTTCTGAAAATCAGTGTTGGAAGTGGTAACTCACTTCCAACAACATACTGAGAAGACGTCCCTTTTTGGGGCAAAAAATTCGACGATACATAAATCCTTAAGAAACCATGTACCTCTTTGGGTACTTGCACCCACCATGTGGGTTCCTTTCCTTACATCGTTTTGCATTCCGCCAGCTGTGTTTGTTCATTGTCTGTTCGTTTTAAAAAGGATTTTGTTTTATTCTTGTCCCCTCGCCCACGAGTTTATGTGACGTTTAGTTCGGAATGAATTCATTGTTATTGTCGCGCAGAGTTTGCATTACGTAGCATAAATAATGTTCTTTTTTTTGTAATTAAGGTGGCAACACGCGTTCACCCTGTTGGTATATAGTAGCCTATATCGATATTGTCAAATAACCTATGATAATTCGCTCTTTACCGATACTATCCTTAATTCCGCAGAGCTCTGAAAAAGCTAATCAGCACGCCTGCATGAAGATAAGGAGCCACCGCAGCTTATAGACTTGCAAATACTATAATGATGAGTATGGATAAAAGTGGGTAGTTTTTCTTAAGAGTTAAATACAGAGACACAGGTAAATGCGATCAGTCGTGTTACGACCGTTGACCTGGTAACAACTATCTAAGCAGATTGTGCTCAGTGTAATTTCGACACGTGCAAACACTAGTGTGGTCAGCTATAATTAAAGAAAATATCAATTACACTGTATCAGTGATTACTACATTATCACCAAAGAGTTCTGTCAATTTTACTCCCTTAGAGGAAACAGTAGGCGAATAGCATTTTGTTTATATAAGGGACAAACGGGCTGGTGGTTCACCTAAGTGACCATTGATACTCCTAGGCTAC
Source organism: Charaxes varanes (assembly GCA_024363005.1). Classification (NCBI taxonomy): domain Eukaryota; kingdom Metazoa; phylum Arthropoda; class Insecta; order Lepidoptera; family Nymphalidae; genus Charaxes; species Charaxes varanes. The sequence continues at coordinate 20,930,668 of JANCMC010050420.1, forward strand.
TGTACCACGGGAAAACTCGCAGATACTTTGTTGGTATTTCAGGAATCTTTATAATCCTGCCCTATGATTATGATTATAATCTTATTATATGACTTACAGACCCTTAAGTTTTAACAATGGTGTCCTGTAAGTACGCTTGAGTCGGTCAACACTACATTACAAACGAGAATTCCCGATCTATCCTGTCTCCTAATAAACAAAGAGGTTTTATTTTAATTAACGGCCTAAATTGCCAAGCTTAATATGACTACGTTTGTTTCAGGTTAATTTCGAGCCGCTCACAATGATTTACTTTATTAATCTCTCTGTACCACGCCACGCCGGGCAAATAGGGGCTTTATTAAAAAGGTTGGAGTTTTATCCAAATTGATGGCATCCATTACGTTTTACGTCCAGTGCCGGATGATCAAAGTACCCAGCTGACCAGCTTTGAAACAAGCTCCGTAATTTGTCTTCTAATTCCGAACACACACTAATGCGGGGGACTCCATATATCTTGACATTCGGTTGAAGCTTTTACTAGTTTTTTTTTTTTTTATTAGCATTTTATATACGTGACATTCTGTTGCACGTTATCTTGCTCTTGCCAAATCACAGCAAAATAATTTTGAACTTGACCCAATCAGTAATATGGACTATATTCAATTTTTGGTAACGATAGAGTAATATACAAAATTATAAAACATAATATGTTCTATTGGACTATTTCAAACAACTAGAGACAGACTGCTGGTTGAAATACGCCAAAAAACCTTTTTGCTTACGAAATATATTATTCTACTACTAGAAAAATAAAATTTGTCAATTAATATAACATACGGTTGTCACGATTACGCTTTGACATCATCCGATACATGTGTGTGTAAACGGTGTAAATCGTTTAGCATTAGTGTGCGTGTGGTTTTATTTTAATGATTTAATATCTTAATATTGCATATTATAAAAAAATATTAACATTCGCACACCTTCCTCTATATGGACTACAGTTGTGCCAAATTTCGTACTCCTCCGTCCGCGCAAATTTCCTAAAATGGTACCTAAAGTTTTCGCTTCACGTATTAATATATAAATAACAGCGGAAGGCTTTGAAATATGTCTATTGAGGACTAAGCAGCACGACGGGGCCAGTGTCCTGAGGCGCCTATGTCTTAACTTCATTAACTACGAAACGCCAGCATAGCTGAATCAAGGTGAAGCGCTCTCACAATGGCCCATTCAGATTTAAATAGCTTTACGCCCAATTGCGCTTCAATATGGCACAAGCGCTCAAATAGTTATTTCATTAAACAAAGATTTTCGGAGATAAGTTCGCTGCACAGAAGGGAAAGCGCCTCCGGCGTTAAATTTTGCGAAAATATGAGAGTAAGCCCGTGGATGAGCCGAAATTAAATTTACCGGAACTTCATTATGACATCAAATAGAAAAGATAACGAATATTAAAATTGGGGTTCCTTTCATAAGTTAGCTTTTACGCTTAATTAGATAGATAAGTTTAATAGGAGTTGCACTATTATTTATAATCGCCAGTGAGATAGGGTGAGGCATCTGCCTCGTTTAGCGAATTCGTCATATTTTTAAAGCGGGTACTTAGTAGGCAAAGATACAACCCTTCTAAAGTTGAGAAGAAAAGGAGAGAAAGACGTCAATACCCGTTTCAAATCTTTAAAGCTTTGCCTTCCTTAATCCATTAAACTACAGGTTTATGTGAACTGATAATGACCTGTTAGTCTTCAGTGAGTATTCTTGCAAAGGAAAACCGACTTTTAGCATATTTTTTATTCTTAAAAGTAACACTGGTATTACTAACTGAAGACGGATTGAGCTGTTAAGGTTTTTCCGAAGCAACACGACATAGGAACATTAAAGAAAAAAGCATTTATAAAAGGCCAGCATACGAAAGGAGTAAGCTTTCTTCTTGAAGTTCCTTATATCGTAATGGTTCAGAGACACGGGCGCTGGCAACAACAAAGAAAAGTTAAGCGAAACGAGAAATTCCTAGGTTGGGTGCAAAGTGAAAGGTCCAAGCTGATCGAAAAGAGGCTATGTTCCTATTTTCCTTATTGTTGCACGTCCAAAGCAATTTATAACACAGTACTCTCAAAAGCTTTATTTACTTTCTTTTGTACTAAATATACTCAAACTATAGGCAGTTCAAAATCTATTATAAAAACCATTCATTAAAAACACTGCCATATAGAAAGCGTAAAAATTGATGTGCTTGCCACGCTGATAGTGTTCAGTGACCCGTCACTACCTATACCGTGACGGTAATATACTGACTTATCATTTTAGGAACACAGTTGTTTATTCTTATAATTCGAAATGGAGCTACTTTAAGTTTCAAATAATTTTTAATGAGACTTAAGTATAAATATATATTATACTTCCTGATATTCTGTTTTAAGATAATCCTTACGTCAGTTTCAGACCATGGGACGAAACTTATCGCGGCCAGGCAGGTTGGGATGCTGGTGGACGAGGTTATTACTTCGCATCAGGCCGACCGGATTCAACTGCATGGGGGCAACGAGAATATGCCAGGTGATGGGTAAAAAAAAATGAGAATGAAAAAAATATTTGTCTCTTTTCCCTGTGACAGATCTATATATTTTTTAATTTACATTTTAAAATTAATCCTTTCTGTATTGACAGAATAGTGACGCACTTTACTAAAATGCATATTATTATAGAACTTATAATCTAAAAGAATAAGGTCTTTTTACAATATTAATTAAAAAAGAAATAGTTTATCAACGATTAATGTTGTGAGATCGACTCGCTAAGGATTTGCAATCAAGGTAACCCGTTGCATAGGGACTGAGCTGTCCATTTTTGCTGAAGTTTTAAATATTTATGAATTATCTTTTAATTACTTGAATAATCTATTGAGGAGGTCGTAGCCTTAATCATTGGACGCTATTTGCGTCGAGCGCTAGGGTAAGTAGCTCTTACCGCGGCCGGGTGATAGATGGCTACCGATTTTGATAAAATTTATAACCGTACACCTCAGAAGTATTGTATATATAACATAAAAAGAATCATTAAGATCTATTCAGAAATGGCGGTGTAATCGCGTAACATACATGCACAAAAAACAACCTCCTTCCTGTTTTCAAGTCAGTTAAAAAGGTTACAAAATCAAGAGTAGCTATTACCTAAGCAGGACGTTCTTTTGCCATGTAGGGGCTTTAAAGTGGGACAGTCCTGTTTAAATGGTAAAGTTTGGTATCCTCGATAAAAGGGCTATTTAACACTGGAAGATTTTTCAAATGACACCAGTAGTTTCTGAGATTAGCGCGTTTAAGCAAACAAACTCTTTAGCTTTATATATTAGGATAGATTATCATATCTAACGCTGAAGACATAGCGGACAATAGGCATGACGACAGTAAGGCGAAAACCTCGAGGTGACGCTTAGCGGAACGCACTGTTATAAAGTGACGTCAGGACAACATCGAGTGTTTTGGAGGAAATTTGAATCCTAAAGTGTAAATTTCCCCAGAAATATTAACTTTTTTGGCAATAACAGATACTTGAGACCATTATAAACCTATTTTTCAAAATTTGTCGTCTCGCCTATTAAGTACTTGGACAGGCGCAAGAACTTCTTTGATTCGTTGTCCCTTCACTTGATTTAGTTTTGCATTTGTTTTTCCTTTATAGGACTATAACGGGAAGGACATATTTATTGGCGTGACGTCAATCGGTATTGTTGTCTTCCAAAACAACATACGAGTTAATACGTTCTCTTGGAGCAAGATTGTCAAAATATCGTTCAAGAAGAAGCAGTTCTTTATACAGCTGAAACGTGAACCTGTAAGTAGATAGATAGATCACCGCGCTTGGCAGGAAGTGACGTCATACTTTCACGGTCTGTTGCGCTAAGGGCCTAGCACGAATATTCTCGATAGTTTTTCTTACTTTTTTACGTTCAAAACGAAACATCAGATGAAGGTTTGTGCTTCCATTTTAAACGATATAAATGGTAAAGACGAGGATTCGACACGTGCGAGTTCTGCTAGCAATATTTAGCAACAAGTTGTGTAAAACAGTAGCATAGGGTTTCATTAGACGTTAAGTTTCTAACGTGAAAATAAGTAAAACTATCGAGAATCCTCGTGCTAGGCCCTCTGGATGATAATATTATATCGAATACTTTACATACAAATAATGTGTATTAAAATCAAATGTGCCAACTCGTGTTTGGCCAAAAATTGAGCGAGTGTGGCGATCACGCTAGATCCGAAGTTATCGTGTATTGGGTAATACGCAATCAGTAAAAGACTATTTATGGCGTGACATACAGACACTTCAATATTTATTATAGTCTTGGAGATATATATGACACATTTCAAATGGTTCCATCCAATCTGTCTTTATTAGTCTCAAGAAAGACCTAAGTGAATAAGCCCAGATATAATGAACACTTTTTTTTTAAAGAATATTAGGAATACTTTTTAGTTATGTCTAATATTCCCCTTTTCCCCTCCTACTAAGCTTAAATTAAAAGCTTGTATTAGGAGTGGGGGCGACCCCAACGGCGGTGGGTTTTGAACCGGGTACCGGTTACGCAATAAACAGATATGGCCGTTTACATCGCATTTACCGTACATTCGTAAAGAGGCCCAAAACCTATAGAATACTTCTCGTTGACCTACAATCATCAAATTTGGCAAGCAACTATTTCTTGAAGTGCCAATGTAGGAAAAAAAATCCGAAATCCGAAAATTTGTAATCAAAACTATAAAAACAAATTGCGGGGACATTAAAATTTGCCAGGGTAATGCATTACGCGATGGTGCGGTAACCTTGGTGAGCGAGGCTGACTCGTTCTTGCCCGGGTTTTTTTATATAACAAGGGACAAAAGGACAGGTGGTTCACCTAAGTGACTACTCACCCCTTGGACAATTGTAAGACTAGAGGGCTCGTACTGACCAACGCTTTATTTCCGCATATACTTTTATTGATCTATTGCTTCGTTAGGTTACGAAATCACGATAATATGCTTATCATTTTAAAGAAACTTAAAGGAATATGAACTCTCTTACTTTCAAAAGAATCGTATTTAATTTAAAAGGGACTTATTATTCACTTAGAAAAAAATATCAAAATGGTCCGAAAAGCCTTTCCAGACAACAAGTTTTACACGTGACATGATTTCTTGAGACAAAAGCTAAATTTTTAATAACTACTTTCAACTTATTTCAAAAAAGGAGGAGTTACTCAATGTGACTAATTTTTTTAAGTTTGTTGCTACCTCAGAACTTTGTACTGGGTGATTTTGATGGATTTTTTTTATTTGAAAACTAGTGCTTTGTGGTCCCATATCAATTTGGTCCAGTTCTGAAAATTTGAAGATCGTTTTTTAAGGGTTCCGCATTATTACAAGGAACCTTTATAATTTCGCTCTGCCCGTCCGTCCGTCTGTCTGCCCGTAAGGTGGTCCCCCCCCTAGTATTTCCAAACTATTAGAAGTAGAGACTTGAAATGTTACATGATAGAACATGCTAAAAAACTCATAGAAAAATAATTCTGAACGAAATCGGACAACAACTTTTGAAGTTATTTAACGAATACGTTTATAGCGTATCAGATACGGAACCCTTCTGTATAAGCGTGTCTTGACACGCTTTTGGCCATTTCTATTTTAAAGAACGAAACATTCTTTTTGTCAAGAACAATGAAAATAGGAGATTTTTTTTGTCAAACGCGAAGTACTCTCTCATACTTTTATTGCAAACAAATATAGTATAGTAAATGTAGTCCTTCATATTAGTTTAGTTTAAATAGTATGGATTGGATTCCGTTTTACGGATACGGATAATTTTCATGGGAAACTTAAACTGCTCTGCGACTTTTTACCTCGTCCGTAAAAGAACTAACCAAATTGAATTTCTCGCTCTTTTACTAATCTATGTACATCTTGTTTACTATCTTTTATATATCTATATAAAATAAAATTAGTTCAGGAGTCAGGGACTCATTACTCACTCGTACATCAACTTTTGTTTTCTGAATAAAGTACCTTTAATCTATTTAACCTTTAATCAACGGAACACAAAAGGAAAATTTATAGCTAGAAACAGTCAGTTAAAATTCTGGAGTACCCTTTTCATTGCCCGTGAATCACGTCAGGTGATTCATTTTACTCGAAGTGAGTGTTAACGATTCAAGGAACAACTAAACCGGAAGATTTAAGACAAAAAATCATCTACACCTTCTTATGTCTATACCTACCTACCTATATTCCAATCACTTCTTTCAAAAGAAGACATGATATGTTTCTATTTATATAACAACGGAGAACTGGTTGGCCATTTACATTTGTCATTATCGACGCCCATGGACAAACTGCAACACTAGGGGGGCTCGCAGGTGCTTCACTGGCCTTTAAAGAATGAGTATTTTCATTTCTTGAATGTCCCGTAGTATCGGTTCGGACATACCATAGCTGGTGATGACTCCACAATGACTCCACAAAGGAATTGTGCGAGGTAAGAAGTTTCTAGAGAATTGCACGTTTGTGGACTTTAGGACATTACGGTGAGGTGAGGAAAAATACATACATGCACACACACGCGCCGTACTCAGGCACGCACGCACACATACACGCACGCACACGCACACACACAAACACACACCATTGATTTTCTTCTTTACACTTATTTTATGAATAGATATTATAGTTATTTAATTTTTGCACAGAGGAAATAACTGGTCCCCCTTAATACAGATATTTGAATCTAGCTAGACTGACCAGTTTTTCATATTGTTAATTGTGCCAAGACTAGCATTTTATATTCTAGTTAATATATTATATAAAATGTAATAACACAATAAATTTTCTATTCTATTCTATATTTTTTACCGAAACTTTCTAAAAGACCAAACCAGCTCTCACTTTCTAACAAACATCAAAATGTTACAGGTATGTTTAAGAAAGAGGGTAGAGAAAAAATAAATAAAGATGCAATCAATTACTTACGGATTTTATTTTCGAATATATTCAAACATGACGATCTTAGAATGGATAGAGTATACTAAATAATGTATGCATTACTCTGTCCTGACCTTCTCATTAATATTAAAGAGGACCTTTGACCCATATTGGCGTAGAAATATGCTTTACGCACAGAGGCGTATGATAATGGAGTACAGATGAAGGTAGACAAACCTTTAAATATTAATGTATGTTCACGATTTAGTTGTCTCGTACACAGCTTAGGTATTTTTCAACGAGATATACATATACCATTGGTGGCTTTTTTATAGATATATACTTCCTTAGCATATTAATTTGATCTATTTCGTAGGATTTGTCCAGCGCACGCAATGTAAGCGCTCAAAAATACATTTTTACGTTATCGCGTTACGAATTTTTGAAATTCTCGTTTTTGTCTACTATAATATACCTTCTCCTTGAATTTTTCTGTGTATTAACAAAAACCGCATTTTAGTTCGTTGCGTAGTTTAAAAAAGCGAAGAGCGTTTAAAGACGTGAAGCGATTTCATTTTTCTACTATATAAAGAAATGACTACCGTCGCTCATGGAGAACAGAAGGCTTGCAGATGCGTCACCGGCCTTTGAAGAATGAGAGAAATATTTGGTATTATTTTATAATATAGTCTTTTAAAACCAATCCAATTTTACTTCAGGATTTAATTGACTATATGAAACTATACACCCTTAATATAACGGAATATCATCATCAGCATTGTTAGCCTTCTATAGCCCACTCCTAGGCATAAGTCATTCTATGTATACATATGTATAGAAGACGATATATGTACCTATTTTTAAGTCGTACGACCAATTTCTCCGTATCGTCACGACTAAAACCAAACTAATCTACATAGTATTACAAGCCGGAATTTCATTAAGTTAAAGTAATATGGTATTTAATGAGTTCTCCGCGGTGATCTTGTCATATTGTCCATAATTTACTGTTAAGTACTTTAAGCGTAAACGCTATAAGTTCAGTGTTTAATATGATACAGGGCAGCGCAGCTCTGAAACTGATCATGGTAGTTAATAAATAATTAATTGTTACTCAATAACAGTTATTAAATAATTAATTATTACACTAACATAGCCGATTGTACTCTTAGTTTCCCAGGGAAAACGTTTACTATATATTTTTATTATTAAGGTTTAGGGGTCGTCTAACATAACGCCGTCATACATAACGTCACATCAATTTTACGGCTTTGGAACCTTCTCCTACGTTCTTGTCACACTTTGTCACACTTTCGAAACGCCCTCCCCCTCGGGGTGACGTCAAACATTTTAAATATAAAAAAATAATAATTTGAAGAACTCACTTTCTAATATATTATTGTATACAATGTATATGTAATACTAATTATTGAATACGTATGTAATTGTATACACAAATGTATTATATAACGAGGTTTTTATTTCAATTTACATGTTAGTAACGCTTTACTATGAAATTAGGAGTTTGGGGTTACAAGAATTCACGTGGGAGGTACCGAAATACAAAAAAAAAAAAAATATATATACATATATATACAGGACTATATGACACACGGACGTCTGTTCCTAAGGTAAAACTTTCCATGGTCTTTGAGAAACAGAAGATAGAGATTTTAATAATATTTTTTTAATATACATAAATACGCTTTTGGTTGCAATAAATATGTAATACCATGGTTTATTGATTATCTAAGCCAAAAAAGTTTTGAGAGATTCTAGAACAAACTAAAGATAGAGACAACGAAAATATAATTTTAAATATGATTTTGTAGACTGAAACGAAGATATTATATTTATTATATACTATAAGCCATAAACTTTTGATAAAATTTAGTTTCTAGATATTATTTAGCCTTTACTTTTGTTATTGGAGTTGTCCTTGGGCGTCGGTAGTCAATTCTGATTTGTTTGTCTGATTTGTTAGTCAATCTGTTTGCTCCTTAATATATAAAAACAAAAATTGTACTTACAAATGTGCAATATAATCATTAAGCATTAAGCCATGTAGAGTCTATACTATATCTGGCCCTATTTTACTTTAAATTTACCAAACATATATATAGAGTCTATATGTAGAGTCAACTTAGAGTAATACTGGAAAATTTTTAATTTCCACCAACTCTGGCTAAATATAATAATGTATTTTGAACGTGTTACGTAAAATATTTACCAACATACGTAGGACGTACTGATGTGATGATGAATGGAGAGGGCCCATGTTGACGTTTGTCATTATCAAGGCAATACGAAATACCAACGCTGACGTATGTTACAACAATAAATAAAGGTATCTACAGCTTTCACTAAGACTATGTAAGAAATAAAGATACTTAATAGCTGAATGATGAGAAGAGTGGATTTAAATCTGTAAAAGCAGGTTTTATCCCTGACTCTACATAACTATTACCGTACTTATTATGAGTTCAAACTCTACTCTTAGCGCCAAGAGAAATGGGAATATTAGACATACTCAATTGACGATTAAATAAATTACTTTATTAGTCTATGTTTGACGACAAATAAGCAAAATTGTATCACGTCTTGGAAAGTATTAAAATTGGTAAATTTATACTATAATATTATAAACGAGTAAAACAATTCAATGGTAAGTATAAAATAAAAGTTTTGTTTCATCATCATCATTGCGTATGGCATCCTGCATGGATTAAATTTTTTTGTCCAGATCCCTTAACCACGCCTCTGCTGCTGCTGTAAGAGGAGCCTTCTATATTGAGCTGCAGTATGCGAACTTAGAAAAATTATTTATTTTTCTATTTTTTCATTTATATTGACTTACTATTTACTACATTCTATTATCCTATTACATTATACCCCGTATCTGTTCTTGTTCCCATCCCCGTTCCATTTCATTATCACTTTCGCTTTGCCATTCCTTTTTTATTTTACAAAAAGCTTTTAATTTAAGCTTAGCAGGAGGGGAAAAAGGGAATATTAGACGTACCTAAAAAGTATTCCTAATATTCTTTTTTTTTTAACTATTTTAATTTCATGTGTTGAAAAATATAAGTATATGGCATGAGGAAACAAAAAATTTAATTAAAAATCGGTCAAACCATTTCGGCGTAGTGAGGTAAATAACACTGTAACACGAGAATTTTATATATAAGATTATGATTATATCGCTAGATGAAGTAAAAAATCTACGTTACAAATGGTTTAATAATGTGTACATAATGCATATACATAATATTAATTCAAATCTTAAAATTGCCATACATTTGTCTGTAATGCGGATAAAATAAAACTCGAATCGCTTCGCTCAGTTTTCACGGTTAAGTCAACGATTTTCAGTGTATTCTCGTGTTTTCATTTTACCGGTACGGAACAGCTTTGTGTTTGTTAAAGGTAGGAAATATTTGAATTGATATTTCTCAGTGAGATAAGGAGTACATCTTGTTTGAGTTAAGACTTTCCTTTATTTAAAGAATACTTAAAAGTTTCAAATCAAATTGAATGTCTTTATTGCGAATTTGGGTTTAACTTTATTATTATGTCGGAGCCAGACATAGCACATGTTTGTACATGTTTGTCCTTGATGACTACAAAGTTCTACAAAACATTGCGCAGCTACATAAATGCCATGCTTCTTGTTCATTGAAATGATCATTCAAATGAAGCTGTGTCTGGCTCCGGTATAAAAATAGTATTATTAAGGCGATTATACTTGTAAATGTTATTTCATTTAGATTTAAATAGATCGGTTGTTAATGAAACTAGGCATACATCATATTAGCCAAAAATAATGCGAGAAACGGAGTATACGTGGGTATATATTCTCTTTTATATATATTTATATACATATAGTTTGTTGTGAAACTCCTCCGAAGCGGCTTGACCAATTTTTATGAAGGTTATTGTCCATATTTGTCAGCTCTGAGAATGGGCGTAAACAATTTTTTAAATACCTACGTGATAAGGGTGACCCGCGTGGTTGAAGTCGTGGATAGCTAGTATACATATATATAAAAGCTAAAGGTCACCTATCTCAAAATCTCGAAAAGCGCAGGACGTACATAGATAAAATTAGGCAAGGATGTACAAGTTAGTAGGCATCCTCTAAAAACGGATTTCTCGATAGTGCCAGAATGAAAATTTCTAAAGGTCCTCGCAAGTTAAAATGGACGAAGTGGCGGAAACAGCTAGTATAATATCGACTGGCCCGTTGGCGCAGTGGGCAGTGACCCTGCCTTCTGCTCCGGGGTCGTGGGTTCGATTCCCGCCTCGAATTTCAATTTTTCACACCTGTTGTGCCGTATAGCTGCCAAAGCCACGATCACTCGAACTTCATAATGAGCCATTGTTCTTACCTCTATAGAGAGCATGATGAAAAATGTGAATTTAAATTGTTCACACCTCTAGTGCTGGATACCGGTAAAAGCCACGATCACTCAAACTTCATAATGGGCCATTGTTCTTACCTGATCAGAGAGCATGCGCTGACAAACTTTCAGCTTTTATAAAATATCCATAAGTCTGGCTGTTCAGGGGCTCTGACTGTATAAAGAAGTTTCACTTCAAAAATAGAATTCGGCGATATTAACGAAGTCGTCGTACAATAGTCGATATTAATTGAATAAAAAAAATTCACGAAAGCTCGATCCGGCGTCTCTTTGCGTCCGACGCGGATTGACACACGGTGGCACTCGCAAAAAGTGCGAAAGGCCCTCTGTTGGGAAAAACTTGCCAGACGTCAAAAAATGCTCCCATAAATTGGGGGAGCTTTTTGTCGATTCAAGGGTCAGTGTCTGACTGGCCCGTTGGTGCAGTCGGCGGTGATCCTGCCTTTCGCCTCGTGGGTCTTGGGTTTGATTACCGCTCGAAATCTGGGTGTATCTATACAAATGTGTAAAGCTGAAGAGTTTGTTTGTTTACTTTGAACGCGCTAATCTCAGGAGCTACTGGTCCCATATGAAAAATTATTTCTGTGTTAGATTGTCCGTTTATCGAGGAAGGCTATAGGCTATATATCTTCAAGCTAAAATAAGTTTAATTTTGTTATCTAATTTTACGCGGACGAAGACGCGAAAACAGCTAGTATACAATAGGCAAGCCAAGGTTCGGACAGGACGACGTCTGCCGGGATCGCTAATTATTTATACATACGTATGTACTTACAAAAGGCATTGTATGACGACGGACAGGGGGGGGGGGGTTTAGTTTACTGTCTATATCCATACTAATATATGAAGCTGAAGAGTTTGTTTGTTTGTTTGCTTGAACGTCCTTATCTCAGGAACTACTGGTGCGATTTGAGAAATTCTTTCAGTGTTAGATAGCCCTTTTGCCGAGGAAGGCTATATAACTTCACCCTAAGATTTGACGCTTACTTTTACGCGGGCAAAGTCGCGGTTAACAACTGGTTATCTATATGTACGTATTTATACAAAGTATATTTATGACGTATAAAACACATTGTTTATATTTTTATCTGTTATATACTACATAAAACAATTCAAAGAAAAAGGACTTCGATGTGTGACCTCAGACGGCATTCGGTCATCTCAACTCGTCCCACAGCCACATCCTCTGCAATTTAATTAGAGGTAGCGCCAAGCTTGTAGAATTATCGATACGTATGTAGCGGCTATTGCGTGCAAAAATTTTCTAGCACGAACCTTCAATTGACGTTCGGTTCCCTCAGCCGTGTCAACCGAAGTTAACAACCGTGCGATTGTCTAGAAACTTCTTACCTCGCACAATTCCTCTGTGGAGTCATTTGCCAGCTTCAATATTGCCGAACCTATACGATCCAGGGACCTACAAGGAAAGAGCATACTCATTACTCAAAGGCCGGCAACGTATCTGCGAGCCCTCGTTCATTTTCGACCTTGAGCTGCAAAATTCTACAAAACTTTGTGATGTTACACTAAGTCCCCGTCCACACTACATGATCATTCCAATTAAGGTATGTCTGGCTTCAGCATTACATACATTGATGATAATTGATTGGCATAGGTACATACGTAGAAACGTTCTTTGATGCTATTCACTATCTACCAACCTTCCTAATACCCAGAGATAAATTTCTAATAAAGAAGACATACATACATCTTATGTTGCATTAGGTACCTAATTCTATATCTTACGGCCACTAAACTAGAAATAAAAGCAATGAAAGATTCGTTAATTTTTTATTTTACTACAAAGTATTTTGTTTAAAAATCGATAATCGATTACATATTACTACCAAATGCCCAATATACATTTTAATTTTAAAAAATTGTAATACTTTATTAAGTATACTATTGTATGAACGTATAAATAAACTTAATTATTCACTTATATTAACAAATGTTTGATATAATTCGCACTCAAATTAAAAGGCCAGGTTTAGATCTTCTATTGTATTTATTGCTAGCCTTATGAAAAGGTTACGCACGATTATATTTGAAACAGTTACATCATATTTTAAGACATTGTTGTATTGAAAGCAGTACATGTTCTACATGTGTATGATAGTGTACAATTTAAAAACCTATATTAGTACTTTTCGCAAAATATAACGAAAAAGGTTATTATTTAATAGTCCACACCAATGTTTACGTTAATGATATGGAGATTAGAATATAAAGAGAACCATATCAATGTAATACCGGAGCTAGACATAGCTTCATTTGAAAGTTGACATCTGATATGTACAAAGTACCCTGCTACAATACGGAAACTTTAGTCTGTGGCGTCTTGAAAAGAATGAAATGAATGAATGTATGAAAAATAAAATGATAAATAATTAATTAATTTTTTTTATGTTACAAGGGGGCAGACGAGCAGGCAGCAAGCACCGAAGTGCCTACCAGCGCCCATTGACATCTGCACGACTAGAAGGCCAACAAATGCGCTGCCGGCCCTTAATGACGAGTTTAGGCCACCGGGAAGTCTCACAAACCGAACGAAACGACATGAGTATTTTCTATCATAAAAGCTATGATTATAAAATACTTCAATGTATTTTTATATTCAAAGTAATATTACGAATTTGTGTGCCATGCTGAGTGCAACTATAACCGTAGGGTTCACCATCATCGTCATTGCCATTGGCATCTTGCATGGATCACTATTTCAAGTCTAGATCCCTCAACTAATATACTTCTGCTGGGTAAAAAAGTGTAACTCAGATATGCCGCCAAGGAAGAAGACGGACTGGGCACTCGTACACCACACGTGACAGAGTTTGATCAGGTGCTCAGTCACATTGTGGTGAATCTATTAGTCCCCATTTGTAAAGGTGATGATTTGATTTACTGTGGTTGGTCCGGAATCTGTTTACGACTGTCCACACCTTTCTTTCGGCGTTAAAACCGGGTATCTCCATTCTGGCGTCGGGCACAAGCTCTGTATTCCTCCTTCGAAAGGAGCCCCACTCCGATTGACATGCCTCATTTAAATTGAACTTGTGTTTAATTCTCTCGTCAGTCTAGATTGGTAACTCCCAATCATAACTTAAGAACGCATGTATAATAAAGTTCAATAAGAAGGGAAATACAAATATTAATAATTTACGTTATATTGTAAACTTGACGTTATTTTGTAAATTTAACATAAATTTGTAAACTTGATGTTATTCTGTAAACCTGGCATTATTTGTAACATTGAGTTCTTGACATTATTTGAATATAATTTGCTAATTCACTATTCGTTAATCGAAATTGTTTTATCCTGCTAATTAATGGCTAAACAATTTTATATAAACTTGTTTAGCAATTAATTAAATAATATTGACATATTCCTTGACATCGAACATTTTTACCATTGTATCAACTTATATTATAATGGATTACTACATAATTATGATAAAATAGTTTCGATGGTGATTTTCTCTATTAAAATTGTTACGCCTTAACGGGGCGTCATGTATCTATTGACATGTGCAATTGAATGAATGAAAGCATTCCTTTTTTATGCCATCTAAAGCATTTTATGTATTAAAAGGCATTATTGTATTATAAAAGAATTACTAGTGATTATAAGAACGACTTCTGACATTAAGACAGGTATAACTGATGTTCCGTTCGCGCTAAACACCACTAATTGAGGCGATACTGTAAATCCAACGGCAATAAACCGCCAATCTTCTACTTGATAGCCGTCGGCGCGAATTCTGACAGGCTATATTACAGGTCTGGATAAAGACGACGGCTAGCGCAATTTGTTTCTCCATAATGGTGGATTTTACAAAGGACGGACTTAAATTTGACTGCTATAATTTTTAAGTGTCTTAACTTGTATTGCTACTTTCAGAAGTAGTTTAGACGCAGTAGACCTCCGCTATAGTCCGGCCGTTCAGGATTGCGTTTCTGACACCTGTCAATTCGTCATGACTAGTGATGTACCATAAATTACATTAATAATATTTTGTAACGTTTTTTAGTTATCAATTTAATATTTTGTTATTTTTTATAGGAATAATATTTCAAACACAACAGTAATAGAATTGTTGATGAATGAATTAAATTGTATCGTAATTTCTGGATGTAACGAAGGGAAAGAAAATAATAATACTGTATTTATTAGAAAATTATAAGAAAGGTTTGATGAGATATGGCCTTTGTCTTTCTAAAAACGCGCTCGAAGTCGCGGGGAACAGCTAGTTTTGTATAAGACATCATTGCGGTGCAACGAAAACCGTCCTTTACTGATAATTGAAATCCTTTATTGTCAGCACTCGGAAGATGAGTATGTTTCGACAGTTGTGAGGGTAGTTATAAAAAACAAAAAAAACAGGTTTTCTAGATGAGGGAGGGGGTTTAGGTTAAAAAATATCTTTCGATCTTCCCACGGCTTGACTCGGAGCGCGATTGTTTCGGCCCAATACTCGCATCCTCAACATAAATCTCGGTACTCAACGCCATGCATTAATCGTCTCAATTTTGCAGGTGGGCGTCGAGACCGACTTTGCTTTTGCGGGCTGTTCGTAAATGCCCACAGTAATTGAGTTAATATGTGAAGATGAATGCATTTTTCTTCTTAAGTCATTACCCGCGACAAAAATAAAATAGACGAATTTTAGCGTGATGATATATAGCCTATAGCCTGCCTCGATAATTGAGCTGTCTAACACTGAAATAATTTTTCAAATCGCACCAATAATTCCCGAGCGCTTCTGTGCTTTCAAGCAAACAAACAAACTCTTCAGCTTTATATATAAGTGTAGATATGGGTTCACTCCCATACCTTTTTCCGATTGGGATTAACTTTGTCAATTTATTGTTTACACTCGTGCGAGTATAATTGACTAACATTTTTGTATAATATAGTACAATCAACTAATTAGCAATAGAGTAAACTAAAATTTGTATATAATTTGTCAAACTTTAGAAGGAAATAAATGAAAAGCTTAATTGGCTTGACTGTATTGTTTAAATCTTATATGATGACGTCATATTATATGGAAATATACAAACAAACGGGACAATTGTACACATTCTACGTCAGCAGACTTTGTAATTTGCTTCCGAATGAAACGGGACTTGAGCCATTATTCCAAATCGTATTTATGTGACGGATAGGTGTTTGTTACTTCATAGAGTCACATAGTAATGTCACACAGTAGTGCTAGTAAAAGACACTCATAATTTAACCAAAAAGAAATTAATTAAACAACGCGTTCAGAAAAATGTCACAAACATAAACTAATTATCTCTTCAACCGTTATATAATTCTCAATTAAGGTGGCACTGCAAGACATTTCATTGGTGCCAGCATTACAAGAGAAAAATGACATTCGTTGTACTTAGAGGTTATTAATGTTGGCAGCATTGACAGAATGGAACACTTACTGAATATAAATCCAAAATACCACTTTTATAATTGATATTCACTTATTTATATTAATATTATTAATGACTTCCAATAATTCAGAAGTAGAATAGCAAAAGACCAAACCCTTTTTGGTATAATTTTATCGCCTCTGGGTCACGTTCATATTATTTAAGATCAGGAAAGGGATAATATAAGCAAAAGATTAAATTTATGTGATAACTGCTATTTATTGGATTATCATTCGGCCATTGACACTAATTCAACCTCATTATATTTTGTTTTAATTAAAGAAATCTTATATCATAGAAGTTTACGTTTAAATTATCTTTCTAATTTATACATAATGCTTTTGTGATGGATAGTCTAGCATAGACAATCTTGCTAAGGCAAAGATAAACTTGCTATGGCAAAGACAATCTCACACCTACCCTAGTCATATAATATTCCCTAGCATACTTTTTAAATTTTTTTTTGAATTCATGTTCCATTCCAATCACATTTTTAACTGTTATCAATGAAGGACCATTTTTATGATATCACAAGGTTTGAATACCTACCCTTCAGATGATACGACTAGATTCTATTTCAGTCAAGCCAGACACATGATAAACTTCTGCGTAACTCTACGCCTCTGGTCTTCTCTTCTTCTATTCTCACCTAGTCTCTTCTCTCTTATCCATCCTAACTGCTTTTGGTTTTCTTCTACTATCATAATAGTGCGTTGCACACATACACGTCAATTATCTCTTTTTAACTTTAAAAACGTTGTTCAACCAACCTTTACTTCTAGTAAGCAGAAATTAAAAAAAAAATGGCAAAAACATCAAAGTATTAAACTCTATAAGTTCTCGTCAATGTAATGAATACGCCGTCAACTTTTCAATGGGTGCTCTGTCAACAGACCCTTTTTCTGAACGAAAGCTAGTATGAAAGGATGCCCTAGTGCCCTGAAAGCAAAAGGAAGAAAAAAATATAAAAAGGACTACCGGAGTGATCATTTTCAAAATAAGTGCAGATATTCATGGACAAGGTGCGGAGAGGGAACGACCTTTTTTAAAACATTGATAAAACGGTAGTGGTATTTCCATTCAACTAAAAACTTTTGACGTCCTAAAGAATATATTAGAGGTAGTGCCATGCTTGTAGAATAAATAAATATATACAGGACTATATGACACACGGACGTCTGTTCCTAAGCTAGACAACTTAATGCCTGTGTTATAGATAACAGACGCCTGTTATACACAAATATTTTTTTTAGAAATATATAAATACATACATAGAGATAAAACACCCAGACTCGAGGTGGGAATCGAACCCACGATCACCGGAGCGGAAGGCAGGGTCACTGTCCACTGCGCCAACGGGCCAGTCATAATTAATATGTATATATTCTGTATACGTAAGCAAATACCATGTTTTATCAAAAAGAAAGTCAGAAAATAGTTTTAAAGCTATTTGTTGGTTAAAGTAATATATAAAAGAAAAAGAAGAATGTCGGAGGTAAACATAGTTCAAAGTGTTTGTACATTTTTGTCCCTGAAAACTACAAAGTACTGCAACACTGCGCCGCTACACTAAGTCCCCGGCCACACTCATCTCTCTCTCTGTCTCTCAGTCACTCATCATTCAAATGAATCATTCAAATGTCTGGCTCCGGCATAAGAATAATAATCAATTCAACATCTATTGCGTACATTTTTCATCCGGTCGAACTTTAGAAGTACTTATCGACAGTAATATAAATTTAATTGTTGCATGTCCATTGTTTTATTGCCTAAATAGGCGAAACTATGTAATCAAGAGCGTGTTGTTAATAGCCATACTTGCTGAGAGCTATTCAGAACAATTGCACCACCGGCCTTGTAGATAACGAACCGACTACAACGTTGCATTCTCTCAAACTCACTAGACCAATAACCACACCTTACTTCATAGTGAAACAAAATATACTCAGTGTAATAGAATATACCTGGTAATTGTATTCGTTATATGGCAATCTATACGTTAAGATGTGAAGCTAAAAATTTCGGTCCCATTTTACGAAAATTGCACGGACAGCGTATTATGAAATTTGGCACAGTTATAGGTTTTATAGAGGAGGGTGTGCGAATGCTAATATTTTTATAAAATGTGAATTATAAATATATTAAATGATTAAAATAAAACCACACGCACACCAATTCTAAACGATTAATACACACATGTGTACCTTGTACTAGAAGATGGTGTCAAAGCGTAACAACTTATGCCAACCATGACAAAATAACAATGTATTTTGTTAATTATGGTATTTAATATGATTAAATTGTCAAATATCGTTAAGAATAAAAATAATTTATAAATAAAAAGAAAACCGCCACTTCTAAAAACACCAATGAACTAAAAATAAAACAAATAATTATTACTTTCATACGATTTAGTAGACACCTACTGATGTGTCGAAGTAGGTACCAAGCCAAATATAGTAGTAAACCGATGAGAAGTGTTACAAAACAACTATGAAAACTAATTTGATTTGCAATCATGATCATGATTTGTAATCGACCTAAAAAAAAGTGTGTAATTACACTGCAAAATATGGTAGTATTACCGTACTGTTCTGAAGAAATATGCCAATAGGGTATGTCGATATAAAAATTTGGCTTACGATTTTAACCGACTTCACAATAACAGCACTCTCAATCGTCGGTTTTTTTTTTGTGTATTAGAGCCTCATCAGGGATGGCGCTGTGTAGTGGGGTTGGAGGGCGGTTAGAGCACCGCGGATGTGTCGATGGAGGGCGCGTGGTTGCGCAGCGCCTCGCGTATGTAGGTGCCGACGCTGCCCTCGGCGATGAGGTGGAAGAAGAACAGGTGCTCGAAGCTCTTCAGCGAGATGGAGCGCAGCGCGGGCAGCCGCAGCAGCAGGGACGCGAACCGCCCGTCGTCCGTGCTGTGCACGCGCCGGCAGTACTCGTCCAGGCATGTGAACACCTGTAACGGAACGCACGAGGTCGTCAAAGAATTTAACCTAAATGCTCTATAGTAATATGTATATAAAGCTGAAGAGTTTGTTTGTTTGCTTGAACGCGCTAATCTCAGGAATTACTGGTCCGATTTGAAAAATTCTTTTAGATAGGGCTATATATCATACGCTAAAACTTTTCGTCTAATTATACTCAGACGAAGTCGTCTTTTTATAAACTAGGTATTTTATCTTTATAGGTAGCCTTTGCCACTACTGGAGCAAGAAAATTCTTGAGTGGAGACCACATCTTGGCAAACAAAGTGTAGGATGCCTTGCTAGTAGATGGAGCGACAATGTGGAGTTTGTGCCTACAAATAGGATGCGATGTAGCGAACGAAATAGTTTTCATTACAATGCAATCTTCTTCCCATAAATTTTGATTTAGCAAACATGTTAATTACTTTAAAATAAATAAATATAAAGGATTATTTGACACACACATATCTGTGAGTGGACCTAAACATTAAATTATAAAAAAATATAATGTTTTTAATTTTTAACAATGTCAGTGACAAAGTGTTTACAAACTCGAGGAATAGAAACCTCATAAAACTAAAAAGAATAAATTACATCATGGATTTTACTTGCCTTTTCTCTTAAAGCATCCACATCAGGACGACTTTTCAGACCCTTTGTATCTGAAATATAAAAAATAAATTATAATTAGTAATTGTTACGGACAGATGATGCATGAGGAGCGACATAGCGACGTGTTTGATCGGGAACGTCGCCAACCCAAATAAGTGGGGCTGGCACTAGTGTACATAGTGAGCGAGATAGCTAACTCTTGCTGGAGTTAGACGAAGATCTTTTGAAATCTGTACTCGTAAATTTTGTTTATTATTCGTATTTTTTTTTATATGAGTCTATTGTTTCGTGCTTCTGGTAGTAAAGTTGTCTATGGGTGACAGTAGTCACTCAGGTGAACCGCACATTGTAATTAAAAAAAACACATGTGTATTTCCTGCTAAAATCACTCGCAGTAGCCAGTTTACATCATGTGCATACCTGTATGGCGTACTGCGTCACGTCTTGGCAATGCCGCATCCAACTCTCCGCCATCCTGGCAAACGAGTGCATCCCACCCACACTCATTTAGTATTATTTTCGTTGGAGACGGCATTGCCACATCGCAGTGAAATATGCCCGCCTATCTACTTACTAGAGTCATTCTCGAATTTATAAAGATTACCACCAGTATATACTGCTGGAGTTGCATCACAGTGCGAGTACACGCTCCCAAAATTTATTACGAAACCGACACCAAACTATATATCTATCAAAATTGTATTTATAGATACGGAAAAACTGTTTACTTTTGGATGATACACTTCGAGTTTAGTCGAGTATTTTTTGACGTAAGACTTTTTTACGCACGCTTGATTTGGGAAGTAAACTGGCGAATGCGTGCCGAAGGCGTTACGGAAGTGTGATCGGGCGAGGCGCGAACGGAAGTTGAGAAAGAGATATCGAGAGGGGATATAAGTTAATGAAGCTTAATTAGCCGTTCAATCAAATAGCCTCTTTAATTTGACTCGATTCACCGACGTTTTTTATCGAATTTCGAGGACTTTTATCTATTTTTATCAACTTTATCTACATTTATAGACTCTTACTGACTTCTATACATACATACAGATGAAACTAAAGAAGTTTTACTTCGGTCGTGTGGTCTAAAGCAGACTCGTTTCTTTTTAATTGTTCTTCTTTTCTGTCTTCATAAGTTTATTGTTAGGCAAAGACCTCCTACGATGACTCTACTTAATGCCATTCATTATTTTGATTAACGAAAAATATACATTTTATTCTCTTGCAAAAAAATAATAATCTAGAATTGCACCTGACTAAAGAATATGGCATAATTTCGAGGAGTCGTTGTACCGAATTGAATTTTATTAATTGCCAGGTGTTTATGTAGCTATGTCAAATTTCATGATATTCTATTTATTTGTGCACAAAGCTCAAATAAATGAAAAAAAAACAATTTTTATTTATTTTTGCTTACGCGAAAGAAACCCCTTACACAATTGTTATAGAAAATATACACTTGCAACACTGAGAATAAGAGGAATAAGAAAAAAAAACGCCAACGCCACGTGCCCGACGGAAGCGTGTAATATCCCCCTCCCCCCTCTAGCCCTCCCGAAATAATATATAATTTATTTAAAATTAAATAATTGATAATTATTCATTTTGGGAAAAATCCTAAAAAAGGAGGGCCGTAGCAGACGGCAGGGTCACCGTCCACTGCGCCAACGGGCTAGCCAAAATCATAATGCAAAGGAACCGAGAAAGTGAAGGCTTAAGCCTCGCACGAGAGCTTTTTTAAGTGCGTTAAAAAGCGTTCAAATAGAACATATTGATTCTCAAGTATCTGTTCACACGGTAGCGCTTTTATAACGCGACGCTTTTTTATCGAACAATGTTCTATTTTCAAGGCTATATACTATATACGCTATATTTTTGTATTGCCGACGCTATAAAACCGCCAACGCCGAGAATTAACGCAACGCTTTTTTAACTTTCGTGCGAATGAGAGCTCAAGGGAAGGGATCTAACACTGAACAAAATTTTCAAATCGGACCAGTAGCTCGCTCCCGAGATTAGCGCGTTCAAGCAAACATACTAACTCTTCAGCTTTATTTAACTATATTAATATAGATTCATTCTTTACAAGGCAAGATATTTTCGTAGATTCTACTTCATCTTCTTCCTGGGCCTTTTTTCCCACTTATTTGGGTTCGGCATTTCCACAATTTTTACAGATTCTACATCAAGTGTAATTTTGTAGTCATTTTAAGCCAGCATTGCCCAGACGGCAGACTTTGCCAGAAAAAGTAAATGTTCGTCCTGCTAGGGATGAAAATAATTTAAAAGTCCTTTCCCATAATTTTACCCTAAATACAGGTAACATTTTAAAAATAAAAATTGATTATACTTCAATTAGTCTTAACAATATATGCTTCAAAAATTTGAAGTTAAACTTGTCTTAAGAAAAGAATTGCCTCTCAGTCTCTCACCTAAGTCGTGAAAATGCTAGGTAGTTGAAAGGTTTACTGTTTAAGATGAGCTCTAGAGTATCGATGTTTATACGTCATAGGTCTCGAGGGTACACTCGAGCATTTTCTTAACTTGAGCAAGTGGAATCGGTTTTAGATAAAATAAAAAAGCCCTCTCCAAATTGCTGCTTATCCAGATCAGAATAACCATTACCAGTGTACCTAGAGCCTTCTGATAAATGTACACTAGTTGAAAGCCATTTTTAATAAATATTTTGTCCTGCTGGTGCAGTATATGATATACCTGTTCTATATATGTATATTAATATCAATTGTTGTTCATACGTTTCGCAAAAACTCGAAAACCACATGACCGTTATAAATTTTGTTTGATTTGTTTCATTAAGTTTCGCGAATAATCTCTGTTCTCATAAGTCAGACGAGTTATTAAATGAAAATTATTTCATATAAATATCAATAAGTGATATTAATCGTGAGATTGTAGAGATTTCGGGGGTTCCGGTGATGACGTCAGACGGCATTCAGTCATCTTAACTCGCCCCACAGCCACATATTCTGCAATTTAAACGGATTTAGAAGAAGAATGAAAATTAGACACACAATCTTTTACAAGATTACTTTCGAAAAGTAGCCAAGAAAACTATATATATAAAAATGAATCTCAAAATGTGTTGGTAAGCGCATAACTCAACAACGCCTGGACCAATATTACCAATTCTTTTTCTTTAATGTTCGTTGAAGCCCAAGAATTGTTTTTACGGCGAGAGGAATTCGAATAATTGCAGGGAAACCCTAAAAGCAGCCCTTTTCTTTTTTTTTGGTAATGAGAACGGGAACGGGAAAGGAATGGAGATGATATAAGATAATAGAAGTAAACTGTAAGTAGCCCAAGATTCGGGCAGGATATCGTCTGCCGGGTCCGCTAGTCTTTTATAAGATTACTAGGAGCGCTTTTAGATATACCTAATCTCCTCCGAATAAGCTTAAAATCTTGTGTAAAGGGCGTATGGACTAAGCTTAAAATGTGTGTGGCTTCGACAATACCCAAGCGGTATTATTGTTTGAACTGGGTACCTCGTGAATTTGAGCCAATCCCATAGATAAGCATTATAACAGAAGAAGCATGAAGAGAATAATTCATAATAATGAAAGGTACACATCTATAATATTCCATATACATCTTCTATAATATTCCATAATATCGAATTCTAGTTAAAACGTACCAACTCGCCTTAACCTCCCAGTACAATTATAATATTCATGAATTCATAATAGGCACAAATGTTTGAATTTGATCCTTAAATAATAATTACTTACCATCTCAGGGGAGAGTGACTTATTCAAAGATTTATTTATTACTAGCTGGTGCACGCCACTTCTACCGCATTTATTTCTGACAAATCAAACTATGTACGATTCTTTTCGGTTTTCAAATTTTTGCACAAGGATGCTTTGCTATCAAAAATTCGCTTTCACTCCACATCTGCGCCTAATTTTACTGTAATTGCGCCTAATGTTACTGTAATCCCGCCTAATTTCAGTGCCACGGAATCGAGATAATTTGCATAACCTTTACAGTTAAAGATTAATAATGTAATAAATATTGGCAAGTCAAAAGTCAAAAATATTTTATTCAAATATACTTTACAATACTTATGAACGTCAATGTATATGTATTGAGGAGGTCGTGGCCTAATCAGTGGTCGGCATTTGAATCGATCGCGAAGTTAAGTTGCTCTGGCTGCGACCGGGTGATAGATGGGTGACCCATTCTAGCACTGGTTTATATTTAATATTCCACTAAATTAATACACTAAATATAAGTTTGTAGTTAACAAATTATCAATAAAGAATATAAAGTAAACAAGTATTAAAGTATTAAGTCCTTTCCAAACGACAATCCTGTTGCCACAGCTATCGCTAAGAATTTACCCCTGACGTCTTTATTCTAGGGCTGCATAGAACAAGATGGTGGACGATAAAGGTCAATGCCCCCGTGACTCACAACGTAGTTTCATTGTGTCGAATTTTTCTCGTTTGATATTTTCGATGGCCCACTAAAATCTAAATGGTATTCCATAAACTGTTTTATGTTTTGTTGTTGCCGTTTAGCGTCTCATGCCGAGCGATAAAAATTCGATGCACTTAAAAAACAGATTATAAAGTGCGATATAAGTCAATGATGTCCGGATGTTTATATCTTTCTCCTTCGCGCCTTTTTAATTTTTTCTTAGTCGAAGACATAGACTACCTTCTATAATTATAATATTTATGAAGTCTTTTTTTTAAATTGTTAATTTTCTTTCACTCCCAATGTTTGCTTCCATTTTAATGTACTTTTACATATATTCATATATATATGTACCTTTGTCTGAATTTTTTTTTTTCATTTTTTTTGCAGTCTTGAATTTTGGCAGAGTCAGCAGACGAAGATAAATTATATTTACTATTTATTGGCCTACCTCTCTTGTATAAGTACTATATTCTATCTCTTAATCTATATATTTAAAAGCAAAAGATCACCTAACAAAAAATATCGAAAACCGTGGGACGTACAAACATGAAATTCAGCAGGGAGGTAGTTTAATGGCAGAAACATTAAGCACAATCGTTAAAATGACAATGAAGACAATTTGTTATTTCACCTAATATGACGCGAAATCGTGGGTAAGAGCTAGTAATCTATAATTACAATATATAAATGCAAAACATCGCCTTTCACGATTTTTCGAAAACGTCGGGACTTATAGAGATGAAATTTTGCTCAGAGGAAACAGATTTTTCAATAGAGTATTTCTCTTATTTAAGGAGGGCTAAGGGTTCTCGCAAGTTTAATTTTAAGCAGAGGAAATCGCGGGAAAAAGCTAGTAAGGTAATATATACAGTATACTATCTTTTATGATTTTTATCTGTAGGAACAATACTTGTATCTAATAATAGAAGCTTTTTACGGGCGCCGATGGACTCCTCGGCTCCTTGTTTTGTAAGTCTCTAGCTTGGCTAATCGGGCATGCCGTGACTGGCGAGAAGAAAAAACATCCGTATGGACGCCAAACACCCTATCTTTTTAGGGTTCCGTAACTAGAAACCCTTATAATTTCGCTTTGTCCGCCCGTCCGTCCGCCCGTATGGTTTTCACTCTTCATTTCTGATGAAGAGTGAAAACAACAACTTAATAAATTAGAATAGAGTACTTTAAAATGGCACGGGCATTAGCCTGTGGTGCAAATTGCTGTTAAAAAAAAAACCAAATTCCCAACTTCACAGTAGAGCGTTACAAGCATATAAAGTGAAATAAAATCGTCATTATATAACACATTTGTGTGTACAATTATATATTCAATAATAACGATTACATTATCGTATGCAATAACGTTATATTACAATTTAGTTGTAATATAACGGTTGTATAATTATGGTATATTACAATTTAGTTGTTTCTAACGCTCTTCTGTAAAGCTGTAAATTTGGAGTTACAACAACTTACGTGGGAGCTATCGATCTATGACAATTGATATTCTAAATTAATGAGGCGAGGATTTTATAGTACATTCAAATACATAAATTATTTAGTGCCATAAGATTTTATGAATTTTGTACGCATAATTTTGGAGCTTCAATAGCTCAACGGTATAAGGTATGGACCGAAATCCGCAAGGTACCCGGTTCAAACACCGTTGGGGTATTGTCGCACCCACTCTTAATACAAGCTTTTAATTTAAGCTTAGTAAGAGGGGAAAAAAAAGGAATATTAGACATACCTAAAAAGTATTCCTAATATTCTTTAAAAAAAATAAATATTAGGTAGGTTACAGTGTACCCTGTTGAAAAATTCCCATAGAATCCAATTAAATGGGACAAAAACCGCATAGAAAACAATACACCTTATAGGGTTCTGCGTGGCTTTTATCCCATTTAATTGGATTCTATGGGAATTTTTCAACAGGGTACTTTAGTCTTGTTCTTTAGAATTTAAGACCATTACACCAAGAAATAAAATTATTTGATTTGATTTCATTTGGTGTTCTTCAAACTTACTTCTAGCTGCAAATTCCAGCTTTATTTGCGTTTCTTCATCTGTAACGGCATAGACCCAGAGCTACCGTTGAATCCATTTATAATGCTAAATATTTCGTCTCTACCATCCGTATCGTGGACATCTATAAGTATAAGATTCTTTAACGTTTGTCTGGTTTAAAATCCTTTACTCACCCTTTGCTTGTTGGCGTTGTCGCGTAGAGGCAATGTCTCCTCGCTGCCGCTCCTCGAGGAGTCTGGTGGTGTCAAGCGCCTCTGCTCGTTTTGTGAGGACAGGATCTGCATTTCAAGCATCTGTTCTTGTCTAATGTCATCATTGTAGTCCTGTAATAAAATTTTAAGGAATTAGAGCTTGGAGCGAGTTAAAGAGGGAAGCTCAAGATCGAACAAAATGGAGATGCACTATTGACGCCCTATGCCCCATCTAGGGTACGATAAACGATTTTCTTTATTTTCTCGTCTGCTTTCTTTGAAAAAGGATTTTCCTTTGCGTGTTATATATTAACGGGTATATTTTAATTCTTATGTATAAGGGGTTTAATCATCTTATTGATCTCAAGTCACTAGGGGTGTTCTCTGGTGAACTACAAACGAAAGTTTGGCGTCTCATAATTGTCCCTCTGTGTTATGGAGGTTAGATGGCAGTCAGACGTGGAGTGTTTTTAATCGACTTCAAAAAAGAAGGACGTTCTCATTTCGACTGTATTTTTTTAAAATGTTTGTTGCCTCAGAACTTACGACTTGGTGAACGCATTTTAATGGTTCTTTTTTTATTTGAAAGTTGGTGGTTGTCTCCGATCCGACGAAACGAAATCGAATCGACGAGACGAAATCCGACGAAGTGACGATTTGAAATCGTTTTATTTTTAAAGAAAGAAAGATTATTATCGGCACTGATTACTGTGTATAATACAGTCTAACGCGCTTGTTACCAGGTATTAAAATATGAAATGATTAACAATTCCTCGTATTTTTTTAGATTACAGAACCGTATTTATACGGACAACATTGAAGGATGCACAAATTACACAACAACCGCACAAATTACACAACAACTGCACAAATTACACGTTTTTAACAAAGGGTTTCAACAAGCGATGTTATTCCGAAATAACAAACGCTCCATCTGACTTGCAAATTGGCTATCGTTTTCACAGGCGAGGTAAACTATATCCCGAGAAAATTAAACAAGGTCTATTGTTATCTGCTATCACACAAACTTTTGAAATGTATGAGGTACGTGTGTTATATCACTATAATATATGTGTTTTAGTTGTGCAATGTCTTTGGCATTTATAAGATTATTTGGTAATAGAATTCTGATAATTATGCAGTTTAAGTAATTTTCCCAAAAATGTATATTTATGATTATTTTCTTCCTAATTCTTTTTTTTTGGTACTCTAATGAGCGCTATTCCGTCGGGGGAGGCTGACTTCTTTTTGTAAAGTTTTTTGTAAACCCAAGCAACCAAAGCGATCGCTGTGTAAAAACAAAGGAAATTATCGCGAAGCGGCAGGGCGATCGCTGCGCGTTCTTCCGTCCGCTTCTATCCTATCCGCAACAGAGTTACGTTTCGCGCGGAATGAGTGATATTTCGCCGGGAGAGATTGACATTCTGCACGAAACGTAAGTCTCTTCCAGATAGGTTAGAAGCGGACGGATAATCGCGTAGCGATCGTCTTGGCCGCCTTGGGTGGTTTGGTGGTTTTTGGTGCCTGTGTATTATGTTAAAATTAACATCGAAATGCTCCAACATACCCTATTTAATTTTGTGAAACTCTTTAAGCTTAAATGTGGTTAATATATAACATTTTTATACATTTATAATGCCTGAGTCAGACATAGCTTCATTTGAATGATCATGTAGCGTGGCCGGGGATATGTGTAACTTCACAAAGGTTTGTAGAACTTTGTAGACTTCAAGGACAAAAATGTACAAACACTTTGAGCTATGTCTGGAACCGGTATAAGGTGTAGGTGCCACGATAAATTATTTTAAGTTTACGGTATATCGATCCAGTTGCATGTATAGTAATTGCGACGGTACTCGATGTATCAAAAATTCTCTTTCATTAACACAAAATCCAAAAACTAGTATTTCTTCAGTTAAGTAGTAAAATAATAATAAAACGGCCTGATTGTTAGGAAAAGGCCAAACATTAAAATAAAGTTTAGACTAACATTTTATAGAATGTCACATGAACAGAAATTTCGGATTGTATTACTTCAATTCTAGAGTGAATATTTCGCGACATGATTTATGTCTAAAATTAAGGTTTTTGTCATTCCATTCCCGGCGGGACTGGCTCCATGTGACTCGTCGTGTATGTCGGGGCCTGTGAACAAATGTTATTTTAACCACTTGTAGATCTTTAGATCTTCTTCCATCTAGCTTTATCCCGGTCTAGTACCGGAGTAAGCTTAAATTGCAGAGGATGTGGCTGTGGGGCGTGTTAAGATGACCGACTGCCGTCAGACCCCATCCCCGGAACCCCCACGATGCTTACAATCTCACGGCTAATATAACTCTGTGATATAATCGGGATCCATTGTTTCACCCCCCAAAACATGGAGAATGCCGGTTATTTGAAAACCGGTGTTAAAATGGGTATCCCATCCACCACCCGGTTGCGGTAAGAATAGAATGGATTCTTCCCTCAGAGGATGCTCAGTTTGTATTCCCTCAGAGGATGCTCAGTTTAATAATCTTTTCGATTGTCTTATAACGCCTGCTGGTACGCAACCCCGGGTTCCTCGAGTTGTTACTGGCCGTCCTACACATCCCCTTCCGCGGCCTACTCCTATCCCTAGCGTTGCCTAAAATTTCTCCCTTCATAAATCCCATTAATTCCTATAAAAAAAAACCCATTCAAGCTATGAGCTCTTTGTGCCACCAGTCTCTAGCTAATTACGAATCCCTCTCGCTAAATGCACAAAGTGTATTTCGGCGAAGCAGGCAATTCATAGTAGATATGCGGTAAGAAACCGTTTTATATCGGCGTATTATGGTATCAGAGAGAGGGGACGGGAAACAGCTAGTTAAGAATATAATATTGACAAATGATGGAAATAAATCTTGTAAGAGTATTATAATCGTTATGTCTTGGTGCTGATGGATAGCACTGTCCTTGTGGAGTAGCTTTTGTCTCTCCTCATTATGTGCCCGTACCATTTGAGTTTTTCCGTTATTGGAGCCACTTTGTCACACCATTTATAGCAAACTATTCATTTGATTGTAATTGTCAATGTAGATTATTCCATATATCTGTTGTTTTTTAGTCTCACTAAAACTTGATAATGGCTAGACCGTTATAAATTCTGTTAGTTCAGGGAGGATTTAAAAGAAAAGAAAGAAAGGAAAAGTTGAAAGATTATTTAAAAATACTATAATAAACTATGAATAAATTTGTAATCCCTTTTCTAAAATTGGGTACATTATCATGTAAGTTCATTTAAAAAAAAAAAATCTGAATTTGCTCGCCGTTACCGAAAACCTACACGCAACGCATCAACTAATTAAAAAAAAACAATTTAATTTGGGAGACCATACTCACCAAGTGGGTCAGGCCATCTTTCCGTTCAGTCCAGTGCGTGCAAGCACACAGTGCGATAATGTCATCGGGAGGTGGGGGCGGCGGGGGCGAACTCTCCCAGCCGAGGCGAGAACCAGAGCCCGACCAGGATACACTCTGTAATTAAAAAATATACTTTTAAAATTCCCATAATTTGACTCCAAAGTTGATTTCATGGCCTGTCCCACCAAAACTTATAAATATATAAATGTATGTTACGTTCTCACACCTAAACCGCAGAACCAATTTTGATGAATTTCATCGCAGAGATAGATCGTAACTTGGAGATTAACATAGGGTATAATTTTTTAAAGAAAATTAAATTTTGAAGGGTATAACAGTGGTTGGAACATTGTTAGAAAGTCGAAGAAAATAACGCGAACCAAAGTCGCGGGATGAAAAGCTAGATAGTCTTGGAAAATGTTCCGGGGAGAAAAAAAATAGATCTTACATCATGCCGTCTATACGAGTCGAGGCTTCGTTCGGAACAGACACTGGAGGCTTCAGAGTCGTCGTCCCGTCTTCCTTCGCAGGTGGAATTGTCTTCAGGGCTCTAATTGGACAAAAAAAAGTTAAAGATCATTTTAAAATATAAAAAAAAACAAGAAATTCTTTCATTATTATTCGTATTTACTCTGAGAGCGGCTTCCGCATCTCTGGACTGTTGCAGCAGACGCAAACTAGCGGCCGGTGCGCGCTGTGGCCGCTCCATGGACTCCCGTCTGCGAACGCCACCGCCCGCTACGCTACTTGAACGACCGCTTCTACGTTTAAAAACAAACAGGATTTATAAAAACAAGTATAAGTTACTATTGTTTAAAAAGATATAAACATTTTTGTGGGTGGGAGTGAAGGGTATATCCTATTCCTTTTAAGCGGCTGAATCGATTTTTTTTTTAATTTGTGCGTTAGGTCAAATCGATTCGTAGCCAGTCACCGTGCGTTTTCCGTAAAGTAATGCCTGATTTAATCAATTATTCTAGGTCAATTTGACTTTATCAATTTTATCCATCCATATAATATTTTATAAAGCCTCATTGGCTCAACGGTAGAAAATTGGACTGTAATAGGGTACTTGGTTCAAACCCTAACCGTTAGACTAACATTTTAGCTTCACTTAACACAAGACTTTAAATATTCTTAAAACTAAAATTAAAGTATTGCACAATTAGTACTTCTAAATACTCTTTAATAGTATCTTACTAAAAGATCATAGCTTAATCAGTGACCGGAATTTGGGTTGATCACTATGTTAAGCAGTTCTTACTAAGACCAAGTGAGAGATAGGTGACTATTCTAACACTGGTTTTCAAGTGTCCTCCGCCGTGTTTTGGAAGACACGTACAACAATGGGTCCCGATTAATGTCACTGAGTGATATAAGTCGTGTGATTTTAGGGGTTTCGGGGATGACGTCATGCACCGCATTCTATCAAAATAATTTGCGCTACTTTTGAATATAATTTTGTTCGTTTAATAAAGAGCCTCCGCATTGCACTAAACGAAATTAACCAGTTCCAGAATGCATACTCGTATTGCTGCCGTATTTTTAATGCATGCAGTAATTCATACTTTCTTTTCGAAATTATGCACTTTGATTTCGATAAAACCTTTTAGTTTTTAACATTTTTAACGGAAATATTTAAAATGAAAGTATATACTGTTAAACGAATTTATGTTGCGTTGAATATATTTGTACGGATTTTTATATAACGCGAATTTAACGTGACTCTGGAGCACCCTAGCTGCTATTGTCACTCCCCATATACCGTCCGTGACAGTAGTATCCGCATCCTTTCTTTACTCCTAATCTACCTTTATATCCTTTTACTCCACCCTTTCCCTTACTCCTGTCTTTCTAATTAGAGGCAGCGCTATGCTTGTAGCCGAAAGGGGCCGGTGCGTCGGGTACCAGTACCTCTTTCTTACATAGGATCAGCTTGAAGTGGCAGCAATGCTGTCACGTCAAGTGATGGTATTGTTGTAGCATTTCGTTCGGCTTGTGAGACTTCCCGGTGACTTAAACTCGTCATTAAGGCTGGCAAAGGTTCTCTGCTTGACTCCTGGTCGTGCAAATTTCCATGGGCGTCAGTAGACACTTAGCTGCCTGCTGTCTGCTCGTTTGCTCCTTGTAAAATAAAAATAATAGCTCCCGTGTGACGCCGACGCGGGTGGCTAGTTTTGTTTTAGAAAAAGCAGTACGGGTGACCCATTCTAGCACTGGTTTATATTTGATATCCGTCTTCCTCCGTGTTTCGGAAGGCACGTAAAACAGTGGGACCCGATTAATGTTACTTTGTAATATTAGTAGCAAAGGTTGTGGAGATCGTGGGGGTTCCGAGGATGACGTCAGATGGCAATCGGTCATCTTAACTCGCCTTAACTTAACGTTAAGTACCAGTACTTAACTGGGATAACGCCAGAAAGTAGGTAGATTATCATGGTGGCAGTATTGATGGACATTTAACACAGACTACAATGAGTCTTTTACTTAAAATAAGTTAATACATCTACTTTTTTTCAAGTTTTAATCATAACAGCTTTATAAAGACAGATTAAGTAACACATTTGCAAGCAAGACTGAGTGATATTGTATAATCGACAAAGAAATTTTTTCGTTCACTCTTGACAGAGTGGTCGTGGTCATGGAACACTATGAAGATGCATCGCGTTTTTAGAGAGGAACTTCCATCTGCTCCTATTGGCAGTTTGACGTGAGCATTCAGTGATTGGCTTCTTCAGCACGGTCCTAATAAGATCTGTCCATCTTGTTGGAGTTCTTCCACGTGGACGTTTGCCCTCTATTTTGCTCTGCCCTCTTTAACTAGGAGCTGTCTTCCAAAATGGTACAGCATTTTTTTGGTCGACTAAACAAGATATTATAATTTTCCAAAAAACACATCTGAACATATACAAATAAAAAGACAGCAATCTCTGGAAATTGATGGACTCTCGGTAGAGTAAATCAATCTGGAAGAACAATAACTGGATTAATGTAAATGTAGTCTAAGGGGTGCCGTAACTCATTCGCACGTCGAAAACAGACCACAAAATCTTAGATAGTCTGCTCTGGTCGATATGTAAACGCGCTATTTATCTTAAATCGCAATATATCTTGGCTGACAGCAACAGCACTGTCTGTGTAAAGAAGGGCTGGGCGTGTGTACTACGGAAACTGAGTGTGATTTATACGTTGGGGTTTTGGCAAAAATGTAAAACTGCAGTGTTGCTTACGTTGCTTGCAATTTTACGGTGTACAGTGTGTATTTTTAACCGACTTCAAAAAAAGGAGGAGGTTATCAATTCAACCCGTACGTTTTTTTTAATGTTTTTTACCGCAGAACTTTCGACTGTATGCTGATTCTTGTTTCATTAGAAAGCTGGTGCTTCCCGATTGGTCCCATATTAATTTAGTCCAGGTCTGACCAAGGTTTCGATTAGAAAACAATGAAATTCTAAATTTTGATTAAGTTTGTGCGTCACAAATTGCCGAATATCTCAATATCACGATAACCAATTTCGATGATGCTTTTTTTGATAGAAAGATTGTACTTTAAGGGTACTTTGACGAGATTTTGGTTACGTTCTGAATTCAGGATCTGCATCAATTAAGCGGAGAAACTATTTGGCTTGGTACCGACTTCAGCACATGAAACCCTAAAAACAGCCCTTTTCTTTTTCCCATAAAAACGTTTTCTATAAAAACTTTCATCAATCATTAATTAAACATTTCTCATATACTATTAATAGAAAGTAGCAAAGGCAGAATTTTCGAAATTAATCTTCTATACACATAATTAAACTCTAGGCCTAGGGTCTTTTACTAATAATATGCGATAGCAATGTCGAAAAAGATGAATTTCTCAAAACATTTTTGTCAGTCTCTTCCGCGTAATCTCTTGAATGGCCGACTTTGACTGGACTTTCATAGCAGTTAGCTGATATTACGACGAATAACATAGAATACTTTAGTTAAAAAAAAATTAGGGTGCCGCACAACTACGGAAACATTCAAAATTTAACAAAACCATTGGAGTCAAGCAGACATAGTTGCGGGTTTAGAGATAGTTCTCTTAATATCATTACCTATTATTATATAACATATTACGTTTAGTTTTGGTTGGCCGAGATAAATGTGACACACATCCCGTAATTAATATCGGCCGCCCCAAAGATACTAATAAAGGTAACACTGTCAAGTTGTGACTGCTATAACAAAAACCCGCTCGTGCGTGATACACTTTTAGTGGATACTTTGTTACTAAGATATATATTCACCATCAAATATGTAGAAAAGATGTGGTCAATATCAAATAACTAGAGATCGTCCGCTGGTCGAAATTCTTGCATAACTCATTAGATTTCGGCTTAAAGAATTTATTTCTCATACAACACAATATTGTCACAATCTTATAGTAGAGTGTATACATGTGTGTATAAATCGTTTAGTATTGGTGTGCGTGAGGTTTTATATTAATATTTTAATGTATTAATGATATAAATTTATAAAAATATTAGCATTCAAACCTTTCATAATCGTCTGTCCGCGCAATTTGAATAGAATGGTACCGAAAATTTATGCTTCGCGTATTAATATATAGACGATCTTAGTGTCCTTCAAAGAAGGTCCAAAAATGGTTTTTTTTTTATAGATAAGGGCTAAAAATAGGAGGATCATCCAAAGATACTACAGACTACAAACGTCTGTTGTTAACTTCATTATCTGAAAGCTTTACATTAAAATTGCCTAACCCTGAATTATCACTCTACCATTCAGATTTTTGGTTAACCTTTTCAGTCTCGAATTCCATTTGGTGTTATATTATTCTTATATCGTAAAATCAGACCGGGTTTACTTACAAGCAGTTAAAATTACGAGCAGTACTTTAAAGTCGATTCTGTGGTAAGTAGGAATGAAGAGATAAAAAGGCCCCACGGTCAACCCTCTTGGTCGTTTTAAAAGGAATATTTTTTATGTTACAGACCTTAATACAAGAAAAAAATATAGCTTTAATTAATATTTTTGTAAAATATGCTTTATAAGTAAATTAAGTTATTAAAAGAAAACCTCCCGCACACATATGCCAAACGATTTACACACACATGTATACATTTTACTGTAAGATGGTGCAAAGAAATTTGGACCAGCTGGCGATCTCCAGTATTTAAAAATATACCTTAACTAGTAGCAGTACCTACGACTACGTCCGCGTAAAATGAGATTCAACTTTAGCGTGATGATATGAAGCCTAGAGCATTCCTCGATAAATGTGCTATCTAACACTGAAATAATTTTTCAAATCGGACCAGTAGTTCCTGAGACGATCACGTTCAAGCAAAAAAACTCTTCAGCTTTATATATCACTATAGATTGATTATGTTATAGCATGATGCTGGGAATAGGGATCCATTTGTATGTGTGCATAGAAGATATACTACATTTTAATGTAAAAGATGGCTCTAGGTTGTTTTCAGATTACAAATTACCATAACGTTAAAACAGTCAGCAACAGAGAGATTGCCTCGAGCATACTGGCATGAGTTGTATCTAAGTTCCCACAGAGAGCAGATGACAACTTGTTTACTGTGTGTCAGCGAGCCAATGATGGAAGATATGAGTGGTTCAGGAACCACGCCAAAGTTAAGATATTCTCTATAATCCAACAAGTTCCAAGTATAATTGCAATGGGGATATTGCTTCGAACTATATGACGAAACGTATTACGTTACGGTGATAGCAAAATTACTACCAATTTCGTATCTGACATATATTCCTTATTATTTCTTTATTACATTGTGTCGAGCGGTCGAGGAAGCGTGAACTGACCTGACTGATGTACTAGAATCGGTGCGTTTACCTCCCGCGAGTCGTTTTGTTAACCTTAATGTCTTTTGGGCCATTGTAGATGGGCGTTTGATGCGAAAATGAAATTATATTGTGCGGCTTCGCTAACAAGAGCGAGGAATTATGGCCCAGTTAGATATTATAGTGAATGTTTTTTTCGCCGTAAAACGTTTTAGGTTAAAGGTTCCGCTATCGCTGTAATGGTTTCCATTATTCAAATGGAACTTTAAGGCGTATTTACATGTGACAATAATGTCACAATAGTATTGAATTATTTTCGATTAAACGATGATTTTTATTGAGCGAAAATTTGAGTCACGTTGATATTTATCTAATTGTTTAACAATAATTCATTTTAAAGAATGCCTAACGAGTTTCTTGACGATTTTTCTCGCGGCTTGATTTTTCCGACTAAGTAGTAGCTTTTAAAATATTTGACGATTCAAAAGAGCTTGTAAAATTCTATTTGAAGAAAACCTATTTTGATTTCATTTGAACCATTTGGGGAAAAGAGTCTCTTTAGTTAAAATCAAGCCTGTATAGGTGGTATGAATTTGGTAGTAGTAATATCGTACCAACAATTTAGAAGAACAAACTTTCCCTATCGAATCAGATATAGACAGACTGTTCAAAATGTCAGATATAGTCAGACTGACGTCAGATATGGTCAGCCTGTTCAAAATGGAAATAAAAAATTACAATCATATTGGTTGAATTGATTCTTAAATTGTAGGTATAAGACGAGTCCACTACACTTTATCGTGTAAAGAAAAGCAATTGAACTCCGTAAGCGCCAACAGAAGTGAAAACTGTAACAAAAGAAGTGTCGGTAACGGTAACTATGTCGAGTTCAATGATTTTGATTTTTGATGCAATGATCTCAAGAAAGCCCAAT
The DNA here is from genome assembly GCA_024363005.1 of Charaxes varanes. Taxonomy (NCBI): domain Eukaryota; kingdom Metazoa; phylum Arthropoda; class Insecta; order Lepidoptera; family Nymphalidae; genus Charaxes; species Charaxes varanes. Next base: position 20,967,826 of record JANCMC010050420.1, read on the forward strand.
AAAAAAATCTCGATCCCATAATAAACGAGCATTTCGGGAAAACCTATGATGCTTAAATAATACAATCATATTTAGATAAAAGGTTTTTTATGCCAGTACAGGCGTGACGGATAACTTTTCGGCTAGAATGGGGAATGAGTCGGTAGTTTATTCAAATCGCAAAGTTGCTTTCCCGGTCACCTACTTGTGGTACTTTTTGAATAATTTATGGTAGGGCATATAACTTGAAGGCCTAGTTACTAAGCGTTGATTTAATGCCTATTCATGAGGAGCTAGGAGCTATTGACGGACACCCATTATGCCGGAGCCAGACATAGCTTCATTTGAATGATCTTTTCAATGATCATGTAGTGTGGCCGGACAAGACAAATAGATGATAGGTTATTTGACTAATACCTGATATGAGCAGATATTCGGGCAAGACAACGTCTGCCATGTCCGCTAGTTACTTATCTATACTAATATATAGAACTGAAGAGTCTGTTTGTTCACTTGAACGCGCTAATCTTTGCAATTTTACCGTGTACACTGTAAATTTTTAAAGCATTTAATCCTCAACGGTCTTTTTACGTGATAAATTTTGTCTCTTATATATATTCGCTTTATAAGACCAAAAAGTTTATTTTCTATAAAAAAAAATCAGTAATCATGTATATAAAATCTGCAACATGCCATTAACAAAAAACTAGCAAAAACAGAATTTTACATATTAATCTATACTAATATACATATAAAGCTGAAGAGTTTGTTTGTTTGTTCACTTGAACGCTCTAATCTCAGGAACTACTGATCTGATTTGAAAAATTCCTTCAGTGTTATATAGCACATTTATCGGGGAAGGCTATAGGCTATATATCATCACGATAAAATGTTTCTCTTAAGTTTACGCAGACGAAGTCGTTTATCTAAATAGAAATCTTTATGGCGTAAAGCAAACACGTCGGCCCTTCGGCGGGAGACTATGAGCGGGAATAATTTACTGAACTAGAAAATGTTACTTGATTTTGGAATTTTCGACCTCGCTGCGCCGCGCCGTGCTCAATTGGGTTATCGAGTCAACGCTTTGTAAGTACACTAATAATAACAAAGTTCACACGTGGGTGTACTTTATCCTCGCTGTACGACTATCTGTGTTTTGTTTTTGGATTTTTGGCCATAAAGATCGATTTTCATTTTTCAAAATAGAAAGATTCGCTGAAAACAATGCGAAAGGTATTCATAAGTACCTACAATAGTTTTGTAAGTTTATACCTCTATTGTCATCCATAAATAATGTGACACCAATTTTACAATTTTCGAACCCCCCCTCCATCCTTGTCACACTTTCGAATCCTCATCCCCCCTTGATGTGACGTCACATATGTACATTGAAAATTTAAAAAATACTATAAAAAAACGGCAATTTTTTTTTTATGGAATAATTTTTTTTTTTATTGCAATATTTTAAATTTTTATATGTGACGTCACCCTTGACCGCCCCGTACCCCTTATCACATAATGTCACTTTTTGGTACCCCCTCCTCCCCCCTTAACGTGTGACTTAATTTATAGATGACCCCTAAGATCATTTGAGTTTATTTCGAGTATAAATAAAATATCATTTATGCAGCATCTAAATTTCGTTCCATAGTAAATATAAAAAGAAACTTAACATAAATACCAAATAGTGATCTTTAAAAGTTAGTAAAAGAATTTGTGACAAGAAGTATTAAGCGTGATACGAAGCTGATGAGATAATTAGGGTCCAAGGATCAGAGACCGCGTCGGGTGCACGTAATCAAATTAACGAGGAAACTTCTCGACCATTTTGAGTCACCTCCTTCAGTTCTTAAATTATTCTCTAAGAACAAGTGACTGCGTCTCTACCTTACGAGTATGTCTAGATATAAAATGATTGATGATGATCATTTTAAAAAATATGACGCCAAATGTAATAAAAACAAATTCACTTTGTTTTAATTTGTAGCAAAAATACTTTTGTAATGACACAAAATGAAAAATTCTCTGGGTGGATCTCTACCAAACATCAATTATGATTATCCATTGGAGGAATCTAAGGTGTGTCTAAAAATTTCATCAAAATCAGTCCAACGAGTCCATTGGTAATTCACGTCGACGAAATGTAAGCCTAACGAAAATCAAACGGTTATTGAAAATAATAATAAAAAATATTACGCTGTTATCCCTAAGGTAATTTTTTCTTATAATCATTATTAATGGATCATATAATCATTTAAGTGCTAGAATGGGTCACCCGTCTATCACCCTGTCGCAGCAAGGGCTACTTAACCTGACGATCGACTCAAATGCCGACCACTGATTAGGCCCCCACCTATTGTATTCTTATTGTATCACAATACACTTTTTTGTTACACTTTTTAGTGTATCACAATAAAGTGTAATAAAAATAAAAAGAGAAATAGATGAGTGCACGGTTTTGTGTAATTTGGTTGTCAGTTTTTTGGCAATTGCAATGTTTTTCAATAGATATTGCCTCGACATATTTACACATTTGGCTGGCCCGTGCAGTGGGCAGTGACCCTGCCTTCTGCTCTGGGGGTCATGGGTTCGATCCCCACCTCGAGTCTGGGTGTATTATCCATATGTATGTATTTATATATTCCCAAAAAAAAATTGTGCATAACAGGCGGCTGTTACCTATCACACAGGCATTAAGTTGTCTACCTTAGGAACAGAAGTCCGTGTGTCATATAGTCCTATATATATTTATTTATTGTTTATATCAGTTTGTGTTGGCAAAAGAAAAATGGTGCCCTAAGCAGGCACAAAGTTAGACCTAAGAATCTCTCCTTTCGTGACTTCTTAAGAGATTCTTTCCGTAGCAACTTTTACCGAAACAAAATCCGGCCAAATTAACACAACCGCTATAAAATATCTGACTTAACCTTTTTTCGGGGTCTAACTTGGAATCTTACCTTTTTGCCTTTTGCCGTACAAATAAAATTGAGGTAGTAAATTTTATTTCACAGTTATAGCTGCTACAAGAAAAGTGGAGTCGGTTTCACCATCTACAATTAAAGACATGATTACAATAATCTCCAGTTATGATTTACATTACTAAACTAAACATTTTACATATAATCTTAGTTTATTGTGGTGTGTAATGACCTTTAATGTTAAAAAGCGACCTTAAATAAATAAATAAAAAAAAATAATTACATTTATACTTAGAAAATAAATGACCTAACAAACAATGCCCTAAGGAGTACAATTACAGGAGGTAAACACGTAACAGTATATAATTAAGACTACTTACAGGCAATAAAATTAGCCCTTTGTTTTTTTCTTAATCAATTTTCAGCACAGGCTAAACGCCCGTGCCATTTTTAGGCTTCCGTTGTGCAAGGAACTCTTATAATATTGCAATTTCCGTCCTAGCATTTTCAAACTATTAGACGTAGAGACTTGAAACTTTTTATTTTGATAGAACATGCTAAAAACTCATTAGGAAAACTCATTATTATAACCGAAATTGGATAACTTTTGAAGTTATTTTAACAAATACGTTTATATCGTGTCAGATACGGAGCCCTTCTGTATAAGCGTGTCAGATCTACCTTTATATCCTTTTACTCTATCCCTTCCTTTACTCCTATCTATTTCTCTAATTAGAGGTAGCGCCACGCTTACAGTCCTTTTGGTCTGCAGCTGAATTGGGTCGGCACGTCCGGGTACAGTACGTCTTTCTAACATAAGATCAGCGTGAAGTGGCGGCAATGCTGTCACGTCAAGTGACGGTATTGTTGTCGCGTTTTGATCGGTTTGTGAGAGTTCCCGGTGGCCTAAACCCTTCTTTAAAGGCCGGTAACGCCAAGCCTTCTGGTAGAGCGTCCATAGGCGTCTGTGATTACTTATTTGATGCACCGCCTGCTCGTTTAACCCTTGTAATAAAAAAAAGTTTAGCACTTATCTCTGAACACCCTGTAAGCACCTCATTTGCAGTATCGAAGCGTACCAAGGTTGCAAAAACTTGTCATATCCGTTTCAATAAGGTTAATTATAATTAATCTTAAAGCCTTTTTATTACCAACCTAAATTAGGTTTCTCTGATTAATTACAGATAAACGTAATTATCAATGATCATTATCAACTCAATGATAATCGCAGGAAGCAATCGTAGTTGCAAATTAATAACTTATCATCCTTACTCCAATAACCGTCGCTTCAGGCTTTGTTGTGATTAAATCATGGCGTTCAATCAACCACTTTTACGATTATTAATCACTAACTGGGCCCGCGACTTACTCCGCGTAAAATTAGGTAAAAAAGTTAGATTCATTTTTAGTGTTATGATATATAGCCTATATATCATCACATATATAGATGATATATCACTGCACGTCCTGCGGTTTCAAGGTTTCGTGTTAGTGACTTTTCGCTTTTACATAATGTAATATATACATATACTTGTATATGCATTAACATGATTCATAGGGTTATATAACTGGCTAACCCGCGACTTTTTCCGCGTTAGATAAGGTGAAAAAATTTAGTGTGATGACGATATATTGTCTTCCTCGATAGATGGGCTAACTAACACTGAAAGAATTTTTCAAATCGGACCAGTAGTTCTTGAGATTATCACTTTCAAGCAAACAAACTCTTCAGCTTTATGTATTAGTATAGATATAAAGGAAGGTGTGGACAACCCTGAACAGATTCCAGACCGACCATGGAAAATCACCACTTTTACAAATGGGGACTAATAGATTCACCACAATGTGACTGCGGAGCACCAGATCATACCCTGTCGCATTTGGTCAACGAGTGCCCACTCCGTCTTCTCCCGGCGGCATATCTGAGTTGCACTCTGTTACAACAGCAGCAGTGGCGTGGTTAAGGGATCTGGACTTGAAATAGTGATCCATGCAGGATGCCATACGCAATAGTATACTGACCTTATGACAATCCTTGCACAAAATGGTTGTTTTATAATCAGCATATTCTGGTGGCATTGGTGTTGCGGCAACTTCTGAATCCAAATAGTTCCACAACTGTAAACATGTATACAAACTTGAGTACAGATTACTTTTTAAACATCAATTAAATAGCAAGATACAGACGAAGTACCAATTCTGACTATCAAAAAGGTACTGACGCTAGACTAAAACTATTTAAAAATGGGTCCAAGTTTTTTATTTCTATTTAATTGTCATATGAAAGTGAGAGCCAGAGACCAGACCACATTAACCTTTTGTTAAAATACCTATATTTCGAGCCGTTTATAGAGTTAGTGACTGTGAAAGGAGAGTGGGAAAGATTTATAGTATTGTTATAGTAGACTAGCTGTAACCCCCAACTTCACCTGTAAAATAGACTTAAAACTGATAACAATAGTAATTCCAAGCTGTTCAAGTTATATTTTTTGGGATAATTTTTTATGCATATGCTATGCTGTTTTAAAATAACTGCATTCACCGTGGCAGACTCAAGATTTACAGTTCTCCTATTCATAAAATACTATTTGAAATTGCCTAAAACACCTTCTTGAAAATGTGTTCATGCTCTTGGGCCACTGCGATATAGTTACTTACATTAGTCATGTCGCTCATACTGGTCTGGCAGGTTGGGCACGCATAGTGGCCGGACTTCAGCATCTGCTCGAAACAGGGCCGGTGCAGCAGGTGGCCGCAGTCGGGGATGTGGCACGGAATGCGGGATGTGTGGATGTCCTCCAGGCACACCGGGCAGTTCGCTCGCGACACATTCTCTACGCACTGTAAAGTTGAACAAGAGAGACAAATTTCTTAGCATTATGTGGATTCACTGTGCTGATGTTGGGTTGTATGCTTTGAAGACGGAGGAACAATAGCTGTACCCAAGACTTGTAGCCCAGGTGTAGGTTTAAGACTATATCTTGTTCTCTCCCCTGCCTAGTCAAATCTGATATTATCCTGTTAGTACGACTTTAGATGTCCTTACTAATAAAGAACCTTAGTCAGATCTAAGAGACGTAAACAGATTTTGCTATTGTGATGAGTTTGTGCCATAAAATTTTATAAAGTAACGCGCAACATTGCAGCTATCCCCTTACAAGGAGAATAAACATTGCAAATTGGACTATTTTAATTATGTATGTTTATAAGTCATAATTGTAATATTAAACAAAGTTTTCCGCACGATTGTTTGGTTTCCGTAATAGCCGTGTGTGGCGCTGTACAGTGGCTATATAAAAGTCTGTTGTGTCATTGCTCCCTCTGATCTTGTAATGTGAAGTTTACTTTTCCGATGTGCCTCAACGCACGTTTCGCTTCGACACCGAAGCATCATCAGGAGATAGACTCTACAAAGGTTATTCTTAAACTTTACGAATAACCTTTGTAGAGTCTATCTAATCGCGGATTAAAGCAAAGTAGTTCAGCTTCTCATGCAAATTTATTTTCTGTTCAGTATACAGTGATAGAGTGTGGTTTTATTACAGTCGCGAATCACTGAGCGGCGACGCGGAGCGGGAGCGCGTGTGCGGCGTGGGGGCGGGCGGCGGCTCCCTGTCCCGCAGGGGCTGCGGCGCGCCCCTGCACAGCTTCGCGTTGCCGGACACCGCGTCCGACCACTCCACGCCCTCGCACTCTAAGGGTGAGTGCGTTTAAATGTTACTACACTACGAAAGTGCTATTCCGTATCGGAATTGACGAACCTTTCTTTATTATAAATATTCAAATACTCAAGTGTTGATACTTGACCTAAAATATGCACATTTTTACATTACCCGTCGTGGTTTTTTAATTTGAAATGGCAGTGTGTTTTATATCAATATTAAATTCACTGTAATTAAATTATTTCATACCATTTGTTCAACTGCGAAGTTGTTCAATGGCGGCGAATACGTAGATGTTGAACGTTTGTTTGTCCTTCATAATCGAGTGCATTATCTAGACGCTAGCCGCCTCAACGCCTTTCAAAATGCTAATTGTTTAAAGAAATATGGATAATTGTACATACACTTATATATTTGTTATAGCGGGAAGCATAAGAGAAACTTCCCCGTACAAGAAGAGTGCGAGCTCGTCCCCAGGACACATCCCTAACAGATTGCAACTCGGTAACACTTTATACATCATATCCTCGTAAAGTGTACTTAAATTTAGTTTTAAAATAAAAGCAAAGTAAAGTTTCGTTTTCTATAAAAGTTATACGAACACTAATAATTTCTCTCAAATATGAAAAAACTTTACCAATGCCTACATTTCCTGAAGTTATTCCAATCTATCCGATCAGCAAATTTCTGCTTATACATCTCCTCTGTCAAAAACAACAGATCTTATCGGCTCATCGCGACGATATAATGTTGCGTCTTCGGATCAGAGGCCCTAGCACAAATATTTCGAATCGTTCGAAGTCGACGAGTCGACTTTGAAGTGTTCGAGCTAGACCAACATTTCACCCTTCTTAATGTCAACGCGGGTTGCATTAGCATTAATTATTTGCGTGACACGATCGAGAAAAGAGAGTGCAACTCAGATATGTCGCCAGGGAGATGATGGAGTGGGCACTCGTTCACAACATGCGACAGGGTTTGATCTGATGCTCCGCAGTCACAATATGGTGAATCTATTAGTCTGATTACAATGTACTTAGATAGTTGTTATCCTGTCAACGGTCGTAACAGGACTGTCCCGCATAACCGATTGTCTCTGTATTTATAGTCTTATGAACAACTACCCTCCTCCATGTATACTTATATTGATTTGTGAGTTTTATGACTGTGTGACTCACACGTGTCTTAACGAAGCAGAAATTAAAAAAATAATTAGTATATAAAACTCAGTTTATTATTTGTGAAAAATTATCCTATTATTCTTGTTATTCCTTAATATTTTGGAGTAGAGACTTTTACATTTCTTTGTTGTTAATCATATGAATCGTGGGCGAATAATTCACAGCTCTGAGTTACTCTGGTCCCATGAACGCAAGTTTCTGTAGAGGAGCATAAGCAGCTTCTATCGTGGATGTGATATCGAGGGCCGGTTTGTCGAGAGTTGATAACCATACTGATCCAGGGGCGCCGTCCGTGAACATTTTTAATACTGCATTCCAGGCTGACTCGACACTGCAAATTCAAATAATTGATAGAATCAGGCGTTACTTTGCGGAAATCCATGACATGCATGAGAAGCTTAACTACTTCGCGGTCTCATTCGCGGATTAAAGCAAAGTAGTTTAGCTTCTCATGCACTGTAAATTCATTTAAGCATATTATTAATGAGGTTGTTGTTGATGAAAAGTTTAATTAATCCCTACACTCTTCTCAGTGACTGCAAATGACCAAGAAAAACTCTCCGTGGCTAGGACAGATGTAACTCTGTCGAAAGGTCGGCAAAATTATAAACTCGAGTCTTAAATAATTAAAGTAGTACCGGTTCGCAAATGCAGCAGCTTAGATATGGAAAATATCTCATAACTGTGTGCTCAAAAGGCTATAAGGATTATAAAAGTTAAAAGTGTTTTTTAAACATCCTAAAGTATTGAAATTGTTTACCAATTGTAACGTTTGTTATTAGAAAAATATCTTTAGAAGAAGAATTATCTGAGCATTCTTACCTTTGGTGTGTAGAAGGTGGTGCTTTAGCCCATATTTCTCCAGATACTTTTTTGTCGTAGAATTTGTCTAGAATGTTATTCAAAAGAGGTGTGTCTGTGGCTCCAAAAGCCATGGTTAATATGCGGATTCCGGTGTTCTCATTGAACTCTGGCGACTGTAAAAATATTACAGGCAATAGTCAGTATGGATTTTTGAAGATTACAATAAGAATGATTAAAAAGAAAGATTATTATAATAAGTATGTTATAATAATTATTATAACTTGGCCCGACGAAGTGACAGGTGGAGTAAGGCAGTGACTGAGTGGTGGCCAAGGACAGGAAAACGGAGCATTGGTCGTCCAGCAACCAGATAGCCAAGGTCTTTTAGTAGGTTGTATAGGGATTTTGCTGGTATACCCCTTGCTCCTACCTCTAACGCGTATAAGCTGGTTTTGTAACCGTTTTTGGTGAGCTAATTGGTTAAGTCAAAGTATTTGTTCGTTTTTATCAGATGGTCTTTGGAATGTTTGGATGGAACTGTAGCTCTACAAGTACTACTCGCTTTAGTGTCTTAGAATAAAAGAATATATCCGGCCTGGATGACGAGATAACAAAAGCCTCTGGGATTTTATAATGTTTTTCATACGTATCCATCAAAAGAGCCCAATCGGGTGCTAAATCTAATATGGAGACAGGCTTGATTCTCGGTGTCATATTCGAACCTTCTTTAACGAAATCGATATGCTTTTTATTTACAGTCTTATTATTTTTATTATAGAAATTGGTATCGTGTTAGGATATTCAAAAAGAAATTTCATGGTAAATGAATAGATTATTATGAATCATAGCAAATGTAAGTGAATACAGTTACAATGTCTGAACCACTTTTATTTTACGGCCCGTGACGATCCCTTAGTTTCAGCGTCGGAAGGCAGGTGGAAATACGCTCGAAATACGAGGCCGGGCTCAAAAACGAGCGGATTGTCACGCGACCGTCATGTTCGGTTTCACACCGATCTAGTCCGAATTAATGTCCCAATAAAGCCAACCTCGTTATTATCAGGGGCTTGGACAGGGAGAGCCGTTTAAAAGTAATTGACTGCTTAAATAAAAATGTAACGGTCGCCATTTTGTTTAAGCGGTTGTGGTTCGTCAAGTTTGTAGATAGGTTTTTGATTAAGCAATAATTAAAAATAAGTTCTGACTGACTGGCCCTCTGGCACAGTGGGGTCCTCGCGTATTATTCCGGTCTACGTATAAACTTTTAACGTTCTCTCAGGTTAGTGGAAAGTTCCAATACGTGTTTTAGAAAGAAAGAAATATTTTAGGTATTTATGCGTGTTATACAATACTTATTATATGTAATAGAATAGAAGCAATACGATCAGTTATATGTACGTAAATAAGACAGCTCTGTTGAAATTAGCACAGATTCCTTGCGTATTATTCTTGTCTACGTTTAAATTTCCAATGTACACTCTGCTTTTTCCAGTACGTACTTTAGAAAGAACGAAGTATTTAGGATATTTAACAGTCTTTATACAATCTTTGTAGCGTCTATAATAGTAATAGGATAGGTTATATACGTACGATAAATCAAGAGCTGTTGATACTAGAGCAATTTCGCCGCGTTTAGTACCTTTAAAGTTCTCTTCGTTTAAGAGTCGACTCGTCGACTTACTTCGGTTCGAGAAGTTCGTGCTAGGCCAACTCGGCTAATTGTGTCGTTCTGTGCGGTCGGATATTGACCTAGCTAACTTAATACCAGGATCGGAATGGCAGAAAGCCTGAACACGAAGCACGCTGTCCATCTCAAAACTTATGCGTGGCAGCAACCGACGGCCCTTACAAGACACTGCCACATCCTCTCAGGGAGGAATGCGCCGGTCGTAGGCAAATCGTCGTCCGCCAACTGCTCTCCTACGCGGAGAGTACGCCGCCAAATTCTATTGACGGTGCGAGTGCCGAGTCCATTGCGTTGCAGAGGAAGAAACCGTATCAGTATCTGAGACTTGTGACCCAGATGTAGATTAAAGAGTACTCTTTAAAGTGACCAGTAACACTCACCTTCACTGTGGATCCGGATGTCAATCTCCTCTTCCCTTGTATTTGTGTCCGTTATAGTACAGCCTAAGGATTTAAATTTAGCGGCTACTTTGAAGGTAATATCTCCGATTCGCAGGTTTTCCATTCGATTTATATAAATGGCCTGATGTCATTGTTTTTGTAAAATAATTAGAATAAAAGTTATATCGACCAATAGAAATTTTTGTCTAAAATTTTCATGAATAGTCGCTTATGACTTTTTCTTTTTGGTTTTACAACTAAAAGTTAGTAAACAATAGTTGTGCCTAATCTTATTTGCAACAAAAACTATTGTTTTTGTACGACCCTTTACCAAGATGGCGGCCGTATGTCAAGTGTTGCAACTACACAAATTTGAGTTTAACTTGAAACTGACTCTCCCTATATATTTAAAAAATAAAATTGCGTCCCCTAAGAAATGCAACCTCAAATGTAACTTTTCAATGGACTAAATATAATATTGCAGCTCTAAGTTGTAAGTGTACGTACAGCTAAATATAAGAAATATTGCAACTATGAGTACATGACTAAATGTGTAATGAAGGCGTCCCAGTTTGGGGGATTATCTTAATGTTTGAATATTCGGAACAAATGCGTTTGCATTCTAGTACAAATAATAGTTGAGCGTCGGAAAACTTTGGAAGTGGTTAAATTATTACACAGTATTAAACCTACTTTGAGGAACCATATTATTCTGTGGATTGTTGTTATGCCGGGGCCAGACATAGCTTCATTTGAATCATCATTACAATGGTCATGTAGTGTGGCCGGGGACTTTGTGTAACTGCACAAAGTTTTGTAGAATATATGTATTTAACTTATATTTGATTGACGATAACATTTTTACTTCTTAATTTCGTTTATATTTAACTATAAATGTAAACATCGATTTCGTTAAAGAAGGTTCAAATATGAAATCGAGAGTCAAGCCGGTTTCCATCTTAGATACTGCTCCCGATTCGAAAAACTTGGTCGTCTGGTAGCGCGGTAAGATAACACTATTTATTATCTACACTATCCGCGAGCATCGGAGATGGCCTTTCTATAGCTAATGCTGTAGCTACACTGGTTGAAGAGAAGAAAAGGTGGTATTAAAAATAAAGGCAGTGGCACTCTGGGAGTTCCGACAGAAGTAAAAACTTACAGCGTATACAGCGAGATACTGAGGTGTAGGTAACGGTAACAGTGTCGCGAGTTCAATGGTGTTCTCCCATCTCAAATAATGCCCAACGCGGCTAAAGAAGTTTCACTTCCAAAACCAGTGGCACTTCGACAATGTCGACAGAAGAGGAAATTTAAAAATACATAGGGTTCGGTAACGGTAACAGTGTCGCGTGTTCATTGGTTTTTTTACCATCTCAATAATGTCCCCTGGTAAAGACGTTTTCACTTCAAAAGTTTTAAAGAAAGCCGTGTAAAAATATTTTTATTATTTCATTTTAATAGTTTTTCTGTAGTTAATGCTGTAACCACACTTGATAAAAGTACACGTTTGTATGTAACAAGTTTGTGAAAAATTTGATAGTTAATACAGATCACACACACAGATCAAGTTAATAATTCCAAGTTGGTAAGGATCTGTCCAAATTTGTCAATAATTGAAAAAACCTGACAACAAGTACAGTGGAAATTAAATAAAAAACCAAAATGGCGCGGATAACAAAGAACAAAAAAACATGGACGGATTCACAATGCCACCAAGTCGAATTCCAGCTATTTGTGTCCACTTGCCGAAAATAAATGAGTTAAATGCACTGCATCTGGGTACTGCTTGTAAAATGTTACTTTGGATATTTGTCCCACTTTGGATATTTTTAAAATAATAGACTTGACGACAAACTTTGAAAAATAGTTTTGTAACGTTCTCAAGTATCCACTATTACCACAAAAATTGATATTTCTGCGGAAATTAACGTTCTTGTAGCAAAAAATAATAATTATAGATTCAAATTCCCTCCAAAACACTCGAAGTTATCGTGACGTCACTTTATATTAACAACGCGTTCCACTAAGCGTCAACGTTTTCGTCGCGACCGTAACGTTCAGTCGTCAAATGTCGAATATATCAATGGGCACTTTAAAACGTTGCGATCGCTTATGGGAACGCACTTATAATATACGGTAACGTCATACGCTCTGCAGGGTGTTTTAACTGTCATGGCGGATTGTTGTATTTTGTAGATTCCTTTTTTGGTTAATCCCTATTAATCTCGTTCAAAATAAGAAAATAAATACGTTTGTTTAGCTTTATGCATCTTATTTTATCAAATAAATAGAACATTTAATTGATTTCTGATTTCTTTTTATTAATTTTATTTCTTATGACAGTTAAACCATTTTTTTTTTTAACTATACATTTTAACTATTTCTATTACATTTTTAAAAATTTAGTAATTATAATTACCCTACTATAATTGATAGGTTGACAACACTGACTATTTTTTAGATCCTGTTTTAGCATTTTTGCTTAGTCATTTCAGACTTAACATGGCTCTGGTAAGCTTCACTTTATTGTTATACATTATTTTCTTTCCTTTCTTCATTATCTCCTATTTTCCCTGTTTATTATCCTTCTTTTCTTTTCCAAAAAATACGATTGAGACTAATTTTATTTTATTTATTTATTATTTCAATGTCATTAATGGCTGTTATTATAACCATTTTCCAACTGTTATATTTTTGTTTTGTTTTTCATCAACTATCATATTAATCATGTAATACTACAGAGTTTTATATTATCTTCACATAACTGTATTTCAATTATGCTACTCTCATCAGTTTTCTTGTAATTTAATCCTAATTGTACCTTACTTTTATCAATTTTTTTGTTTATACACAGACTAATATCATTCTTGATGTATTATCACTCCCCCTTTTTTTTTTTTACAATATTCAAGTATATTATTTGTTTAGTTTTTTTTTTTTTTTTCCTTTAGTACTGTATTTTTAATGTTTGTTTATTTATATAATTTTTTTTTTAATTTTTTGTTAACCTGTCATATTTTCATTTTGTTCATAGGCCCTGATGATGGCCTACAGTGTAGGCCGAAACGTCGGAAAAATATAAAAATTTTGTGAAATTTATGTTTTTTCATTCTGTGACTGCACCCCCGATTATCTACATCTTCCATATTATTCTACCAGTCAACAAATTCTTCTACATTAATTTTTAATATTTATTATTTATTTTATTGTATGTACATTTATAAATAGCACTAATTAATTATGTTGTCTGGAGACGTTACGAGTACGTCGGAAGTGCTCGGAAGCTTTCGGCACTATTCGGATTACCACGAAGGCCAAAAGAAAATCCAGTACTAAGTTACGATGTCAAGGCAGCCATATCGCCCCAGGGGAAAATACTGCCTTTTAGTGTTCTAGGTCAAGCCAATGGTATTTCAGGAACGCAGACCCTTCCAGGAGGATAACACCAGTGTTTCCCGAGAAGGCATCAGGTGTCAGGGAACCGAAAAGTGACTATGTTAGCCTAGCTGCTTACGTAAGTCTGAAATTTATACTCGTAAAATACTATATTATGAGTGATTAACGTTGTTAATGTGAGGGAACGTACTCATAACACGCTCAAGGTGTATTCTTCAGCCTGAAGGAGACCGCAGTGAAGTTAGAGTAGGGATAAGACTGAGCCATCCAACTACCGACCAATTTCTTTGCTTTCTACTTTATCTAAAATATTGGAAAAAGTTGTGAACAAAAGGGTGATGGGTTTCCTAGAAAAAAATGAACTGCTTAACAAGCACCAATTTGGATTTAGAGCAAAGAAATCTACCGAAGATGCAGTGCTCACTTTAACAACAAAAATTGTATCGTATTTAGACAGTGGCGATAAATGTCTGGGAGTCTTTCTGGATCTCCAGAAAGCATTTGATACGGTTTCGGTCCCGATACTTTTAAGACGACTAGAGAACATCGGTATGAGGGGTGTAGTTTTGGAATGGTTCACGGACTATCTGTCGGGTAGATCACAGTGTGTTAAAATAAATAATATTATGAGCCATGAATCTAATTGTACGTTTGGTGTACCACAAGGCAGCACTCTAGGGCCTACATTATTTCTTATATACATCAATGCACTTTGTGATGTTGCTGCACTATCCAATACCGAAATAACAATGTTTGCTGATGATACCGTTCTGATTTTTCACGGGAGCAGCTGGAAAGAAGTCTTTTGCAAAGCTGAAAACGGGCTTGCTAGGGTTTCAGCCTGGCTGGAGGACAGTCTACTGACCTTGAACATATCAAAGACCAATTATGTATGCTTCAGTAAAACAGCCTCTGGTGAACCACCTCCAAAATGGCAACTCAAAATACATACGTACCCGTGTAACCGGAGTGTTGATTATTCGGACTGTAAATGTGCGGAGCTTGCTAAAGTTTCTTCTGTGAAATACTTGGGAGTTATAGTGGACGGTCACCTGAACTGGCACCAGCAAACTATTATGTTGGCTACTAGAGCTAGAAAGTTAATGTTTGTATTTAAACGGTTACGTATAGTAAGTGACAGAAAATTATTAATACAAACCTACCAAGCGCTCTTTGAATGTCTTATACGATACTGCATTTGTGCATGGGGTGGCGCCAGTAAGACTATACTAATGAGTGTGGAAAGAGCCCAACGAGCTATCCTGAAAGTTATCTTATTTTTACCATACAGGCAACCAACTCCCATGGTTTATGATCAAGCTGGCGTATTAACTGTAAGAAAAACATACATTTATGAAATTCTAAAAAGGTACCATAAGAAGTGTGTACCATACTTACCTATAGTTAATAAAAGAATATCACGTTGCCCCGTGCCTGCTATGAAAACAGCATTTGGACAAAAACATTATAATTATCTTGCACCTTGTATCTATAACAAATGTACCAGAGTTGAAAAGATTAGACCATTAAATGATTTTGAATTTAAACAAAAAATACTCACTTGGCTGAATTCGATGTCATACGAAATCTATGTACTAGGTGTTTTTGACAGTATGAATGAATATACTCTATTGTACCACAACACAAAGTACAAACAAAAGGATTCATAAACAATACAAATATATATATTGCAGATACAATCGGCGGTTTTATCGCTTCAGAACGATTTCTACCACACAACCGATTATGCAGATAAAATAATTAAAGTAAAAATAAGTAAGGCGGTGCTAACTTAAGTACAAACTAATATATAAATGAAGTAATAAACTTAACTACAGTTAAAATTAGCCATCATCGGTAGGTGCGAACAATTTTAATGATGCTAACGTATAAAAAGAAAACAAGCGAAACTATAAGTAATTCAAAAATTGTGATGCGTGCAAGATTGTCCTCACAATCTCGCTAATAACTACTCAAGAAGATTGTGATGAGAAATAAAATTCAATAACTAGATTTTTAAACAGTATTGAAATATCAAATACAAAATATAGCTGAATGCCTCGCCCGAGTCATCACTGGTCACTCGTGCGCATTGTGAAGCAATCAACATCCATTAGATCGTTTATAGAGTCGCAACAGGCATCCAATAAAAATCACCATAAAGACGAACTCTTTCTATTATCACTTCACCTCGCTCGACTTGACGTCTGTAACGAATAAATGCTACTTTATATTTGTTAATTAAACATCTTTCAGAAAAAGTAATGGCTGGAAAGAATGCGTAAAATTTTTGTTATATTGTGAAACATTTGCATATTATGTTTTTTTTTTTTTTTAACTTAAGATAGCTAAGAAAAAAACTACTTACTTTATTGCCAAAACCTATTATTATATTGTTTCAAATATTTGTATTAAGTTATATTATTAATTCGTATTAAAATTAAAAGTTAGTACACGCCATATCAAAGTCTAAAAAAAAAACAAAAAAAATTAAAAAACCTGAAATTCATAGATATTCGAATATATTTTTTTTATAAACTAGCGGACCCGGCAGATGTTTTTTGAATTTTGGCCTGCTAACCAATCTCCTTTATGTTACTTAAAAAGTGACGTTGGCGTGGAATAATAACTTTGCATGGCATGCCAGTCAAAAGGTCTACTTCATAGTTCTTATATTTAAAGTATTGACCAAATGTGCATCTTTTTTGTATTTTAAATAATCTTTAGTCTTTGCTTTTATTTCTTGTCATTTGCACCTTCCCTGAAATAAGGGAAATGACACAACACAAAACAAACAGAATTTATATCCGTCCAGTGGACTTCGAGTTTTAGCGAGACTAACTACCAACTATTGATTTAAGATTCATAATTCTTTATTGACATTTGCTTTTTTCAAAGCAACTAGCGAATGTCATATAGCGCCACGCTAAGGTCGAATATCGTTTGCACGTCAATTAGTTAAAAGGCTCATTTTTGCTTGTTATGCATTACGTTAATCTCTAAAAATAACCCTTAGCAATTTTTACTAAGTAGGAGCTGTCATCCAAAATGGTAAAGCACTTTCTTCATCGACTATATATCTTCATAATAAATATAAGGTACAAAACTGAAGCGATTTTATTTTTAATTATATTCCTATATAAAGGCTACATAAAATGTAATGTAGAGGTAAAATATATTTATTTTACTAAGGAACCATATAGTAGGGAGCTTCTGCAGTAAATAAACTATACTATAATACATAGTTTTAAATATTTTTAAGCAAATCTCTTAAATCTAAAATACAATAAAAAACATCTGATGAAATATAAAAGTGTCTCGTTAATTTTCTTGCATGGCGCCTGGAAGATATTTCATAGTGTGAACCCTTAAGACGGATCACATTTTATTGCTATCAATTTTATATCAGGCGCGTTAGAAGCCTTTTCTAGTGAACCTATTCTAACAAGAGTATATGAACTAGATTCAATACATATATTATATTATTAAATAACTATGGAACCACCTCTTCCTCGACCGACCTGGTCTTCGGCGGCCATTGGTGGCCAGTATTAGTAGTCTAAACAGTTACTGTTTAATTTAAGTATCCATCACATTTCAGAATTATGTTTTAAAGATGTCTCAGGATAAATATACAATTTAGTAGAAAAACTTTATAAATTTTCTTATTAAAGACATTTAGTAGAAAACTATATAAATTTTCTTATTGCTTAACCCAAAGAGCTCATGTTGATAAGTTTATTTCTTTCGGGCCGTTGACCAGGGTTGATCGATTAACACTTAAGAAGTTTGAGTGCAGAAAAGTTCGTCCGTCTAGTCAGCGTTAAGTAAAACTTCGTAGAAAACTTTCCGCCAGAAGTCATCCATCACATAGTTCAATTACAAGATCATATTTTAAACAATCTCATTGTTAGAGCTACTTTTTATCAACTTAATTTTTTTTATTAAAATTATTTCTGCTTTTAGTCTTTTTTTATTATTCTCAAATGAAAAATTGGTTAGGCGCTTTGTGCATTATAGAGATGGGAAAAAACTGTTAAAAAAAAACAACTTTATCTTAATTGAGGTCCCCTTAAAAAACACAAAATTTATACGTGAAGCAAAATCTATGGGTACCATTTGACTAAAATTACGCTGACGGATGATTATAAAATTTGGCACACTAGTAGTTCATTTATAACAGTATACTATGCACTGGTACAATCAGTACTGTCATACTGTGTTACTTCCTGGGGTAGCTCCTCTAAAACCATTTGCATATCATATAGCCCGCGTATCATAGAATCCTTCTATATAAGCTAGTGTTGACACGCTCTTGGCCATTTTATTGACATACTTTTCGCTCGCAGCTTTACTTGCGTTTTTATATTCCTATCTCTCAAGACCAGAACCCTCTTTTAGAAGTGAAAGTACCTTATGAGCTTTCTAAATTTCATTTTGATCAGGATTCTAATAAATAAATTTATAAGGATGCTTATGTATTTCAAAAATATGTTTTTATTATAGTGTATGTACCTATTATTACTAGCCAAAAGTTTTTAACTTAATCCCCACATCTGCTTAGGATTGATTGAGATGAGGAGCTAATGCAACGTTAATTGAGTTTGACTTTAACGGATCGCTATTAATAAGTAGCTGGAGCTAAATGTATGGTAAGAGCGGACGACGCGGCGGGTCACACTACGAGCGGGAGCGGGAGCGATTTAAGGAGCGATAACATTCTTTAAATTCTAAACAGACCAGGGCACGAGTAACTTTTGTAAACTTAGCTCTAAGTGGAATATATTATCACCAGAATATCATTATTAAAATATTATTATTTAGTAGAAATAAAGGCTATTTTAATTTTTTTATTTATTTTCTTTTTTTATCATTATTAAAAAAGGTATATGCTAAAAATGAGTTTCACAAAAGCTGTAAAGAACTTCAGTATATAAATGGATTTTGATTGATTGGATTTGAACATGCTTGCTTCAAATAGGTTAGAATAGAAGTACACAAAGAGGAAGAAAGGCGTGAGGAGCTATAAGTCAACTTGTAGTTATTGCTGGTCTCCTCGGTGGCTTCAGATTCGGTCGAAGATTTTAAAATATTTTTTATAGTAGATATATTAAAAATCATATGAATTTGAATCTTAAGTAACGTGATGATTTTTCCCAAACAGAACCTACCAAAGACTTTTTCAGATATTTTTTTTATTACAAAATTTATTTAGTTTATACTCGCTTCCTTTCCTTAATGTGTATCTGGTTTATCCTTATTTTGTACGTCACTAGTGTTTGAGCCAGTTCTGTGGGCTTAGATGAGAAATTGATAGCGGTGCAACAGTCTAATAATAGCTTTATACAATAATGTTATACTAATGTATATTCTAACAGAGTTTAACGGATTTTATAACTTGGACAGAGCTGACGAACCTTGAGTCGTATATACTTAACGAATTTGGATAAGGCTCTCTCTGGTCAGTCAGAAAAGTACCGTTCCGGAAGGATAGAAGAATAAATGACAAAATCACTTTAAAAACCAAATTGTTATATAGGAATGGTAGAAAAGTGTCAGGCAGACGAATATGTTTAAATTTTTGAAAAAAGTTTCAAATGATAGTATGTATCTATGTTATATATGTTAAGATTACTTATTAAGTATTCCTGATATTTTCGTTTCAAATGAAAAGAGCAAACGAGATTACCTTACGTGTTTCTATCAATCCTTTCGACCGTTGAACTTTAAAAAGTTCTTATGTTCGTTGAACAAATAGTTTGCTCTCAACATAGATTAATAGTCGTATGCTTAAAATATTTTCCCGTATAATTTAAATATACTCTTGCTATTTAAAGATTTGATATGAAATATCTTAAATCTATTTTGTAAATTGATAAAATCTTCAGAGCTTCCTAGACATAACAACTTTGACAATAAACCTGAATCCGTGTTATAATCCAAGAGCCATTAACACAGCTCCGATAAGGTCAGTACCATTGCAAATTAGTAACTTAGTAATTGCTTATAGAAGAACCGTAGATAATATGCCTGCCAGGGTGATTGCGGTTATTTAAAAACGATGCAGTATGATTAGAATGTGTCTAAATGTCAACCAATACACATAACTTAACCAACTTGGAATTTTTATTAATTTCCCTTTTTAGGACGTGAACAGTCCTGGTTTTTACACGCAGGACTATTTTATCGGCTTTATTTTATAATTTTTACAGTTTTGTTGATGTATCAATCGCTCTACCGATTGAGATAGAATTTATACGGGCTCACCTCTAAAATACGATCCACAAAACACGAAAAGAATCATCAAAATTGATTGTAACTGACGGAATGATCGCGTAACAGACATACAGTGGAATTAACCGCAATCATCCTGACATACACATCACACTCACGGTTCTTCCATTGATAAACCACTATATTTTCGCAATTGCAGCTGACAACACCTTCCCGAAACTGCGTCAATGGCACTTGGGGTATTACGTATACATACCTGAGATGTCATAATTGTTGAAATTTTTAACGGCTATAAGTAAAATACATAAATTATTATATAGTCGTAAATTGATACGTAAATATATAACGATTTTCAAAATGTCGCGGACTGTCTGCTTGTTTTTCTTTCACTGCCAAGTTTTCAGCTACAAAATTATAAAAAAAAACTTGTATGATTTCTATCGTAAGTGTAGTGGTAAATCTACTAGAATTCTTTTATTGAACTAGAGTAAATTAAGAAAATTTTATTTAAATATAAACTGAACTTAATGGTAGTATTAAAATTTTTGTTTGATATTTACAGATATTTATCACGAAAGTATTGTGTATTATTTATTTTTTCGTGTAAATATTTTTTTTTTTTTATGTGTTGTATAATAATTGCGGTACGCGTGTTAGGAATATCTTTATATAATTTATATATTTAGGGGGAAAGATCGTTATAATCACGCATCATTCGATTTAGGGGAGATGATTTGCCAAGATTTGTTTTAAAAGTATTAATACAAAAGGTTCTCCTTGTCTTGTCTTGTTGTTGTCTTGAATTTAGATTTTATCTCTGTATGTATTGTTTCTTTTTTTTTCTGTGTGTAGTGTAATGTGTTGCAAATAAATACGTTCTTATTCTTATTCTAATATTTCGCACACTTAGTCACACACTGACCTAACTCAAAAAAGCTGATTTTTGGGAAATCGCAAAAATCTTTTTGACATTTACTTCTTCCGCCTAAAAACAGCATAATTGAAAAAAAATATGTAATTTAATAACGAACTGAATAATGATATTAAAATGTTAATTTAATGATATTTTATTATTTGTTTGTCTTTTAAACTGTTCTTCTACTCCTTTACTGTATATCCCACATGACGGTGGGGTCAGCCTGTTTGTCTTTTAAAATTAAAAACATATTTTAGTTAAAAAGACAAAAATAGCTGTATCTCAGTGTTGGATGGAGATGTCGAAATAATTCTTAGATTGGCTGATAGAGGACGTTGAATCGAAGCTGCCCCTATCATTAACTCACTTTAGACCTAAAACGTAATCGTTCAGTTTATGACTGAGCGTGCGATATCAAAACATACTTAATCTATCATATATTTTTCAACAAATCTAATTAGAATTAAGTATTCTGTAGAGATGTTTGTAAAAAGAAAAATAAATAAAAAAAGAATATTTCTATAAATAGTATATCTATTCTCTATATAAATAATTCTACATTACAGATCCTCTTATTTCTTATGTTTGCAACTTAGTTGTCACTTCCAAGTTGTTAAAATTGCACATATGTAATATTTCGCATCTTTGATATAATGTATAATAATGAAATAACGTATCTTATGAGCTAGTTATAAAGGTTTTAAGTTCTAAAATCTTTCATTTTCATGAATAAATGCAATAGTATTTATATAGAATGTATTATTCATTAATCTAGATTAAGTTGTGGCGCAGGCGACTACATCGGCTAGCCGAAAGGCGACATGTCCGGATTTCCCACACTGTCCACTCCGCCGTCGCTGCCCACGCTCCCATCGTTGGGCGTGTGCGGCATCTATAAACGCGCGAAACGATCCCGTTTAGGAAGTTTTAAACTTGCCAGCGTCGTTAAAATAGTCACCTATTAAGGAAAGAGTCTAGTACAATATAACCTTCAAGTACAGAGAGACCAAAATACCCTCTATTCATTTTATATTTGTATGGGTGTGTATGTGACCCTATGCCAGTTGATTTGATACAATAAAACTCAGAACGTTAGGTTACATAACAATGGTTTAGTACATTAAAGCATCTCTAAATGTACTTAATGGGAGATAGAGCGTTCCATTATTTCTTGCCACTGGTACATTTCCGTAAATCAAAATATATGGAAAAAGTCTATACTCAATTAGTACCTAAGGCCTCCTCAATTGCCTATGATTTTTGTTTTTTGTGATTGAGCAAACTGCCTAGCCTCTAGACTTGTCATGTAAAAAATAGTTTTAGTTTCTTAGATAAAAAGGGATGCTGTCAGGAGGCATTAGTCAGGTATAAACTTCCTTAGCCAACACAAGCGTTAGTAGTCACTTATAATAAAGGAATTCTTTTGCTTTTGTCATATAAAACAGGAATGGGAAAATAAAATATGATAATAAAATTACAGCGTAACTTTCCACATCCAATAGGCGTATTTAAACTGTAGCACTAAATCGAGAAAGAAAAATGGAATTTTATATGATCGCTTTTAAAGTTCTCGATTATGAAAAAGTTGTGGAATCGTTTAAAAACTTTCGTTGAACCGAATATCGCGGGACGAGCGGTCTCGTTCATATTTACTTGACAAAATAATTCACTGTGTAACTTGCCCGAAAAGATTTTTTGTTGTACTTTTTTCCATTAAAAAAAAAGGAAAGGTTGAATTGAAAAATGGAACGTAATATTCTGTTGCTTCGTTTCGTTCTACGGATAAAAATTTGCTATAGAAATTTCTGGCTGGACCGATTTTTGTAGGTGAATCTAGTTCATACAAATAAATACAATTGAATTGTCAGTTTGTTACGACTAGAAATCATTATTACACTAAGTGCATACGACTTTGTAGAAGATACTACAACACAAAATGTATTGAGTTGGGTCGCTACAGCTATAATGGAAATGTATTAAGGTTTTTTTGGAATTATTTTAAAGTGTAACTAACGGGTTTATGCTTTTTCTCGCAGGCCCAACTAATCCGGATCAGTGATAGCTTTTAAAATATTTGAAAATTAAAAAAGAATGGTACAAGTACATTGAAATAAAGCGTGATTTGAACATAATAAATAAAAGGAGTTTATGTATGGGTACGACGGCGAATATAAGATAACTTCCTATATAAATAATAGGACTAACTTTCCTTATGAATCCTTCTGCACCGTTTACTTCACATCGTATGGAGCTTATATCGGGCAACAGCTGCGCGTGGTGCGAGACAGATTGTATAACCAATTTCTTACTCCACTACTTTTCTCGATGGTTTTATTTTAATAATTTAATATATTAATAATGTATATTTGATAAAAATATAAGCATTCTTTTTTTTTTTTATATGTTACAAGGGGGCAGACGAGCAGGCAGCAGGCACCGAAGTGCCTTAGTTTATGGTGCAAGTCGGTGTTGGAGCCAAGGAAACAATAGCGATCTTTTAGATAGGAAGGAGTTAAAGGATTTTTGTGACAACCTTTTTCGATACAAATCGATCTTGCTGTACTGGTCGAGCAGCGGCCGACAATAGTTATATGAAAATTTTAATCTGTCGTGTTTAGCGGCCAAATAAATTACTGTGTAAAATCATATTTGTCGTGTAATTTAAAAATAGAACGATCTTCTACTCCGCAACATGGCGACCAAAGAGGTAACTGATCAAAGGTTTAATTTAAATTTCGAACTGACTCACACATAGAAAGCTGTTTAGTGAAATAGAATACTTTGGCGCGTTAAAAACTATTGTTATTAGTTGTTCGTCAACTTCGTCATTGGTTTTAAATACTTTTTTAAATAAAAGTTCTGAATTGTTGTACTACTTAGTTTAATTTCCACGCATTATTTGAGAAAAGTACTATACAAGCCTTGGCCGCAACTAGGCATTGATGGACTTACGTATGTGTGCTTCGGCTTTACACGTTCGTCCATAATGCCTCTCTTGCCGGCCGCTGCAACAATGTACTATTCTTCCAATGAAATGTTATTATTAATAACCAATCACGAAGGGCGCCTTTTCTAAAATAGTCCAGTAATTTTGTATGAAATTTTTTATTTTCATGTAAATTTACCACAGAGGTTAAACGTCTCTCATTAAGTTTCATATAAAATGAATGCATTAGGTCAAAAGATACTGGCTGAAAATAAAAATCGGCTAAATAAAATCGAAAAAAAGGCGTGTAATTGTAAAACTTTAATGCCCTAGACTTGGCCCAAAGTGTTTGTACATTTTTGTCCTTGAAGACTACAAACTTCTACAAAACTTTGCGCAGCTACACAAGCCCCCAGCCACACTACATAATCATTCAAATGAAGCTATGTCTGGCTCCGGCATAACACTAAATACTATGACACTTGCGATGTTTTACGATTTGAATTACATTAATTCAATATAATTAGTTTTTTCACATCTTAGTTTCACCTATATTTAAAGGTTATTGGTTAATGCGTTGTCCCTAATACAGCAATAATTACAGCCATCTAACGTGACAAGGCAAGATTGCTATCACTGCTGACCCAGTTTGAGCTTAATATTCGCAAATTGTGTGCAAGGCGCTGAGAGACGACTCGCAAACCACATCTTGCTGTCTGTCGTGGCTTTACAGAACAACTCGAGCTAATTACAACTACGTAGGAAGATTTTGTATCAATTCTCTCATTAAATAATAATTTTTAAGTGAATGTAAGTACGTTTTGAGTGTAATTTTATAAGCTCCCGTGATTATTTTATTTTAGGACACTTTATACTTGAATAAATTTATAAAACAATTTTTATTATCCGTAAACAATTTTAATGTAACGCTTGTTGACCTCCAACTCTTATCTCATTTCAAAATATAAACTTACGTTCTATATAACAAGAAACATTCAGAAAATACTTGATAAATAGTAAAGACAACTAAGTCATTCAACGGATCGTTCCAGAAAACATGTCCATTCCAATAATCACGAGTCTTGCAAAAAAATTAACAAACCTTTTATTTGTTTTTCAGACTGTAAATTCGCCGCCTGATCTGCATCGTGATCCGCCAGCAACAGCTTCGTATCGACCGTATAGTGAGGAATTCACCTCCGTCCAACGACATGTAGACAGACCACTTCAACCAGAAATAGAAGTTGAACGCTCCAAGAAAGAAAAAAAATGGTCAATAGGAAAACTTTTTAGAAGGAAAAAGAAGGAAGATGAA
Organism: Charaxes varanes; assembly: GCA_024363005.1. Lineage (NCBI taxonomy): Eukaryota > Metazoa > Arthropoda > Insecta > Lepidoptera > Nymphalidae > Charaxes > Charaxes varanes. Next base: position 20,993,227 of record JANCMC010050420.1, read on the forward strand.
AGCGGCACTTCGTCACAAAGTGACGATGGTGGCAATAACCGCTCACCTTCGAAAAAGAAAAGCAAAAAGAAAAAACGAGCTCCGTTAATCAATAATTTTGATCACATAGTGATCAGGGATACTAGACGAGCTCAAAGTCTAGCCAATCCAAACTTTCGCGATGGAACTGATGATGGTGTTCTATCGGATCCATCAGCTGGATTTATTAATTATCAAATTCATAACCAAGAATTATATTATGGTGCTTCAAAAGATTCTACTCAAATAAAAGATGATATATCTCGACCGGGGAAAGGGGTTTTTGAAACCCCTTCTCGTAAAAAAAGAAAAAGTAAATTAAAAGCACGCGTTGAAGCCCTAAGAAATAGTATGAGAGGAGAATCTAGCAGTGAAGATGATTCGCTTAAGTCATCATCAAATTCGTCCTCTATGATTAGATTTCGTAGTGATGACTCGTTAATGAGATCTCGTGACAGTTCCCTTAATAAAAAATCTAGGAGTGCTAGAAATGAACGATACATAAAAAGGTTATCTCGAGACGATGAGAATCAATTAAACAAAGAAGCAGAACTTTTACAGCAAGGCTATACAAAGGCTGAAGTAGAAATGTTAACAAGGACACCAACAAGTCAAAGTAGCGGGTATGGGACTTGCAAACGTGAATCAACGAATAAAATAACATCAGATCAAATAAATGTAAATGAAACAAACGTACGACCGTTGAAATCGGAATCTATATCGTCATTTCCATCAACTCAAAGTTACCCATCATCCATTAACTTTAATGCAAAAGTTAACAACGAACATATTAACTATTCCATTCAATATCCAAATAACAATACTAATAGAAGATCATTTTATGCCAATAATAATATATTGTGTCGTTGCGTATAGAAAGAAAAACGTCAATCATTCTCCTTCAGAATTGATAGGGTTTTGAAACAAAAAGTTATATTAGAAAAACATTATTGTAATGTGCTGCGATCTTTTTACCCTAAGGCACAAAATGGCTCGTTACATCTTTATAAGTAATGTAGAGTACAAAACTGAAGTGACTCAAACCCATACTATTTTATCTTAATTATATTTTTCACATATATAGTAAGCTTTACGCGTGCTATAATTTGGAAAGAAAACGAAAATAGCAGACATACCTAAAAGTTAGTATATTTTCCGTTTTCGCATTGTTTTTGGAAAACATTTCCACGTAAACTGTTTCCTTTGTGGCATGCAGGAGGCAATCTGTTACGGAGGACTCTTCAGTAGAGATGCAATTTTGAGATTGCTTTGACGTGATGTACATTGGTTACTGTACAGAATACTTAAGGGAACTTATTTCTGTTATATCGATATCATTTTATAAATCTTTAGCAGTAACTATTAACCGGTCATTTCTTTTTAAATATTAGCATTCAGTCGTGGCTTTGCACGCATCAATGTGGATTTTAAGTTAGTAGGCAAACATAAAATCAATAAAACTAAGCGAAATATTCACGAAATGCATATAGTCTTTTTTCTTTAGAAATGTTTATAATAGTATAATTTAAAGTTTACGAAATGCATATAGTCTTTTTTCTTTAGAAATGTTTATAATAGTATAATTTAAAGTTTAAACGCCAAAGGCCAAATAATAAACGGACGCTAGATTCATGTCGAGTTAAAAGCACTTTGTTTCGGATAAAATCCAGCGTGTTGTTCAAACAAAAATGGCGCATTTAAAAGCTTCCCCACAACTAGTTTAGAGTACTTAACAGGGCAAGGCTTCCGGGATAGAAGGTCCCCAGAGTACGATATTACAGGAAATTAAAGTGGTTTTGGGACTTAAATGACCCACTTTGTTTACTCTATACATAAATACGGAAGCTGTCTGTCTGTCTCTCGGGAAGAGATAAAATGGTGGGTATTTAAAACTACATATATATATTTTAACATAAAGTTCGAAACAATTTGTAAAATTTCGCAGTGATGTTATATAGGCTAATCTTTAGGTAATGTGGTCAGTATCGTAAAATGTAGAAGAAAAAAGCCTCGATACAAGGAGATCTGTGATACCATAATACCCGCAAATGCGTTGCTGGCCTGTAAGAAAAGTGTTTGCTCTTTCCTTGATGTTCAAAGTCAAAATCGTTTATTCACGTCTTATGTATAACATTATTTTTTTAATTTAAAAATTTAAAACCTAAGTTTACAAGGGTTCCTCGCGCCCTGCACTGAGAAGAGCCTGCAACAAACTCATTTGGGTAATTTTTTGTTATCACCATTTTCACAATAATTCAGATTTGGCTAGTTGGCTAGTCGAATCAGTTCGGAAACACCGGAAATGGTGACTGGTTCCAACGAAATAATGCCCAAGCCAAGAAATTTACTAGCAAGTCGCACTGTTGAAGTTTTAAGTCTACAAAAGAAAACTAACACTACTGAAGTGTTGAGTATAACATGCAATTACGTTTTTTGCAATGGCTGACCTACCTTCATAATGTGAGTAATTGAAGACCTTTGTAAGGTCGGCTTACTCACGCGAGAGAGAAAATTACAGCCAATCAAAAATGCATTACTTTTGTAATTATTATTCTCCAGAGTTATATCGTGATTGTTATATTTTCACAGAGAGAATGAGCAGAATTATATTTGTCGTGTTTTAGAGAAGACCTGCCTGACCTGCGGCGTCTTTAACTCCATTTTGATTTAAGTCTTGTATTGACCATGACCAAGGTGCATATATGTAACTCTGTCAAACTCAAGAGTAGATTATGAAGAAATAGAAGAAAGTGGCCGAAAGCTTGTCAGAACACGTCTATATAGAAGGGTTTCGTATCTGAAACCGAACGAAACGCGACAACAATACCATCACTTAAGGTGACAGCGTTGCTGCCACTTCACGCCGATCTTATTTAAGAAAGAGGTACTGGTAGCGCGCCGGCCCAGTTCGGCTACAAGCATGGCGCTACCTTTAATTTGAAAGGGATGGAATAAAAGGAAATAAAGGTAGATGAGGATGATTAAGGTATTTGTTAAATAACTTCAAATGCTGTTGTACGATTTCTCTCAAACTTTTGCTAATGAGTTTTTAGCATCTCTTATCTAATAGTTAGACAATCATTAAAAGGTCACCATTCGGACGGTCAGACGGACGAAGAGAGCGAAACTATAAGGTTTCCTTGTAGGACTACGGAACCTTAAATATGATATAACGCCATTTTCTCCTATAGAAAGTATTCATGTGCTTGTAAGCTAGCAGCAACCATTTATAGGGCAAATAATTGCCAGTGTTATGCATTAATTAAAAAAAATGGGCTGAAAATGTTTCTAGTTTCATTTAGATCTGTATTAAGGAATTGCAGCCGGTCATTTGGCTGGTATGGCATCGTTCCAGTTGGCCACAACGGCCTGACGCAGGCCTGTCATATAAATTACGTACAAATGCTACTGCACAATGCCTCTGAATGCACTAGTTGAATCGATTTTAATTCATTTCAGAAGAAGAATCCTTTTTATGTATAGATATTTTTAATAGAGGCTAAGGATAAAGAAACAAGGATAGGAAGGATATAGAATGTTGCGTACGTTGCTGTCAACGGTAGTATTTATAAGTTATTTTTAGTTAAATGTCAAAGTTACACTTAGATATTCCACTTAATATATTTTATGGAATCGTGGAATGAAATAAAAAGCTTGATTATAATATAAATATAATTCTTCTTCGTAATCTAGTAATTGTAGAATATCTTCGTACCACACAAATCAACCCTAACAAATATTATGTATATTAACCATTTGCTTATTTCTACATTTTCCAAACATTACCACTACAATACCTTTATAGAAACTAAAAATTATTTCCAACGAAAGAAGTGGTGGTAATTTACCCATGAAAAAGATACAAAACATTTTAAAATTAAATCATGCTTTTACTCTGTTACAATATTTATTTTTCCGTAGGCACATTCTTCTTCAGGAACTTCAGGAACGCGCTGTCAAATCCAAAACAAAAACTTTTCTGGCACGCTTTTTGTATGCAGCAACTCCAATGATGTAATTGTTTGTGCCTGTTAAGGTGAAATTGTTAACTGGCAGCTAATTATTTCTCACTTTTATTTTCCCCTCAATGTTAAAAGTCAGAAAAGCGAAACGTAGTACTTTAACAAAATATTGATTTATCTAAATAAATTGTTTTTCCATGTTTGTTCCATAGACAGTATCTATTGGTTGTCTGTGTACTCTTATCATCTAGATTTTTGCCGGATATTACAATAAATCTTTCCGTTCCATGAAGTGCATACGTAGTTTTTTTTTTAGTTTTTAACTTGACTTCAAAATGGATGTTTTATTGTTGTCAGTTTTCACTATATGTAGACCGATAATTATTTTTAATAGCTTCAGAACAATACATTCCGTATTAGGGGTAATAGAATGTAAGAATTAATTTTTCTATATATTATTATCAATTGTATAGTCCAATCTTTCCAAAAATGTGTTATACAAGTACACATTAAATTAGAATACTACAGTAAGTAGGGGTACTTATATACGTGCTGGAATTTTCTTATAACATTTTTTCATCTTGTTACCGAACCGCCTCAACAATATCGCATGCACGTATCCATAAAATCAGCGCTTGGATCCTTGCCCGTTCTCTATGTGGTAATCTTTGCTCGTGTTACGTTCAACCGATCTCATATAAATTGGACAGGGTTTTGTTTAGGGATAAATATTTATATATGCTTCTGATGAAACTAACATTTACTTTTATATAACAAGGGATAAAGGACCGACGATTTGTCTAAGTGTCTGCCTACGAAAAATACACCATCAGAAGGCTCGTTGACGGCGTTCTTTGAGAAATAACTATGTACTATGAGGTCCCTTACTTGTATCAGTTTGGAAACATCATAGCTGGCAATTCCTAGAAAATTGGACGGCAGAGGACTATTGGACATTAAAGCGATATAAAATTCAAGTTCTGACGCCGTTTAAATTTAAGTGCCAGTTTTAGTTTACACAATGCAAAAAATCAGCGTCTAGTAGTGTGTATTCTTTGTAAGTTTTTAATTAGAATAGAATGGAATAGAAGAACTTTATTCGAAGTTGCGTTAATACAATAAAGGCACTTTGTAATATTTTAATGATAATGTCACATTGTACCTATTTAGTAGTTGGTACAATTATGTATCAATTAATAAAGAAATATTATTACTAGTAGAGCAGTATATTAAGTCGCACATGTATCAAATATAACTGAAAGTATGACAAGGTCGCAAGAGGCCACAAATTTTTGTTTATGTGCAATAACCGCCAACATTTCCACGTAGTTCTCACAGACAGACTCTTAATGCTTTTACTGAGATTGCTATATCCGTTGTTTATGGTGTTTTTCTTGCAGGAATAACTAAGTGTTATCGGGAATGTGACAATATGCCTGAATCATGTGTACGATAGGCTAGAATATTTATTGTTTTTGAAAGTATGTTTTTATTCATTTTTTGATGTGCTCCAATAAATACATAGCCTCTATAGTTCGATAGCAGATTGACTGAAATATTTATTAAATTATATACAAATATATTTGATGAAGTGAAAAAAAAAATGTAGTAGATGTAGGGCATGACGAAATAATAATAATAAAAACGCAAGTATCGATTTCGATCTGGTTCACGAGGTTACCGCCCGTCGCATGTGGAGTCCACTGAAATCTTCCCAGTCGTTATACACATACATATCTGCTAATGATTTGATCCCAGTCGACCTTACTCACCTTCTGAGGCGTCTGCGGTTCCGTGGCAGTTTGCTCACGGCCAAAAAGCAAATAAATGGCCAAGAGCATGTCATGAAATGCTTATATCGAATCGTTTCGTATTTGTTACGCTATAAACGTATTTGTTAAATAACTTCAAAATTTGGGGTCTGATTTCGTTCAAAATAATTGTCCTAATTAATTTTTAGCACGTTCTATCAAGATGGCAAAATTTCAAGTCTCTACGTGTAATAGTTTGGAAATGCTATAATGCCCGGTTCTTCCTGATGAATTGGGTTACCTTGAAGGACAATTAAAGATTTTCAAGCAGTTTTAATATGATTATTATATTATATCCCAATTTTAAGAGAGTGTATAGTGTTCACTTCAGAGTATTATAAAGTCGGTAGTACTAGCTGGTACACAATATATTTTGGTAGGTTGTAGTGGGGACAAAGAATACGGTTATTGTTGTTTATACTCGCCATTGTTTTGATGGCGCTGAACTGAACTAGATTGGCATCGTTCCAATCTGATACAGCCCTAAGCCGGCTTAACCCATTCAACCTCTCCTTTATAACAGACTGTATTGCACACAACCAGAATTAAATTTACTACTAGCTTACGTTAACTTACGTTTATATTACTATTGTACTACCAGTAGTATTTGTAGAGCTTACTGTTTAATGGGAATCCAACATGTTTCAAGGCCATGCGATTAAAATAAAACAGGCACCGCCTTGACCTGGCTAATAAGATGACCAAAAAGGGAACATGATCTGCAGCATATATGCAGCAAAAGTAAGGGCGACGAGTATACCAGCGAAATCCCTTTATACCACGAAAATACATATCAGCTTGAGGCATATTTAATTGATTATGACGCTTGTTACAGGAGGCAAAACAGCATTGAAAATGTCTTATCTCATTCATAGGATACTGCGTTTCATTGCCCTTTGTAATAATGATTATTTTCTTATAATTAAACAGCTTCTACGTGGTTGATTGCTTACTAATGCAATTACATTACATAATATAACCATGCGAAATTCAATATAGCATTATATCATTAAGCTATCGAGGGTTGGGGTTCAAGACTTCAAGACTTCGACCATTTCTGTTTCACTATCACAATCCTATTTTAAGCTAGACATTCCAACTAATCAAGTGCCGCTATAAAACGACCTTTGACCGTATTCTTGGTTGTACAAATAAACAAAAATTCTTAGAATTCTATTTTAATTGTAAGTATTTCTATCTCTAGCCCAGACTGGAACGTTGGCACACTTATTGTTAGATTTCCAATGTGGGATGGTCCGATGTAGTCTATATTTAAATCAGTTATTAGACTGCGCCGAGATCGGAATAAATTGCTTTAAGATGCGATTCAACTTCTACTATATTTAATAAAAAAATTAAGGATTAAAAGTCTTTATGGATGGTAGGGTAGATTTACAATTGTTTGGTATCCGGTAACAAACCCGACCCTCTATCACACCTAGAGAAGGATTACCCTTATGTCGCATCCAGTCCTAGGACAAAAAATACTCTTAGTTGGAATATAAACTTCAATAAAGGGCATGCCTTAAAACATTATAATTATAGCCTTTGTAGATACAGAATCTACCCTTATGGAAAAATATCTCAGTCCGAAATGTTCCAATTAATCTGAAAATTTTAGTCAGATAAAGATATATTCAGATTTTGTTAGACTTTTTCAGATTTTATAATTAAAACAAATATACTGGTTACATTTATACACAAAGTAATAATAATTCAAGATTTTTTAAAATTATAAGTTCTGAAAAACTCTTTATCTGATTAAAAAGGTCGATTAGATAGAAAATTTTGGACTGAGAAGTTTTTCCACAAGGATAACTAATTGTTATTTTGTTTATTCAAAATATCATTTGGAAATATCATGCAGTTTTGAAAGAATTTTCACTGAAGATAAGGAAATTATAGGAATATATCACACAGAATACATTTTCAGAAATATATAAAAAATGCGGTTTTATATAATCTATAGACGTATAATTATGTTAATTACCTATTTTAACTTACCAGAAAGAACTTGTCGAAGTAAAGCTGTTACGCAGAGCTTTTGTCACTTAGCGTGTAGAATTGAAGTAACTAGAATGTTGAAATGAAAGGGGATTTATCAAAATTGCTTTCACAGAAACTTATCAAATAAATCTGAAGCTCCAGCGAGCTTTGTGTATTAGGTCTTGGCAGAAAATACTGTATTGTACAGTCGACGGGCCAGGTTTGATTTAGCTGCAAACCACAACGCCTCAATTGAATTGAACTTGTTTTCTCTCAGTATATGAAAAGGCTTTACAGACTTTCCAACAAAAGCTTCGGAGTAGTTAGAAGGAAAATGGAAATATTAGGCATATACGGGGCTTTTTTCTGGAGGCACGCGAGAGCACTTCGGGGCACGCAATGCACCCGAGAAAATTTCGAAAATATCGAAAAATTGCCTTATAAAGTGAAAAAAATGAGAAGGGCGCCTAGAACCACGTCCACTTGGTAGAAGTTGTACTTCTTTTTAAATTTTATGTGCACAACTGTCACTACTTTCATAAACTAAAGTTTCAGATATTTCATTGCTTAAAAACATTGATATATTACATTCGCAGAACGCACCTATGCTCAAAACCTAGCGGCAACGGGTGGAGGAGGGGATAGAAACATTTTAAGCTTATAAATTTCAAAAATTATCGTGCCCTACAAAAAAGAAGTGAAAATGTAAAAAAGTACATCTAATATTATTTTATCAAAAAATCTTTTGAAACAATAGATACACACAGTTAAACCCCAGCCAACGGACCGACAAATTAGTTTGCCCCAAATTTTAACTGTAAAATGATTCGGTCACAGCCGTTACCGGTGTGATGAATACCGCAAATAGTCGTAAAGAAAAATTGCTGAACTAAGCCGATTCGATATTAGCCAGTTAATTTTTCCAACGCTACATTAATTCGCTTGTTAATGAAATTTCATACTATTTTGACATTTATTACTAGTCGTATAACTCTAAAGATTTTTAAAGTCTCGATAGCTCAATTAGACTGACTAGACTAGTCAGAAATCTACTCACTTGCACTAGTGGCCACTCCAAACACATAGTATTGATAAAACTTAACTGGAGTAGTAAAGACAACATTAGGTATTTCTCCCTATACTACTTATATTCAGAAATTAAACCTCATTGATAGAAACGCAGATGAAGTCGTGGGTGATGGCTAGTTTCAAATAAGAATAAGGCCTTCTGTGTACTGTCGCTATTAGACGACCAGACCATAACTTAAAAATGTAATATAAAATAACTAGGGTTTATCCGTGCGCAATACTCTGAGCCGTTAGTAACTGGTGGTAATACCCATAAACAGTAATTGCTAGCTCAAGAACACTTCGTCGTGTGTCGATTTATTTTTCAGCAGCAATTCCACGCTTATCGCTGTGAAACTTTTTATTCTTTTTTACAACATTCATTTCGAGAGTCTGCAAATGGCTCTAAGTTTGTCAGGATTAAGATTTCACTTTTTATTTATGTTCTGCTCTACTATGAGCGAGAAACTTGCAGTTGCAAGAAGCGATTTTTATAGGAAGCCAATGATATTGTAAAAAATATTTCTCTTATTACTAGTTTTATAAAAAATAAAAATGACTTACTCTACACAACTGAGTGGCTAACTTATCGATTTTCTTCAATTTTGTTTTCTCAGGATCTGTCTGTAATTAAAAAAAAATTATCACGAATAATTAAAAAAAAAAAGCCAAAGCACGAGTGTTAAAGTGAATTAAAAATTATTACCATTAGCAGCAGTGCAGTAATAAAATGAACCAATACTAAAAGAACGACTTCATTCGGTTAATTTTTATTCCTCGCTGCAGTCTTCAGTTACAGTCTTATCTTTCTTTTTACTCGTTCATTTAAAACTTTGGTCAGAAAATGGTTTTTAGGATTTGGACAGTAAATATCAGACGTATTTGAGTTCGCAGTTTGAGCTCGTAAATGTTGGTCGTAAACCAACAGAATTCCTGGTGTGAAATTCACTAAAAAAAAGTTTTTTGTTGACGAAATTTAAACATTGTTTTAATTTCCAATGATTCTCCTTTGACTTTTTCTAAAGGCTGCTGAATTTAAGCCTCTTCTTAGTATCTTGAACCACTCCATTTCATAAACTTTTAAAGCATAATATTGTTTTTTTTTAATATCATTAGGAATACTTTCAGTAAACCGTTTATTATCGTTACCTCTGAGTTGTGGTGATATCCACGATGGCCTACCTCGATGGCTTCGAACCTTACAGATTTCTGGTCGATAGTTGTTACTGGCAATAATCTATAAATAAATTCATATAAAATTTATCACGTCAGTATACAGGCGCTCTGTTTATACGAAATACACATTACACTCAAATTGCCCGTACAATGGAGTCACAACCTTCATGCATGCCATTCGTATGCATAAATTCCCCATCTCTCCCCCATCCGCTGTTAACGATCCAGCTTTAAGGCTATATGAACCTATCGGGCTGGTACTTGGCATCGATAAAATTTTATTATATCAGCACGGAAATTTTATATTTTATTCAGAACTTGAAAAATGCAGTTTCGCCTTTTAATTTTTATTTGTCGAACACACTCTCCATCTTTTTCATGTGAGCAATTTCCGGGTGTGTTCAGGATATATTTTTGTTTTATGTTATTACCACGTTTAGCTTTGTGTTGATATCAAGCTTAAATTTTTATTCTTTTACTTTATATGAATATTTAGGATATATATTTTTGTATTTTGGCTGCTTATTGAAAAGTGAGTTTTTATTACTTTGAACGTATTTAACTTAATAGTTACATATAAATAACAAATCAACAATTGCTCAGGCGATCACCGTTCCGAGTCCGTTTTTGTATGATATGTATGTAAAAAAAATTAAAACAAATTGTCGCCAAGAGATATTTAATGTGACAATCACTCTTTTATTTTATATGTAAACTGGAATTGGTACTACTATACAGTCGAAATGACAATCAGTCCTTTCATCTAAGTAAAAATTTCACCCTTACATAATCACTAATGACAGCTTTCGCCTTAGTGAAATTTTCTCATGAGATACTCCAAATTATTTACGACTATTACAAGTAGTCGCATATTATAGTCAATGAAAGGCCTGCTTGTATGCGCATTATCACTTAAAAGAAAACAAAAATCGTGAAATATATTTTATTATACAAGGACAGGATAGCGTCTTTCAGATCAATCGCGAAACCACGGCTGAACTTTGATTTTGTGCCCATTCGTTATAAATTCTTGGCGCCCTCCTTACTGAAGATCACAATCTCACTGCGACGTTTCTTTCATCTTGTTATAGGAAGGTCGTGCGCCATATTTCGGCAAATTTTATAAGTGACGAAATTAATATTAATTAAAAAAAATCAAAGAGGACTCTAAATCTCATTAGATATCCAGTAGAAATTCTTTTTTTATATAACAAGAGACAAACGGGAAGGCGGTTTATCTCAGTTATTACTAATAATAATAATAAATCATTTATTTTAGACACATAGATCCATACGAAAGAAAACACAAAAGCCAGTATCAGTAATTAGAAATGAAATAAAATGACATAACATAAAAATAAAATACAATAAAAGTTAAAACGTGAATGTTAATTCTGGGACCGAGAAAACCAACCATGCTAAGCAACGGGCAGGCCTACTTAACCGTGTGCAGTCTCATCCAGTGGGCTAGCATAGGCGATGCTCATGGCGATGCTAAGTCCCGCCGATGTAATTATATTGGTAAGCCACTGGTGGTCGGGCTTTTAGCTCGTCTCTTTTCCGATCGAGCTCCTTCCTTGAGTCGCTCATATTCAAAGTGTTTAATCTGCTGATATATTAAACTTCTCCACTCAGGGCGCTAAAATATAGTATATTATTGTATATTATATATTAGTAATAAATAACAGATGATACGTCGTGTCGCTACGCAGTAAAATTTCTTATTTGGGAATCTGCAGATGTAAAAATTTCAGACATAGTTAATGGAATAAAAAGTTTGGAGGATGTTTTACCTGCTTGGCCGAACTGTGCTGATACCGGGCAAATCACTTGGGACTAAATTACCAGAAATAGTGGCCGGATAAAACGGAAAGGATGTCGTCTTAGTCAGGGGAACTAAATAAAGTAAAGCTGGGAATTTGGAGTTACAACAATTTACGTGGGAGGTATCGATATGGGTATGACGTGGGCTTTGTTCGGATTTGACGCTTTCAAAAATTGCCCTAAGGAGAGAATATTGCATGCTTAATCGTAAACTGACCTAACTCAAAAAAGCTGATTTTTGGGAAATCGCAAGAAACGATTTGGCATTTCAGACTTATTCTGCTTATATAATATAATATAGATAATAACGACATTACAGTAACAAATTATATATTTTAATAACATTTGATGAAGTGATGAATGATATTGAAATGCTATTCTAGTGCTAATTTTATTATTTGTTTGTATTTAAAAAAAAAACTTTTGTAGTTAAAAAGTCAAAAGTAGCTGTATCTCAGTGTTGGATGGAGATTTCGAAGGAGGACGTTGAAAGGATGCTGCGCGTATAACTCACTTTAGACCTAAAACGTAATCGGTCAGTTTACAATTAAGCATGCGATAAATTTATTTATTTAAGTATAGCACAGACAGACAGACAGACAGATCATGATCGTCATTGGCCCTTACATTTCTTACAGACAATTGTTTATGTACGCAGTGTACACTTCCTTTGATGGCTGTGCAAATCAATTCTATAGTTGAGTTCTATAATTGAGGGTTGCCGCTGACGTGCCGTTTATCCCTCCTAGCCGCAAGCCTATCGGACCATACCTTATCATGGTGCTGGACACCATGAGAAATGCTATGCTTCCACCAACAATAATGCTATAAATACTTTTACAAGCACTAATGAACATCATATGTATATATTTTTTTATTATTATTTAATAATTTGGTGATAAAATTTACGATTTAAAAGCTAAGTTAACGAGGGGTCCTCGCACCCTGCACTGAAAAGAGCCCTCATAAAACTCAGTCAACTTCAAGCTGAGTTTTAAAACTGGGCTCCTATACGTTAAGCTTTTACTAGGGGTGCCTGTGACGATATAGTATATCGACAATATATATATATAGTATATAGTGATAATATCTTGTCAAAGAACTCAAGGATTACAGTACATCTCTCTCTATCTTCTGTGTTTTGAGGTTATGATACAGATAAAAAGTGGTGGGTAAGAACGAGCCAGACTCACGTACTAAGGGTTCCGTACCATCACGTAATACTTTACCTGGTTATTTTTTAAATTTGTACTTTTTATAAGATTTCCTTTAGTTTGACAAAGGTTCTGCAATTATTTTTGTGATGTATCTATTAATTAATGGTTTTCTAAAATTTTCCTATGCTTTTCTTCAAGATAGAATTATTTGAATTTTCATGATTAAATTATTTGAATTGGAAATTTCTTGATTTTAGGTAAACGGTAAGTACCCTGGTATGGGAAATGTGACATAAACGGCCATCACTTTTGATCGCATACACTTAGAGGGTTGATTTTTTTACAGCTTCAAGGGACAAAGAACCTCAATATTTCGTATTAATTTCAACTTTATAACTACGCGTTTTTGAGAAAAAGGGTTTTGACAGACAGACGGTAGACAAAGTCCTATTTCCTTTCCTTTAAAAGTTAACCCTTGATTTAATTGAGGACGTTACTTTTAGTCAACTATATAAATCGATCTTAACCAACCGTCGGACTAGGAGTACAAATTCAAGGGCGGATTAACAATTTTCGTAAGACTATGATATCTTTGAATTAATATTCAACATCTTGTCTCTCCAGTAAGCAGAGGCTCAACAATATTATTAATTAATTTCCAACTAAAATTTTAGTATTATCATTAAATTTTATCTTCTAAGTTTACCTTTTATTAGAATAACGCAATATATTTCTAATTAACAATAATATGTACTGTTAATTTAACAATAATTATTCTATTCATTTTGTATCAAGATTTGAGCATGATTGAGATTGCGTATTTAATTAGTGGAAGTTTTGCTTGTTTATATAATTATAATCTCAATGTTGATTAATAATTTAAGCTGTTTGCTTTACTTATGCCTAAACGGTACTACACTAATAGGAGTGAATAAACACAATACGAATTAATATATATAAAGCGGGACCTACAAGGAAGCAATTTGGCAAGAGGGTAGATAGAGTAGTCGTCCGCTAAGAATTGTCGATAGAGCCAGATTTAAGGTGTCTTGAAAGTTTAATTTTACTCGGGCAAAGTCGCAGGAAACAACCAGGTCTTAAGGCGAAAAGATTGACGGCAAGCATCCACCGTAGTCTAAAGACGCTTGCAAAATCGGAGGATGTTCCCCTCAGGCGTTGCCGATTCTTCGTTATCCCTAACCCCAAGAGCAAATCAAGTCAACCGCAGAAGAACAACGCTACGGGAATGGTACTATTTGGCTCTGATTCACTTTAGAGCACTACCCTAGTTGGGCAACTTTTTCTCAACTTTTCTTTTAAATATCCTCTCAAATTATCTCACATATCTGTATTCTTCAGTCACAGTTGAAAGCGGGAAAGTATTCTCCCTCCGATACTGAAATCGGGGGAATTTTTCGTGGGGCACGCAGGGACACGCGGTGTTCCGAAAAGAAAATATCGAAAATTGCCATGAAAAGTAAAACAAATTTACAATTTTCGGATTATTTCCTTTATTTATGCTACAAGATGCAGCTTCTAGCGTCTATGCTATACACATAGATATAAAAAGCTAGCTTTTTATTCTTATGCCGGAGCCAAACATAGCTTAAAGTGTTTGTACATTTTTGTCCTTGAAGACTACAAAGTTCTACAAAACTTTGCGCAGCTACACAACGTCCCCGGTCACGCTACATGATCATTCAAATGAAGCTATGTCTCACTCCGGCATTATAATAATAATTTATATTTAAGTATGTGTGTCTAACTTTGTTATAATTTTTATAAAATATGGACATCGGAACAAGAATTTTGCATAACTTCATTAACAAATAAAATACTGTATTCTTTTATCTACATTTCGAATGAGAATTTTCGTCATGTATCACCTCTTTTGTAATTGAAAGTAGGTATGCTAAATACACTATTGTATTTACGTTCATACTGAGACAACAAGATTTTTAGGTTTTATTTCGTTCGCTTGCCAACTGTTCGCTGCCAACGCTGCACTTTCCCGTTCATTCCTATGAAATATTTTTACAGACCATTCAATTTGGAACAGGTTTCTATGTTTGTAAGTATGTAATACGGGGGCGCACAATCGATACTTATATAATTTCAGGAGTTGGACACAAATGGGTATTAATGTGCTCGCCCCAAATCCAAATTTAAGCGGTGCTTTTACAAACAGGGACACACACAATCTCTTTTGATTATGCCGGAGCCAGACATAGATTAATTTGAATGATCATTGTAATGAACATGTAGCGTGGCCGGAGACTTTGTGTAACTTTACAAAGTTTTTTAGAAATTTGTGGACTTCAAGGACAAGAATGTACAAACACTTTGTGCTGAGAGAATGTTGGGACGGGAAATGCAGCAAAAAATTCGTTACTTAATCTTTTCAAAATAGTTCAAAATTTTAATAAAATGTGCTGAGCTCAAATGTAAGTACGTACTTTTTAAAGTTTCTAATCGTGCCGTTCTGTTACATACAAATTAGATACGAAATGTTTTACGTGTCTATGGATAAATAATTCGCCAGCTGGTTACAGTAATTACATCCATGATTGTTGTGTGCGAGAAAAATAAAATAAATTCTGAATAATTCCATTTTGCTCTTTGTTAGCACTTAACATCAGGTCAGACTCTACCAGCCATAAGATGCAGTAAAAGAATTACGTCATAACTCTTTTTTTATATTGTTCTTATATATATTAATGGAGTGCCGTAAGACGTCAAAAATTGCAACACCTCCGAATCCAGGGCCAGTCAATGAATCTTTGTAAAAACTGTCGGACTGCATTGTTAATAGCTCAAATATTTTTCAATTTCCCATTCTTTATTAGTTAAAAAAAAATCATTCACAAACTATAAAGGTTTTTAATTTAAACCTTTTATTATAGGATTTCATTGAGTAAATACATAAGAAAGGCTGCACAAAGCAAAAAAAATATTAATTCGATTATTTAAAAATTTTCTTTTTTTTACTGACGGCTCGGATGCTGTATAAATTTATGTGTGTTGATGTGTTTCTCGAGGTCATTGAAAATTTCTATTTAAGATTTTTCGAACGTAAATAAATTACCAGAAATGTTAACAACACACCATTTTATTGGTAAAAAAAAATAATTAAAAATAATTAAATAATTATCGTTTTAGACATCGCTTCCCAGAACTGATGCTCAGGTGCCTATTTTCAGTATTAAATTATCGCTATAAATAGTGAAGTGAGAGTATCGAAGGTAAGACCTTTTTATAACAAATTTTCTCCTTTTTAAGAAACTTTTAATTCTTAAGTATTTATAATTTTTAAAGTATTTACAGAAAATAAAATACTTTCTTTTATTCACCTTTTTTTGTTTAATAAATAATTAAAAAATGGAAAACTCGTAATTTTTTTTGACATTTTTTTTTGTATTGTTAAAAATAAAGTAAACTTTACGAATAACCTTTGTAGAGTTTATTTCCTGATGATTCTTCGGTGTCGAAGTGAAATGTGAGGCACATCGGAAAGTCAGTGTAGTGCTTTGCTTTGGTGGCGGATTCGGTGGTATAGCTTTCGGGTTGCAGCATTGCACCGATTTTCCCTTGTATCAATTCGCGGATTTAAGCAAAGTAGTTTAGTTTTTGATGCATGTGATGGATTTCCGCAAAGATACGCTTGATTCTATCAGGTATTTGGGTTTGTTTAAGTTCTGTTAATATAGTTAATACTCTAGAGAAGCTTACGATAGGATCCATGACCATACACAGGGTGTTCTGAACAGAACACCTTACGGAATTCCTTCTACCATTGAGCTTTAGATGAGATCGTAGCTTACTCACTGGTCTGCATTTAATTCACTTGCTAAGTTAAGTAGCTCTTACCGCGGTCGAGAGATCAGACAGGTGACCAATTCTAAGCCTGATTTCCAAATATCCGACCTCCTCCATCTTTCGGAAGGCACGTAAAACACAAATTCTTCGTAATCCCCTAGAATTGTCCATATACAATGCGAACAAGCTTTGGGAACAACCGCTTTATAACGAATCTTCAACTATCAAGAAAAATTTGCGACCGCACTAAGTTTGTACGAACGTGTGATCAAACATAATTGATGTCTAAAAAGTGCCCTAGTTGAATTGAATACGATCGCGAGAACGTCAATTAGGATTCTTAAGGCCGATTCAAATCAGACGAGCGATTGCTCATTCTACCCCTAATCTATCAAATTCTTTTAGTTGAAATAGCGTAGAGCATTATTTCATTGTTATGTCTGCATTCACGAGTAGTCTCATTTTTATTCTAGTTTTTTGCTTGTTGATATTTTGGTGTAAACGCTAAGAACAAGAGATTGAGTAGGAATACTCTTATTCTAGGTTTATGTTCTCTACCTTTAGATATGTCATAGAATATTTTTTATCCCACGTTTGTACGAACTAAGTGCGCTCGCATCGCACATATGCGTTATATTAAGACAAAAAACAATCATCTATCAAGGAATCAAAACACATTCTGTTCATAGATTTGATGTCTTTATAACTAAGCAATTAAATTTAGACCTGAAAGCTGGGGCATATATAGTACTTGTAAAAACAGATAAATGGATTGTTACTCGTGAATGTTTTGGATATTTATATACACTTTTATCTGTCAATAAATACTTTTCCAAGATTCATGACTCCAATCTTATCAGTTTATTATCAGTAATACATATCCAAGTAAAGAATACTGATATAACTCTTTTGATTAGGGATTCTTTTACCAATTGTAATAAAATTAATCACTGACTAACGAAACTCAATGATTAAAGAGGTATTTGATAGTTTTTCAACAGCATTATATATGCTAAATATAATATACGCTAGAAAATAGATTTAATTTAAACAACATTAAATAAATATACATACACGCACAGGACTATATGACACACGGAGGTCTGTTCCTAAGGTAGATTACTTAATGCCTGTTTTATAGGTAACAGACGCCTGTTATACACAAATATTTTTGTATAGAAATATATAAATACATACATATGCACTCAGGCTCGAGGCGGGAATTGAACCGAAAAGAGATAATATTTTAATTCAGTACAAAATAAGAGGCAGAAGTGGACACAACGATAACTAAGCGCAGTCAAGGTTTACATCGAGCACCTTATGGATTTTATTCTGTCTTACTAACGTTGAAATATTGAATCTTTAAACTAATTAGAGTTAGTTCAATCATCATCTTCATCCACAGCCTTTTTTATGCCGTTACTGGGTATAGACCTCTCCCTGGTTGTACCAATTTTTACAGCCTTGAGCTCCATAATCTCTTAACTTTGAAGTGTGATACTTTAGTGCTGAAAGTAAAATATATTAAGGGCAAAATAATGAAGATTAATGTTGAATTCTAAATACGGTCTTGTTAGCTTTTTAAAATAACATCTCATTTTAAAAAAGCTAACAAAGTATTTCTTTATTTATCTTTTATTGTAATACAATGAAGGTTTACATAATTAAAGAAAAATGTGCATGCTCCAGTGTATCATCTGCACAGTAATGAATACCTTTTCTTTTTCTGAGCGTTTAATGCTGTTGGTCGGAATGACCTTCACAGCGTCAAAGGGCGGGGAGTATTACTTTCGCTTTTCAAACTTAATATTTCATTACTGGATAAGTTTTAGAGAGCTTTGAGTTCAAAAATAGCGAAAATTTCAGAAATGGCCTACAAGATCAAGCTACTTTTCTAAATTTACTTATCAATAAATAAATTACATTTAAAGTTATGAAGGATGTAATTGTCTAGCAAATATACAAATAAAATTATCTCTAGCAGTAGACAATCCATATCATACTTAATGCTTCATAATTTTCTTCTGTGACACCTGATCCATTATCTGATACTTCTATTAAATCAAGACCATAATTTTTAAACCTTATATCAACATTTGTTGCACCAGCATCAAGGGAATTTTCCACCAGTTCCTTGACCGCAACCGCTAAACTGAGGACAACCTTAAATAAATGAAAATATTATGATCATATCAAATTATTTAAATGCTTTGAAGATCAACAAATAGACCATCATATTGTTAAAAAAAGGTTATTAAAAAAATTATCTACAATTACTCTTATTTAGGAGTCTCATACAGTTTTATTTAACATATTTGCAGACTTATAATATTGTATCTATATATTAATACATGAAGAGAAAACTATTGGTACCATTTTACAAAAATTGTGCAGATGGAGGAGTATGAAGTTTATTACAATTGTAGTTTATATAGAGGAGGGTGTGCTAATATGAATATTTTTGTAAAATATGTATTATAAATATGTTAAATTATTTAAAAAAATCACACACACAAATGCTAAACAATTTACTCACCCAAGTATACATTTAACTATTAAACAACACTGCCGTAAAGTAAGTGCTTTCATGAAAACCATCTCAAAATAATAATGTATTTTTTTAATTATGACATTTAATGTGGTTAAATTGTCAAATGTATTAAGAATAAAAGCATATGGTAAGCAAATCTAAAGGTTTCTGGCTGAATTTTGACCAGCCGGTGAACTCTAGTAAATATTAAACTACAATAAACAGTTTCTGACTCTGTATGATATTAAAACAATATATCTAAGCATATGGCTAAGCTGCCCATTGTCATACAACGTCACATTTTGGTGATACCCTACTCCTCCTTAACGTGTGACGTTATTTACGGATGTCTCCTTATTAGCAACAGTGATGAACCATAGAACAAAGAAAGATTTTATTACATTTAAGTAGATTTTCTTACAAAATTGTGCCTCTTCATTAGTCATAAAATAAACTAAATTATGACAAAAATTAATATATGAAACATAAGCAAATATACTTTTACGATATATATATACATATATTAAACATATACATATATATCGATTGAAGAAATGCATAACCATTCATTTTTACAAAGTTTAGTAGAAAGTTGAATTTTGAGACACAAATTTATTTTATAAGTAAAACTATATAACTATAAAATTGAAGTGTTTCGTTGTAACATCGTATTTTTTTTTTTTACTATCTACATATGACTATATATACGATAGCAAACTACAATACTGCATGTTAAAAAAAAATTTTTGCTCTGCCTGTCTGTCAGTAGGTCTGTTTGTCTGTTTGTTCCGGGTAAGCAGCTAGCTGCTAATCTGCGGGCATCCGGGGGGGATTTTGACGGACTTTCACTGGCAGATAGCTGATGTTGCAAGGCGTAACAAACTGAAGTAGTCAGTTTTGAAAAAATATTAGGGTTCGAAATAAAATAAAAAAATCCTCAAAGTTTAACAAAATCACTGAATTTACGCGGACAAAGTCGCGGGTAAATGTATTATTAACCAAAAATGAAATGTCAATTTATATATTTTACTTATTTAACATTCTTGTATAGTTTATTTTGATAATTAGTTCATAAACTGGAATTAGTAATGTGGTTTTTATATAAATCAGTTCAAGCAAACATTATAAACATAGTAACCGCAATCAAGCCGACTAAAGGTTTTTGACCCAACACGTATAAACAAAACTATAGTAAAATTATATAAAATAAAGCTGCGTTTACACTCGTAGATATTTCAAACAAAAATATTTAAGTGTACTTGTACATTGGGTTCATAAAATAATTTGAGAGGTTTTTTTTGAATCATGTTTCTGGAGTAACTTAAAGATATCTACAATTTTCTATTTCTAAAGAACTAATTTATGTATCGTAATCTTCGCAATACGTTTCTCAAACATATATCAGACATTTTCGTGACACTTATGTATTATGTGTCAAATCTCCTATGCAGATTCCTGCGATAGAGAATATTCTCGAAATTAAATAAATGCGTCTGTTCTATTTGCGTGCGTCATGCGTCAATTCTGTATTCTTTTTTTTTTATGTTACAAGGGGGCAGACGAGCAGGCAGCAAGCACCGAAGTGCCTACCGACGCCCATGGACATCTGCAAGACTACAATATTCAAGATAAAAGAGCTTGTGAGATGTGTCATTTCAGATTTGTGTGTAGTTATTTATAAGATCTATTCATTATATGAAAATAAAAATGAGTAGATTATTTTTGAAAAGAGTTTATTAAAGCCTTATTAAATATAGTATATTTTGAAAGCCTACGTTCACCAATGGACGCATCCAGGCTAAAATGATGTTGATATTTTGATTTGTATAATTATGTTTTGAAGAAATCCTAGGAATGTAAATTATCTGATCTTGAAACTGAACTTTTAAAATTCTACCTGGATTCAATATTGTGTGTCTCAAAAGCCTCTTAAAATTGCTTATTCAAGATGGTTGCTAGTTTAAATGCGTTGAACTATTTAATCTGTGCTTAAACAAACGTATCACAGCGGGTGTGAAAATAAGGGTCACTCGAACTTTCGGGCTTTACCACGGACTTAAACAAACAGAGCCTAATCATGTAAAAACATTGGTGCGCGATATAACAGCCTGCCTGTGGTATATTTTGGATGGGAGACCTGTCTGTTGTTGGATTAAATGGTTTGGATTACTACCATACAGTCTTAAATTTATATCTACCTCACTAATATTATTTTCAAATATAAGTTACAAGATCCTAGAATAAAAGATTTACTAAGAATAATTCTATATACCGAAGCATTCTTGGAGTCTACTTCCAGAATGCTTCGGTAGCTTATATATACATATTTCTGAAAAATAAAAAAGAAACGAAGATAGCCAATGAAAGTCACATATAATAATTAAGCTTATTTGGAAACTAGCTATATCCACGCATTTGCCCGTTTGAATTCAAAGATTTTGTTAAATTTTAAGGGTTTTTTTTTGCGCGATACCCTAATTATTTAGGTAGAAGCAAAGTAGCCTCTGTTATTGCTTGTAAAATAAGCTATAAAACCAGTTAAAATCCCATCCAAATCGGTCCTACGTCAATCAGTCAGACCGACAAACGGACAAAATGTGTATAACCTACGTGTTTGCAATAAGTATTGTATATATAATAATTATATTATAGTTATATGCTATCAGTAAAAAATAATTTCTACTTTACAAACAGACGTTTCAATTTAGTTTAATGTCTAGATATAACAAAAATGTAATGTAGCTAAATTATACCGTATTCTTTAAAATATCCCGTAATTTATAGAATTGCTACCAAAAGGAAAAATAAGTTATACAGTTTATCTATGTAGATAAAATATATAATTGGCAGCTCTGGTTATAAAAGCGAATTTGTCAAAATTATTTCGGGGGCACAATCAAAGCGTTTCGCCCCTTTCTTGTCGGTCCCTTTAACCAAATATTTGCTATGTATATATGTTTCCCTTAATTTTGTACCCTGTACCTTACTTGAAGTGATTTAAAGTAGATTTTATTTCTTTTATTACTATCTAGAACAATAATCATTATTTAATAAAAGGTGCATTTAGAAAAATGTTTTCAAGAACGGAGTTTAGTTTGCAAGCTTATAAATTTCTATTATTTTACATTCAACTTATAAAAGCATACGGTATGATGCCTAAGTTTAATTCCACAGACTTTCTCTGAGACTATAACATCTTCCCCAGCACGCATTTTTTATGCAATTCAAATTGCGTTTTTGTTCCGATTTTTTTTTTTTCAATTTTGTCGGTTTTTTGTGCAACTACGCAAATTTATCCTTGCATTTGTCGGAAACCCGAAAGGGATGAATTAGAAATTATTTGCGGTCGCATCTGTTGGTTTTTTGTATAGGACAATCAAATTTAAATCAAATCAATCTATTAAATGAAGTAAAAAGTATGGGAAAGATGTATAAAGAAAAAATTTGGCAAAGATAATTTTTGAACGTAGACAATTGTAAGGAATAAATTATTATAATGATTTATTTGACAGAGCATTAAACACGTCTTGAAGAGAAAATGCTGTGAAGTCACATTTTATTCCTATGTCATTTTAATTGTATTATAATTAGTTAACAGTTTTCAATAAAGCGTTTCTGCATTCATGTCACAAACTTGTACAAGAAAAACACCTGATCAGAAAGTCATGTATAATAGCTAAATGTCATCTAAGCCCTCATTCACGCGAGAGAGTAAAAAGCGTTGCGTTAAATCTCGTTGGCGTTTATTGCAAGTCGTCGATACGGAAATGTACCGTAGACGTATATGTAAAGCGTTGAAAATAGAACATTGCTTGATAAATTAGCCTCGCGTTATAAAAGCGTTGAACATAAACATGGGAATCCATGTTCTATTTGAACGCTTTTTTAACGCACGTTAAAAAAGCTCTCGTGCGAATGAAGGCTAACACGAAATTTTGATGACCGCGGAACTTACAAAGATAAAATTTGGCAATGAGGTAGTCCATAGTCAGTAGACATCTGCTAAGAATGGATTATTCGATAGGATCAGCTTAAGTAAGTCTATAAGGTCTCAACTTGCCCTACGCAGACGAAGGCGCGGGAAACAACTAGTCTTAGATAAAAGCACTTTACCTTCGAATTGTAACTATCATTTTTGAGAATAATTATATCGTTACAAGTCACTTGCAGTGCCCGGGTTTGAAATCATAAAATCAAAAAAATTCGTATAAACTTCATCAGAACTTCAATTTTATTATTAAATCCCCCTTGTACAGGTGAATATCGCATCGGTCTGAAGTCACAGATTAGCATAATATTATGTATGGCGGTTATGCTAAATTATATATACCTAAACATGTGGAACAATTGACATTTGTAGTTTTTTTTATATAACGTATTACTTATGTAGGGTAAACAGCTTTTGCGCAGCAAAACATTTCAGAGACACTGATATTAAGTTATTGTAAATTTTAATATATCATTTCTTTATTAAAAACCTTTTATACATTGCTAAGGATAATCATCAGAAAGTTTTGTTTGCTGATGACACTTTGACGATTGGATGACGCTGATGAAAACAATTAGATTTACAATCCCCACTACATAATCATTTGACTGACCCGTTTTTGCAATTGGCAGAGACCTTGCCTTCCGTTAAGGGGGTTGCGGGTTCGATACCCGCCTCACTCTGGGTGTATTATTTATATGTACATGCATGTTACTTATGAGAGAGACCATAAGTTGCCTACCCTGGGATCAGATCCCCTGGGTCACGTGGTCCTATGTATTTGTAATTATTATTATAACCCTCTATCCACACCTCCAGGCGCCCTCAAGGACCTGACCGACGACTACGACCTGGCGTTCTACGTGTCGGGCGGTTTCCTGCTGTTCTCTGCCGTGATGTGCTACCCCGTGGACCGCATCAGCCGCTGGGAGAAGGCGAGGAACAAGGAGGCCTCCCCCAAAGTGTGAGCCGTTATGCGGACGCCATTTGTAGCTTCAAATATTTGAACACCTATTTGATCAAACAAGTGTTCAAAGTTTAACGCTATACTGTGGTGATTGCTTTATACTTGTACGTGCGTACGTTCTTACGTACCGGAGAAGTATGAACTTTTTTAACTGTGACTTGTTAAACTTATACGTACTGTAATTTTATTGAAATTAAGACTTATATGTAAGAGCTACGTCAGTTAATAATTTGACGTGCGCTTAAAACGGTCCGTTTTAGGATTTAACGAAGTTATTTTTTTTATAGTTGAACCCTAACACTGCCTTGTACTTTCCATATTTTTTTTTTTGAAAACCTTTACACAGTTGACGCGTTTTGGAGAGTGGAACAAATTATTTCTGAATAATTGTAATTTTTCTATACGATTTTATATTAGTCGTTATATTTAGATAATTTTATTGATAAAGAATGTATTTACCGGTTCGCATAAATCGTACTTACAATTTACATCCCTATCATTAACGTGGGGGTTTATACAGTGTTGCCAGATACTTAAGAGTAATATATTTTGATAGGAAAAATATACATTTGGAAAGTAGGATAAAGATCGAAGAGAACGTACAATGAATGAAAAAATATCTAAACTCTTCATCCTTGTTTTCTTGATGAAATCACAAACTTAATAAGGGATAATGAAGAAATTCTTCTAATGGTGAAAGAATTATTCAAATCGATCCAGTAGTTTCAGAGCCCATTAAATGCAAATTAACAATTAACCTTTTCTCTTTATAATATTAATGTAGAAAAATAATAGCAACATGTATGATAAAGTTTTACTTAAAAGTATGTACTGATTCTGGCTCTTAAACAAAAAGATGATAAGACAATTGGTAATAATATTCAAAATCATTACGGAAACTCGTGACTTTACTTTGTACTAGCAGTAGGAAGTATAGTCGCTCCAATTAACTAATTTAAGTTTGTATATTTTTTTTTATTTAAGGTAGTTGTATAATCAAATATGAATGGCATTTGTAGTGGTTATTTCTTCTAATATAACATTTCTATTATTCTAAGTATATAACTAAGTTGTGTAAGTCTGTAATAAGTTTTAAAGAATAACCTACTTCAGGTATGCACATACATACACTATTATTGTATACCCTCCAACTAAGCACAGAGTGTTTTGGGGTGGATACAGCAGAAACCATACAGGTTTGGGGTGCGAACCATGGGCTCACAGATTCAGACCACCTTTTGTACTCTTAAGGCTCTGAATTCATATATAACTATTCATCCGCCCCAGCT
This sequence comes from Charaxes varanes, assembly GCA_024363005.1. Lineage (NCBI taxonomy): Eukaryota > Metazoa > Arthropoda > Insecta > Lepidoptera > Nymphalidae > Charaxes > Charaxes varanes. The sequence goes on from JANCMC010050420.1 coordinate 21,018,822, forward strand.
TTGCACGAGTGCAAATGTACTAATGAAGTGTACATACAAATTGTTTCCTTGAATCACTCTGTTCTTCGATGAAAACCGCATTAAAATCTGTCGCAGAAGTTTAAAGATCTACGCGTACGTATGTAGTAGAATACATTTTATTTTTGTAGTATTGTTAAGCGGTAAGAACAAGTGTACTATGAAACTGTTTTACTTACTTAGTTATTTTTTGTATGCACTGTTGTAAATTTGTTGGAAAATTTGTATTGAATTATTATAAACTTAAGATATAATTACATATTATGCGTATAATTTATGAACAAAGCACGCATGTTTGTAGTAATAAAGGTCATAACCATTTTTTTTTTTCTTTCATTTTGCCTTATAGTAATAAAAATTAAGATGCGACAAACAACGAATTGCACACAAATATTATTAAAATCAGTTCATCTGTTTTATAATAGCAGGTTTAATAGTCGCGTACCTCCGACTTACAGAGTTCAGGTACATAATATATATACATTTTTTTAATCAGCCTGTAAGGTCCTACGCCTGGGGCAAAGGCATCCCCACTGTTAGACCACTGTCCTCTATCCAGAGCTAACCGAATCCACTCCTTTTCCGCAAAGGCGTCCAAGTCGTCGCCCCAAATTATAACTTTTAGCTTTTATTTCAAAGAAGCCGTCACAGGTTTGAGTACATCATAAATACCACGGCATACAAGTAACCCGGTCGCAGCCAGAGCAACTTAAGTTAGCGATCGACTCAAATGCCGACCACTGATTAGGCCACGACCTCCTCAAAGTAAAACTCCTCCTCCTCCTCCTGGTAAAACACTAAACAAAAATTTCTAAGATAATTATTGATTCAATTAAAACTTTGTGTGGATTACTTTCTCAAATACTACTGTCGCAAACTTAGCTTTTAATTTGCAGACCAAACAAGAGTTTTAAATTTGTTTGTTATATGATCATACTATAAAGTTACGCTTTCTCTGTGTTTATGTTGAATTTTATATTGCTGTGTTTGTTGTTATATGTGTTTTGTTATTCTTTAATGTCTATTTCTAGTATTTATATAGTAGTTTATGCAGCAGTTGTATAAGAGGTTTCAAAAAAGGCGAGTGGCGTGAGCTACGATGCGAGCCTTGGCGAGCCATTCCATATAGTACTTTTTTTAAAACTAGACTAATTACGTGTTTGAAATAAAATAAACTGTGGTCGAAATTTCTTCAGTCGTCACCCAAGTTTATTCACTGAATAAAATATATGAACTAAATAAGACAGCAAAATTTTAACTAAATTTTATTTGAGTAACTATTTGTATTTATACATTAAGAAAATAAACGCGCGGGAAAATTAAATACGTGTTTTTTTTTCTTGTTTGTCGTGTCACCTGTCAAGCTCTTTTATAGTTTTCATAGTCTATGGCACCATAAGTGTGTCACTATAACGCCATAACGATACAGTTAACAGTGCTATTTTGGGCAATAGCATAGTTTTTGAGTCGATTTAACAATAGGAACACTTACGTTATAGTTGGTAAGTACATCAGTGAAAAAAGGAATAAATGTTTTTTTTTTTCTTTCTTATAACAAATAGGTTTGTACTCCAGATCTATCACTCATTACGATCTATTCAAGTTGCATGTGTATGGCCGAAGCGAAATCTAATTTCGATTGTATCGTAGAGATAGCCGTATACATTCTCAAGTACTGATCGGCTGTAATTCTCGTTTCATCGTAAAGCCTTCGAGGTACAATTGTAGTCAAACTACGCTTTCCTGATTACTGCTCGGAGCACTTTTCTGAATTCTCGCATTCCTTTGTCGTAGCATTTAAAACGAATAGACAGACCAATATATTGTTTTATTATTTAAATGAAAGACAGAAAGAAAGAAACAGTGTTTATTCAAACATTTTGAAATGCAATGGCATTAAATAAATACAATGGTATTTATTTGTTACTTTACTAATCATTTCGAATGCATCGTAAAGTTAGATTACAAAAATTACTCTAGTCTTTGTTATAGCACTTAAAACAAATAGACAGTTCCGTTTATTGTTAAGTTTTCGAAACAACTAAATACATTTTTATTACCTTACGCAAGGAAAAAGAAATACTTAAAAAGGACTTGACTAAGCTTTGACGACAATGACGCAGTTATCGTAATTTCGGTACAGTTAATTTGTCAAAAAGAAAACAATTTTTTTGTAAATTACGAAACGAAGGAAAAATTTAATTAATTATACTTTATGCATACTTATTATAAAACGGCTTTTAAACTCAAGCGTCGGAATTGGCCGACAAGTTTCGAACCTGTCCAGGGTCCTTCTTTGTCAGGTTCCCGGAGCGACACCGCTTCGGGAACGCATGAAGAAGGACCCCGGACGGGTTCGTAACTAGTTGGGCAATCCCGATATATCTACATGAGTTGAAAAGCCGTTTTATAATAAGTCTGAATTGCGCTCACGAAATTCTAAGTTCTAAAATACTTTATGCAATAATATCGGGTGATATTTTTACGCGGCAAGTGGTTTATCTTTCTGATACAAACTTGAATATTGTTGATTGATTGCTTCTTACAAATTGATCCTCTACTTTGAGAGAAATCGTTATTCTGATTTCGAAATAAGCAATTTATTTTTTTAACACTAACTATGCCCGCGACTACGCCCGCGCTGTATAAAAATTAGATTCAATTTTAACGTGATGAGATATAGCCTATACCCTTCCTCGAAAATCTAACACTGAATTTTTCAACTCGAATCAGTAATTCCTGAGATTAGAGCTTTCAAACAAACAAACAAACATGTAAATTCTTCAGCTTTATATATAAGTATAGATGTAGATGGAAAACTCACAGGTGCAAGAGAAAAGTAAACAGACAAGTACGAAGGTAAAGTATAGTTATTTACAAGTTTTCACAGATAGACACTAAATAAGAAAGCTTTAGATAAAATATTAGAACATACAGGGAATATATAAAGATAAATAAATGTATACAAATTAGGCTAAATTAATGTGCGAGTCGAAAATTGCATCTGCACAAGGATGAGGCAGTGGTGCAAAAGAGATCCAATTTGACATTGTTTTACTTCAATTATAAATATACAATTCATCCTTAACAAATCGTTGTCTAGACGTGCGCCCGTCACATCACTTATAGGCTGCAGCTAAAAATCATCACCACATGTCAAAATTGCTTTTGGCACGCGGCATTCGCTGAGCTGCCCTGCCTGTTCGTTGTTGTCGTAAATATTTAAATGTATTTAATATTTAAATAATAATTGTACGTAACTTTAATTTCAATGCCTGTAATTGGATCATACCAGATTTGGCTAGGCAGGGGAGGGAACACTGGCAGTGAAGGTGAGTGTTAGTGATCACTATAAAGATTTTCGTTTGTATTTGTCAAACTCAAATCAAAATTGCAAATTATTAAAGTTTTATAAATAATATAAGATTTCGCTTCTTTAGCTAATGTAGAGTTCAAAATACATAATTATAACGCTTATTTTAATTTATTACAAAACAGTGTATTTAACAATAATTTTCGTATTAACAAGTTTTTAATAAAATTAGTCATATTAATTAAGTAATCATGACGTTCCGTATGCAAGTTCAAAAGAAAACTCAAGAAGAACTGCGGCGCCTTATGGCAGAGCGAAAAAACAAAGATAAAAAGCCTATTCAAATAAACAATCCGCTTGCAAAGTATAATAATATTGGTCAACTGACGTGCATTCTATGTTCATCAATTGTGCGTTCTGAAAACGTGTGGCAGGTGCACCTCAACAGTAAACAACATAAAAATAATGTGGAACAAGCAAAAAAGTTGAAAGAGTTAACAAAAAATTTTACGGATGATAAAATTAGAAAAAGGCCTGCTACAGTTACATTAGATAACTCATTAGAGAAGAAACCAAAAGGAATTTTAAAACATTCTAATCAGGACATAGATATTGCACTAAAACCAAAAAATGATGCTCCCACAATATTCTCGCATCATGATGAAAAAATTATAAGAAAACAATTCAATTCTGCAGAAGAGAAAGGTAAACATTTTACTTCATAATATTTTGTTTATGGGTCAACACTTCCTGCATTTGAAACATTTTTTTGTTTACTTTACTCAATATTATTACAGTTTTAGAAGTATTTCATAATGTTACAGTATGTCTCTACACTAGAGTAATTCCTAAGTTTAATACTGCCTGGTAGAATATAGTTTTGTTCCACAACTGGACAAAGCTTCCCCCCCACCCCTCTGTGTCTGGGCCTAACCTAACCTAACCCACAACTTCCTGCAAAGGCTTTAAATTGTTGTGCTACCTGTTCCTTAACCTACCTAGTCATTGGTGGCTATTTGTGGGCATCCAAAAAGAACTGAAATCTATCAAGAAATGTCTATTAATTTATGCAATATGCTATTACTGTACTTTATCGATCGCATAGCTGTGACAAGAGTATCCTGAGTGTTTTCATTGAGCGCTGGTATTCACTTATGTTTAAACATTAAAACTTTTGTGAAGTATTTTCTTACTAAGGTATCTTTTTTTTAACAACAATAATTATAAGCTTATCTGAAATAAATTATTGATATGTATTAGGGGAGAAGCTTGAGACAGAAGATCCATCAAATGAAACAGTTCAATTACCTGTACAACCCATCCCTGAAGGATTCTTTGATGACCCTATTTTGGATGCTAAAGTGAGTAGTCCAAATTATAATTTTGCCTTGGTAGGCATATTTTTACTCTTTCGCAGCGTTCTGTTAATAATGCGAAGTGCAGACGGAGAAAAATCTGTCGAGTTAGCATTTGGTTTGCCAATTCTGCGCCCCCCGGCAAATGTTGCACCGCTTCCTTTATCCGTTTGGAATGCATAGCTGCGGATGAAGGCACGTTTTTTGCTGTGAATTCAAACAGATAACATTTATTAAATATCAGAAAAGTAGAGGATAAATTATTCAACGAGAATATGTGGAAATGTGAAATTTGTAAGAAAAACGTTGTTGGGAGAATGTTAATTAATATACGTTTCATCCAGATTTGCAATATTGATTATGGTCGAATTTCAACTACTGGAGGGACTCTTGTGCTTAAGTCCCTACGGCAAATATGTATTACACGTAATATATACGTACAAATGTATATTATTTAAATGGATACATATACATATATACACTGTGAGTGTATTCTGGCAGTCCCAGTTCTTTTTTGATGGTTTTTTTGGCATTGGTGTGTTACGAATGTCGTATTATTTCTTTATAAAGGACTGCTAATGGCACATTGGTAGTCCTTTACATAGAATACATTATATATTATAACAATAATTATTTTATATACAACTTTAATTTAAGTATGTACTTTAATAAGAAAGCAGATCCCGTCAACAAAGTGTCGATGCAGTTTAACGGCAATATTGTATTGTCTAAAGTTATTTTTGGAATAAATAAAAAAAAAGAAAACAAAGAGTATATACGCAGTGTACAATTTCTAACTTGCATTATAAAGCTGCAATATATATGACATTTCATAGTCAAATTTCTCTATTATTGTTTAAACATTTTTTCACAATCCAATTTCCTACATAACATTTTGTAAAGCACATTTATTTTGTAAATTCCTTTCTCAATACAAAACAGAGTTTGTGTAAACAATTTTAATATATAATCAAAGTAATTAACCGTCTAACAAATACCTACATTTCAGCGAATTTATATTACGGGCGAGGAGATTCAGTGGATCGAACCGCGCCGGTTTGCCAATATCGTTCGCGCGAGCAAACGTTGCTCCGCTCTGCAAATTAGACCATTTTCTTCCACAATTTAAAATGCATAGCGTTGCTAACAAATACAATTACTCCTAAATTAATCTACATTGCGAATTTGTTTGATAGAGTAAAACTCTACTAACTAAATAAATATAATGTATCATTGTGGCCTCACACTTACCCTAACAAATATTGTATTCAATGTATTTATGTGTAAAACGCCGTTGATTACAAATAAAATAAAATAAATTCCTTGTAAGTGTTTAATTTTTCCCAACTTTATAGTACCAAAGCTTTAGCTTGCTTTACGTTCGATTTTTTGACGTAGAACCTTCCATGGGTATTTGAGCATTTTTGAGATGGGAAAAACTATCGAACATCCGTCATCGTTACCGAGCGCTTTCCATGAATACTGTGTACGTTTTGGGTGAACAAAAACAGTGAAACTCGTGTCGCTTGACTTTGACGTCACCTTTACTAACACCTCTGACGTCGCGCTTTCATATCTGCTAGGACTCCCTGAATGCCTGTGTTGATTTTTGAAGCGAAAGTTTCAGGTACGTTGGGTGTTTTTTAAACATTTTTCACGACTATTTTCATACTTCGATACCTTGCACGTAAGTTGTAGTAACCCCAAATTCCCAGCTTTACAGTAGAGCGCTCCAAACAATTAAATTGCAATATAACAGTCACTGTATAATATATTAATGTATACAATAATGTAAACGTCAGTATTGAATGTATATTTGTATACACAAATGTGTTATATAATGAGGATTTTATTTCAATTTGCATGTTTGTATTTCTCTACTGTGAAGTTGGGAATTTGAGGTTACAACAATTTACGTGGGAGGTATCGCCTTGTGCTCACGGAACCATGGAAATATAACTTAATGCAGGTTAATTATTTTAAATTCAAAAACTTATTTATCTTAGCAGATGTCACATTACATTATCAAAATGGCGAAAGAATCAAAAAAGCGCTCTCAATTGACAAGCTTTACTTAAGTATCATTGACGTCTACTATTCGTAATCCCGGTCTAATACCGGATCCGCTTAAATTGCAAAGGATGAGACTTGTAGGCCGAATTAAGATGACAAACTGCGTTCTGACGTCATCCCCGGAACCCCCAAAATCTCTACAATTTCACGACTAATATCACTCAGTGACATTAATGGGGACCCACCATTTTACATGCCTTTCGAAACACGGAGATCCGATATTTGTATTGTAAGGGGTCACCCATCAATAATCCGGCCGCGGTCAAAACTGCTTAACTTAGCGATCGACTCAAATGCTGGCCTTTGATTAGGCTACAACCTCTTGAAAAACAGTGTTACAATGCCATGCTCTGGTCACCCATCTATCATCCCACCGCGGTCGGAACTGCTTAACCTAGCGATCGACTCTAATGCCGGCCTCAGATAAGGCTAAAACCTTCTCGCTTTACTTTAATTAAGTATCATTCAACGATATGTATTGTTAGTGCAAATGTAGTGAGTTTTTCTAAAAGCCACATTTCAGTCAATGCAGACGGGACAATCAATGAAACTAACCGTCGGTTTGCCAATTTCGTCCGTCCGAAGCAGCGTTGTGGCGCTCTCCGAATTACTCGATTTCTCCTCCCGCTTTAAATTCATACTTGTTTCTAGGTAAAATCACGTTGCATTTCAATCCTGATTTAAATTACAGCTGAAATTATGTTGGTATTAGAGTTTCACTCTTTTCGTCTGTCCGTCCGTCCACAAGGTGGTCCTCCCTAGGATTTCAAACTTTTAGACAGGGAGACTTCAAATTTATAGTAGAGTAGTTTTGAAATCTATAGTAGAGACTTGAAATTTTCCATTTTGAAAGAACATGCTAAAAACACGAAATTATTTTAAGCGAAATCGTAAAATTACTTTTGAAGTTATTTAACAAATCGCGTTTCAAATACGGAACCCTTTTGACCGCAACATGAGCGTATCTTGACAGGTTCGTGGCCATTTTTATTTGTTTTTTTTTTCGTGTATCCATTGCAATCATGGTATTAAAATCATAATTGCTATTTTACTTTGTTCTTTGTTGGTTTCGAATTTAAACTAATTAGTGAATAATTACGATTATGGAAGATAAAGAAGTCATTAAATAATTATAAAAAATTTAGGGAAAATGTACACTATTCTGTTTTCTTCTACTGTTTTAAATAAATTCTCAAAATAAAATACTGATGGGTAACATTATCAAAAACATCTTTATAGACACTTAATAGACTTCGAACAGAGGTTGCTAGGTGTAATGCTACAGCCAGACTACAGTTCATTTGAATGATCATTTCAATAATCATGTAGTGCGACCGAACACTTTGTGTAACTGCGCAAAGTTTTGTAGTACTTTGTAGTCATCAAGGAGAAAAATGTACAAACACTTTGAGCTATGTCTGGCTCCGGCATAAGGAGGTTTCGAGTTTTATTGGCCCCATGCGATGTGGCATGCTATTATCCTGCACGCCACCACTAAATCTAAACCTGAGACCGTCTGCTGTGGTTTAAAATGAAACTACGTAGATACAGTTTATGATTCGGCCATGTTGTTACACCATATATCACATTGTACGAGGCGGTAAAAATATTGCGGCATATAATGCTTCTACAAGGCATAAAGTAGGTAAACGTGTGCTTATTGTGTAGGTATATAAATGTTATAATTTCTTATATATGGTTTCGTACGACTCATTGCGAAGCATGGTAATAATCACTATAAATATATTATGCAGGACTTTATGACACACGGACGTCTGTTCCTAAGGACAACTTAATGCCTGTGTTATAGGTAACAGGCGCCTGTTATTCACAAACATATATATTTTTTATAGAAATATATAGATATTATATCAGGACCCGAGGCGGGAATCGGATCCACGACCCTCGGAGCAGAAGGCAAGGTCACTGCCCACTGCGCCAACGGACCAGTTTGACTGCAGGGATTCTCAAACTGGGTTTCTCCGCAGTACCTAGGGCTTCCGAAGAATAGTCGTCAGGTTTCCGCCAAAATTATTTATTGTTAATTATTAAATAATACCACAATTACAAATATTATTTTTAAATAGCTCAAAATATGTGATGAGAAGGACTGAAGGTTGTGAAACTGGCTTTTTAGCCTACGTTTATAAAAATCAAATACAGGGCAAGACTGGATGTTATCTCAAATCAGGTATACGTTTGTCAGACATAATATCCAACTGTATAACAATTTAATTCTTCTAATTAAAACTTTAAGAATAATGTGTTTTATTCTTTGAAAAATGTTGATAAATGTAAATTTCAGTATTGATTTGTCAACATTCGGTATGTGGTGCCATATAGTAAAAGGTATATGGTTTAAAGTTTAGGAATGCATTCCAGATTTAACGATCGAACCTATATTTTTTTTTACTAGTAGAAATACTTAGAGTTATGCTCGTTGCCGCACTAGTTAAGGTTTTTTAAAAGTTGTTTTAGGAGTGGTATCGGCATTTAACTAACAAGAGTTTGCATCGAATACTTTACGGATATCAAGTCTGTCCTTCTACCGTTGAGCTGTCGAGGTTTTGTATATTTATTTGCTGCAGCTGGTAATTCTTTGACAAAATTTTAGCGTCGCATAAAATCAGATTTAATAAGAGAGCAACGTTCTTTGATAGAGCCACTTGGTAAATGTAAAGGGTTACAAGCGTATACATTAAAATTCAAATTAATTCCAATGAATTCCGTTACTTTGTGGGTTCCCGATGTTGCTCAAAAAGTTATATGGTTAGTTATAATGCCTGACGATCGAGGGTTCAAAGGTTTGCCTAGCAATTCACAGACCCAGTGTTCGATTTCCAAACGAATCTAATTAGGATAGTAAAGTTCATAATTAAATATGGTCTTGGTGATTAAAATAAGGTAAATAATTTATTGAATACTTATCAGCTAGTAATATATTACAAGTTTATTACTAACCTAAGCTAAGGTAATTAATAATTTATTCATTGTAATTTTGCTTAATTACATTTGATCCTTTTAGCGGTAATCTTACTTTGTAATTTAAAATTTTCGGTTTAACATTCTCGTAAATGCCGCATCTGAAAAGTTATGAGGTGAAACTTATATAAAATTTGCAAAGTTATGCCTTGTTCGTCTGAAAACTTCGAAATGAACCAGACATTCTGGTGAAAATATTTTAGCATTGTTAGTCTTCTTCCTAGCGTTAACCCGGTCTAGTACCAGGTTCCACTTAGATTGCAGATGATGTAGCTGTGGGGCGAGTTAAGGTGACCGACTGCCGTCTGGCGACATCCCCCGGAATCCCCACAATCTCACGACTTGACACTTTGTGACATTAATCGGGATCCACTGGTTACATGCCTTCCTAAAAATGGAGGCCCAGCGGTGCCGGAGCCCCCGGACGAAAGCAGCGGTTCGTCATCCCTAGTCCGGAGGCGTACCTGGGGTGGGCGCGGCGGCGGGTAGCGGGGCGGAGTCTTGTTCCTGGCGATGAAGCTGTCCGGGACATCCACCGCCATCTCGCGGTGGGGGCCTGGAATAGCAAGCGTTTCGTTTGTATCAGTTATGGGTATATAGACAGCAAAATCTTGTTAATGTTACGGGATAATACGAGCAGACTTATAAAGCTTTTTTTATTCCTATTTATATAAATATATCTGTATTTTACTAAAACACCGCTAAATAGACGTAATGCATAAGAGGACAAGTATTTTAAACTAATTACGTTTTCCATTAAGGGAGATACAATACCAATGTAAATAATCTTTCACTCTAAATTCCTGTACCATAAACAAAATACAAGTACTTAGCAGAATCTTTAATACATAAAACTTTATCAACAACACTTTATATTTATCAGATTTTTTACTACATGGCATAGAAGCCAGTAAGCTATGACGTTATTATTGTATTCTGCGATACAAAATGATTGCATCATTTTATTGGGGTATTGTGGTAGGTTTTATTTGTTATATTTATTATAAATGGGGCTGAATCATATGTTATATAACATTTTTAATTGGAGCCAAACACAATAGACTATTAAGAGTAATTATGCGTCATTTAATAACCTATATCAGTAATCAGAAATCTTTATTTTGAAAAATATAATAAGTACCCACCCATTTATTGACTTGATGAGGTTACCGATTGGAGAATCCATTATGATTTACAGAGTTTTTACTTAATGCCTTAGCATTTTGATGTTTTTTTACTTACTCTCTGAAACATTGGACCGACTTAACCGGAAGACAGATCTATTTTTTTTTAATATGTAAACAGCATTCTTCAAAACTAGAATTTTGGTTACATTTGTGGTTGGGTGGGTGTTTTACTGGCTATGTTAATTCTAAAAACATTTTTTTCTATATTTGAATTTGTTTATTGTCTTATGTCCCTTTAAATGCAATCCACAATAACAATAATTGTGAATAACATTTTTAAATTGAATAAAATTAAATTTATTTATAAATTCGCCCTAAGCAAAATCACATCATGTACAATTATCGTTACAGATGTAACCAAAATAAATTATTTTTAAATAAAAAGAAAACCGCCTTCAAAAACAAAAAGGTGAAGAACTAAAAAGCAAAACATAAATAGTACTTTCATACGATTTAGTAGACACTTCCTATGTGCTGAAGTCCGTACCAAGCCAAATAGGTTCTCCGCTAAATTGATGCAGATGGGTGAACATTTTTCTCGGTCTAAATTAGATTGGATGGCCGATATTTGGTTGGATAAAACGACGTTTTCTAAAAATGAAACCTGCCTAGATCTATTAATAACCCCATAAAACCCCAGCATGCTAAATTTCATGAAAATCGTTGCAGCCGTTTCCGAAATTCAAATTATTTATATACAAGAATTACTCTTTCCTTAAAGGTATTATTAATTTATTTGTTTTTGTAATCAACACATAGAATACAATTTTTGTAAAGGTAAATCTAAGGCCATAATCATTACATACATTAATATATAAAGATAAATAACGTCTTAGAATTGAACGACGAAATTAGTAAGCAATAAGAAATAATATACTTTTATAATATTTTAGACAATTTGGTACAAGATCAGAAATATAACATGATTTTAGAAGAAAACAAACACTCTAACGAATACACCCCGATTATTTTATATATGCGTGTGTGCGTGCGTGTTTCAGTATACCTGTACATCATAAAACTTTATGTAGAATTACTATATTTTTTGAGTTGTGCTTTAGATAACTGGAATAAGTTAAAATTGTTTTTATTATGTAGAAAGATAGATGTATGATTTTATAATTTTCTAATAAATTTATTAAACGAGGTTATTATTTTGAATAAACTACATCTTTGTTTCCGTCTATGGTTGAAATCCATTTCTTAGAATAATATCTATTTCCAAGTAGAGTCAATGAATGGGTTTCTATTAAACTGCTAGCGGAGATGAAACTAAATATACACCGACTATGATAAGAACCAACGCTGTTGATTGTTCTCCCCTTACGTATTAGAATACAACGATACACACTTATGCACTAACAATTATCCAGGACTTCCATCAGATTACATCGCACACTTAATCATTGACTGACCGATTACGTTATAAGTCTTAAAGTGAGTTAATGATACAGGCAGCTTTGTTTCAACGCCCTCTATCAGCCAATCTAAGAATCATTTCGATATCTCCATCCAACACTGAGATACAAGTATGTTTTTTTTAAATTACCCTCTTCGCCATAGTGAGAGGCGCCATAGGATCACAGCTATGCAACTCTACCGTGACGCCTCGGCGGGTAGATAGAAGTATGTTTGTCTATTTAACCAAAATAAGTCTTTAGTTTAAAAGACAAACATATAATAAAATATCATTATAATAACATTTCAATATGTTTTATTCACTTCATTTACTATTAAAAAAAAAAAACATAATTTGTTTCTACAACGCTCTCTTTATCGAGTTATATGGGGGATAATTCGTAAATGACGAGACTTTTTTGCGATTTCCCAAAAATCAGCTTTTTTGAGTTAGGTCAGTTTATGAATTGAAGCGTGCGAATTTTATCGAAGCAAGGCGTCCGGGTACCGGTACCTCTTTCTAACATAAGATCGGCGTGAAGTGGCGGCAATGCTGTTACGTCAAGTGAGGGTATTGTTGTTGTGTTTCGTTCGGTTTGTGAGACTTCCCGATGGGCTAAACTCGTCATTAAGGCCGGTAACGCATCTACTCTGCATCTGCCTTCTGGTCGTGCAGATGTACATGGGCGTCAGTAGGAACTTAGCTGCCTGCTGCCTGCTGCCTGCTCGTTTGTCCCTTGTAACATAAAAAAATTGAATTAAATTTGAATACTACGTTCATAAATAATGTCTTTAGTAAGTATAAGTTTCCATACATACCTCTCATCAGAAAAATCGAAACACTAAACGGATATCAGAAACATGTGTTGATTTAGGAATAGACGTCAAAAATAGAATGTGTTTCGATTTCTCTAATGAGAAGTCTATATACACAGGTTATTTAATCATTTCTAGCTTAAATGTTAGTCTTTCAAACAATCTGGTCCCATTTGAACAAAGTCCGGCGATCGCTTCAACTGCAGTAGTTAGTTTTAAAACTAAAGCAGTTAAAACAAACTATGCATTATCTCCTTTGTCGCATTCTCCGAGTGTCGAAGTGTTTATGTATTAAATCCGGTTCAAGGCGGAAGTAAACAGATTATGCTCTAACTACAGGTTCGCGATTCGATACAGTTTCAATAAAAAGTTTACAAAATGGAAATAGACAGCGGTGTAGTTTAATACTGGATTATTGCAGCGAGCCCAAAGTGAGTCATTAATGCACGAGTGTTAGGTTTTTTTTTGTCAAACTTTGATACTTCATACTTAGCAAGAATAGTTAAAAAAATGGCAATAGACGGCGATGTAGTTTTTTAATAGATTGTTGCACCGATCGCAAAGTGAGTCATTAATGCACGAGTGCATTAGTAACTCATTTTGCGCTCTTTGCAACAATATACTATTAAATCCTAAATAAATATATATCTTTAAAAGAGCTTTACTACTTTTGAGTGATTTTAAACGTAATAAGATAAAAAAAATATGCGAATCTGCGACCGCTAAAGCTTTAATTTTTAGGAGGTTACACATTGTACTAAGAGCTTAATGATGTTGGCCCATTACGTGTTTAAATATAATATGTTTTAGATATAATATCTCTTAGGGGTCATCCTTAAATTACGTCACACGAATTTTGCGATTTTTAACCCCTCCCCCTCCCCCTTTTGTGTGACCTCACAAATTTATATAAAATAACTTATATAAAAAAAAACAAAACAGCAGTTTCAAATTAGCTTTTGCAGTTTTTTTAATTTTGACATGTGACGTCACACGCCTTTGACCCCCCCCGGTCCAGAGAGGGGAACCTCCTCACAATACGTGATTTTTCTTTTATTATTAGGTACCTGAATGTACAGAATGATTAGATCACTTATTTGAATTTTATAAACTTAAATTTTTTTGTATTGATGCATGAAATTCATAATAATGCAATTTTTTTTTTTACTTCAAAATAAAATTTTGTACATTAAACCATAGAGAAATCTATAAACAATGTAATTTCAGTGTGCTTCAAACATACCATTGTGAAAAAAACCAGCGATAAGTGAAAAAAAAATACTAATAAATTGTTGCACAAAGCTCAAAGTGAGTTATTAATTAATTTTATTTAATAAGTATTTCTTTATTTCAAAATGACTCACCATCGTCTTGTCATATCACAATATAGTTATTTAGTACACAGTTTCGAATGAATTCTAGGTGTTATACAATAAACGAGTTTCTTGCTGATTCTTCTCGTGGCTCGACACTTCCGAATCAGTGGTGGCTTTTAAAATATTTGACGATTCAAAAGAGCTTGTAAAAGTCTACTTGAATAAAATATCATTTGACTTTTAAATATTGTTAGATTTAGCGGAATTAAAAAAAAGTTAAAGAAGTGATTGAGTTAGCAATATCACCCTGCGTTCCTTGACTGGAGTAATAATGGATGTGGGGAAGAAGTCAGTAAAGCTGAAGTGAAAATGTGGCAAGTATGGACCCGCGAAGGTAGGCCAATATTACTACAGTATAGACTTCCACCAGTGGCCGAGGAAGAGATACGACGTCTTTGCGGGAAAGAAACGGATTCAAGTAGCCCAGGATAGGAAGGTGTGGTTGGAGAGTGGCACATTATGGGCTACTAAAAAAAGGATGTCTAAGGCTGTATAAGTCGATTTTTATGAATAAGAAATAATGCAAACTCGAAGTCGCGACTAATAGGAGATCGTTTAAGCCACTGAGCCATTGCATTGCTATAAAATAGCAGCGCAATCGAGCGCGGCGGTACGCTTTGTGTTTTTCCCCCCATTCCGTGTAAAATCCAACTTTTTTGCCGGTTTCCAATTCATTACGTTCGATTAGATCAAAGTGCCGCGAGTAATTGCTCACATCGATCTACACTTCATCGTGTCCAATTAGAGCTGGTTTTTTCTGTACTGTAGGGAACTGAGGAAGTTTTTCTATTATCAGTATCATCTGCTCACTTATGATGCCCTGGTATGCGTGACCAACTTTGTATGATAAGTGATGTCAGCAAAAGAGGTAGGAATAACTCAGCTTCACAGGCCAATACTAATTCTTTATTAAAATTTTAATTTTTTCTATTAAAAATACTTTAACCCCCATTATTTATTTTTAATTTAAAAATTCGAACCTACAAAAACAAAATCATTTGTTTCAACGCACACAAATTCGCTATGTTACACGCTGCAATATTATAGCGAATTTGTGAGTTTGCAACCAGGCCATCTGTCGGTTTCTCAAGTAAACAAAGCTTAACCCCTACTAATTCTATACATACATCTGTAAACGTATTTGTTACACAAACATTGCATTCGAGGTACAATTAAATACGCATGAACATATTTCTGGGAGATAGTTTACATTAGTGATGTTTGATACGTATATCGATCAGTTTTATCGATATGTCAACAATATTTGTGCGCTTACTGCAAAGTTATTCCCGAAATCTTGCTCTAAATAATCCGTATACTCTCTCATAATAGTATTACTAAGGTTACCATTTCGATTGTTACTTGTATTAGAATATTAATGTATCAATAATTTACAAAAAAAGCCAAGGAATTTTCAATTTAAATTTATGTATTTTATATTGGCCGTTTGCCCCAACTTCGTCCGCATAAAATTTCGAGAGCCCATAGACCTCCATAATCTGGTCCTATTGAAAAATCCTTTCTTAGTGGATGTCTACTAAATATTAACTACCTCTCTGCCAAATTTCATCTTTGTCCGTCCTGCGATTTTCGAGATTTCGTGTTAGGTAGGATGCTGCTATATAGTAGCCAGCTGTGATGCTTCCGAACCGATAGGACTGAAGATGGCCGATAGATTCAATATACAGCTATACTTATTTCTTAAAGGCCCGCAACACATCTGCGAGCCTTCTGGTAGTGCTGTTGATCGTGAGCGATTATGGGCACGCAAATGGATCGCCAGGCTATCCGTTTGTCTTAAAACCATGCAATAATATCGTGTATCGATACAATTACTCCTATTTCAACAAATCATTGGACATCACTAGTTTCCATACAGCTCACCGTATGTCAACAGTCGGACAGTACTCGATTTACACTCCCATACATCATGATCCGCGCCTGTCCACACACACATCTTTCACACTTAAATAGTGATGTAAAGCGTACACAACACACCTCGGTGATGGATAGTGATGGAAGCCATCTGATTTAGCACTTTGATGTGCTGAGCAGACCAGTCATCTCATTCTCAAAAGCTCTTTGAAAATTTGAAAGATTGTTCCTATTACTCATATTCTGTATTTAAAAATAGACTAGCGGTTCGCCCCGACTTAGCACGGGAATTTACCTTATCGAAGATATCATGCAGGATGCAGGCTTTATTGAAATCCATCACAAGATTAAATTAATTAAATAAATAAATATATACAGGACTATATGACACACGGACGTCTGTTCCTAAGGTAGACAACTTAATGCCTGTGATACATTTACAGTACAGTACTTTATATTTCTTTAGATGATATTCGTATGAGTGTATACATATAGTCTTGTGATAACGTAAATGATATGCCTTTAAGAAGAGCATGGCTGTGTCACTCAAAACATATGGCAATGTAATTAAATGAACAGCAATCTCCTATATAGTATAACATAAAATCGCTTCCTGTTCTTTGTATTCTTTTTGCTTAGATCTTTTAAATTACGCGACGGAAGAGCATATTTATTTAAATTTGCTTTCAACAATAAACCTAATATACAATATACCTAAGGTAATCGCATATTAGGAGTCGCCCCAAGCTGAAGCGACCCCTGGAACTCGGTGCCTGGAGCTGCCGCTCCGTTTGCCCTATGCTAGGGCCGGCTTTAAGTGTTAGAGCACACAGGGCACGATAAAAGATGGGACATCGTTTGCGTTCCAACGCATAAATAGCTCAAATTAATAAAAATGAAGTGTCTGCCTCTAATAAACGATGACGAGATAAATGAAGAAGGATTCGTTGGTGTTGTAATCTTGTAGAAACGCTTCATACTTTATATAATACTAGCCACCCACACTTGCTTCGCTCAGGTGGAATATTGGTTTGCATTTATCATACAATTTGCGATGAGATGGTTTATCAGATGCAGAAACTTCATTTATATTAACTTGAGCTGTTTATGCGTTGGAACGCAAACGATGTCCCATATTTTTCAAAACCTGTGTACCCTAACTCGGAACAGCTGCACGAGGAAGACCTTAATGGCTGCCTCTGATCATCAACTGATGTGGCTACGCTCTTGGCCGAGACAATATAGTGCATGCCAATGAAACGCTAAGAAGAAGAAGAAGTATAGATAGACAAAGATAATGTAACATAGAGGTGTGTCAACAAAATAGTGCTGATTATATGTTGATTCCGATACTTATATCAACCCACATCTCAAAAAAAACCTTCTCAGCTACTATACAAACAATAGCAATTGTGATATTGGAATTAAACTAGTTCAAATACGCAACAGTTAATAATATCTGTGCCGATAGGAATCAATAATATTTTCTGAACGCGTTTACCATGAAAAAGTGCAATGCAGGATATGTCCTAAGAAAATATTTCTAAGAATCTGACTATAATATATTATTATTTTTTTAAATTTAGAATTAATATTTTGTACGTCAATTCTTGGCAGTGTGCGAACTAATGCTGAATGTAAAACCACTACTTTGTTAAGTACATGCAATCAAAATGAATTATGAATTATAACTGCTCTATTGGAAAAGATATCTAGGACATTGCACTAGAAGGATCATACACAATGGATGTTTACATACTAACAACCTCAACGCACGTTTCGCTTCGACACCGAAGCATCATCAGGAGATAGACTCTACAAAGGTTATTCGTAAAGTGACTACTAGTTAATACATTTTTCTCTTTGGTTATATTGTTGCAACCCAGAATGCGGCCGATAGAAGTCTGTCCAAACGAATGGACTGATTTTTATGCGTTTTTTTTTTTCATTTTATAGCACACGTGATTAAAATCTTACAAATTATGAAGATTTGGCCTGGCATTTTATGGCCATGAGCATTTTTCGTTAGCTGTGGTTGTGACGAGTACACTCCCCTAGGATTTGGTATAAAGTTTAATTTTATATAACTTATTCATATTGGTCGGTCAACATGTAGTACAGAGGAACATTCTAATGTGATCTAAGTGTCATATATTAAACAAGTAATTGGTTGCATAGTTGAACGCTTTTTTAACGCGCAGTAAAAAAGCTCTCGTGTGAATAAGAGCTTACTGAAGATAATTCAATACAGCAACTTTAATAATTTTAACTTACAATACGTATTTTTAACTGGAGCAAAATGCTGGAACTAACCGTTTCATTTGCTGTTAACCAGTTCGTTTTAAAGTTCGTAAACTTGGTAGTCTCTATAAGTCAATCCTCTGTCAGAAGCTAAAGGTTTCTGAAAGCTTACGTCGAAAGCTTTTTAAAGCTTTCTCGGCTGGCGCATTGCAATTTTAATGCCTTCTGCACATTCCTGTTACTGTTATTGTTAAGTGAATTGACAAAACGGATTATATTACAGGTCAAACTAGCTTCTTATCGTAACTATTAATGCATCAAACGAGAAAAATTACCACCAAATAATTTGCGTTAAATCAGTGTTATTACGTTTACCCGGACGAGTACTTAAAAAGTAAATTTGTATAAAATACTAGGGGACCCGGCAGACTTTGTCCTGCCCGAATGTTGGGCTACTTACTATTTACTACATTCTATTATCCTATAACATTACTCCCCGTTCCCGTTCCCGTCCCTGTTCCGTTCCATTTCTGTATCGCTTTCGCTTTTTCATTCCTTTTTTTATCATACAAACCTTGTCCTAACAATAGCGAACACAATAAAAAAGAAACTATCCAATTTGGTGTGTCGTTGGGAAATAATGCACGTGCATACGTTTCAGCGACTCATTTTTGTTTGCGACTATAAATTAAGAGGTAAGCTAGCCTATCTTTCAAGTTGGATAAAACTGCACACGGTGTGCAAATATAATTAAAATTGGTTTTAAAGTTTAAGAGTCCATCGCGGACAAACAACGTGACGCGTAATTTACATATTTTAAAATTATTTCACAAGAGTTATAAATTAAAACATGGGAAATCGCATGACGAACTCGTCGAACGCAGGGGTGTCCCTACTGTGCGGAACCGACCGGCTTAAGTTAGACGGCCTCTGCAATTTAAGCAAATCCTGGTACTAGACCGGGATAAAAGCTGGGTGAAAAGATCTGTAATAACCCAAGTTATTTTACCATAGAGCATATCATTCATGAGCCGTGGTGTCACAGCGAGGAGTGGGGATATATGCAGCTCCAGGCTGGAGGTTGTGACCGCATCACGTAAGGTGCGCGAAAGCTGCATATAGGGAGAGTTTTCCACCTACATGTAATCTGTGGGATAATGTAGATAGCTCAAACAAACGGACATTATATTATATGAGACATTGTGTGAATTAACGTGAAACGTGTATTTCGGTGTATAAGCGAACAGTCGGTTCTATTTGTAAGAAATGTAAAGTACAATTAATTAAGCAAATATCGTTTGTTGTTCTTCGTAGACTCGAGTGTTATTTGGGGAGTTCTTTGACTTGTAGCAGGGAGAAGTTAAGTTAAATTATTACTCAGAAAACATGGAATTTATGTGAAAATTTGTGTAAAGTTTTTTTTGTAAGTTTTGCTTTGTAAAAGAAAATTCTCATGTAATTTTGAGCGTATATCCCTTTTACACTGTCACACCTCTATCAAATAAATAAGGTATGTTTGTTACAATATAAAAGTTGTAATTCCTGTATTTTGTATACCAGTGAGACTGTAAATGAAGATCTTAACGTTCTTATTTATTTTCTTTATACGTATGGACTATTTTTTCGCTGATCTACTTTAATTTCAATTCCTTTTAGATTTGAAATACTCGCTAAACATTTAGATAACGCAATTCTACTTATTATTCAAATTTAGTATAAGAATATAAAAAAAATATTATTACAAAATAGATAGCAATGTCAAATTGTAAATGTAAATATATTTAAATCTAAGTTGTAATTTATGATATATTGTTGTAACGTAATGATGAAATCGACTTGGCGAGTTGTTTTGAAGATCACTGTCATTAATTATTTTACACCACGATTTCTGTAACTTTAATTTGGGGAGATCGTGGCCTAATCAGTGGTCGGTATTTCAGTCGATCGCTAGGTTAAGTAACTCTTGCTGCGACCGAGTGATAGTTGGGTGACCCATTCTAACACTGGATTATATTTGAAATCCACTCTCCTCCGTGTTTCGGAAGGCATGTAAAATAGAGGGACCTGCTTAATGTCACTAAGTGATATTGGTCGGAAGGTTGTAGAGATCGTGGGGGTTCCGAGAATGACGTCAGATAGCAATCGGTCATCAGGCTCGGACAATACACTGCCATCCGATTCTGTTTCACTTGATGGTAAGGGAACGGGAAAGGGAACGGAACGGGAACGGGAATAATATATTAGTTAATAGTAAGTATTACCTACTTACTTAACGTTCAGGCAGGACAACGTTTGCCCGGTCAGCTAGTTTATAATATTATTAAGAATGATGAGCGAGAAAATTCTTACTTGTTGAAGAAACAACGCCAATAAAGATAAATCGTAAAATATAAATTAGTGTGGAATTCAAACGCGAGAGATATAGAAACCTTCAATACAAAAAACACAATTAATGAACTGCGAGCGCTCTGTCACTTCGTTCAAAGACATTTCTTGTTGTTTTTTTTTTATTATTTTTATTCGATAGCTAATTAAATCTCTTTGTAGTGGAAATATTTAATAGGAGGCAAGGCGACAGATTGAAATACTGAGCTCTCAGGTGTACTCTTTAATACTAGCTGTTTCCGGGACTTTGTCTGCGTAAAGTTACGAAGAACTTCCTTAATTTGACCCTATAGTAAAAGCGTTCTCAGCGGACTGTCTGCTAACCGTAACGTCCCATGACTAATTTCATTATAGTACGTCCCGCGGTTTTTGACATTTTGTGTTAGGTGGCGTTTCGCTTTTTTATATATAGATAAAAAAAATGGAAATGCCTGTTTGTAACGTGGTAGTAAGATAATACTAGTAAATATCTAATGTCGGCTATACCTTTGTCGTACATTTGATAAAAGACAATATGTGTATATATACTTTACTATTATACACAACAGAGAGGTTTTAGATAAAAATCTATGCATATATATAAAATTGTAGTGTCTGTTTCGTTTTTCCTATGACAAGAACATAAGTTAAAACATTTTCGTCTGTCTGTCTGTTGATTTTAGGTCATCTCCGGAACAGTTGGACCTCCGGAGTTGGTTGAGTTCGGCTACCCTGTTTCCGGTCTCCTTGACTTTAGTAGTACGGGCTGATTTACTTGGACAGAAATAATTAGGAGTTACACACAAAAAAAATGTAGTTCCCAAATTTAACTGAATTCACGTGGGCGCGGGTTACGGCTAGCATTAAAAAGTAAAATGGTTGTATCTGTTAATGTTAGGCAGTATCTCGTCGCTTGTACCGTGGTAAAAGTCCGCGGGGGTCAAATAAATTTATTCGGAGGTTCTACGGGCGGCTGGCATGAAAGTCTTAATTTATACCATTTTAATTGTGGACAGGCGATGCTATGATAAATGCAGCTACGCCTGTGATGCAACAAGAGCCGATAGCTCAAGGAGTGTAGCAACTGATGTCCCTTTAGGTGCAACCTCTAATACCCGAGATTTTGCGACGACGAGTTCAGTGTCATTATAATTAATAACAAATTTATCATTCGCATCCAGATTCGTGCCGATGCCTATACAATATGAGAATGCATTTAGAGTATTGATGGGGTTGCCACATTATTGCATTGTCTCTGCCATGTTGACAGAGGCTCGCACAAATTTACCTCCTTTATGCGTAAACGATCTGCATCCTTACGACAGCGGGTACGAAGCAGCGCTAACGCTATCTTGCGGGCATTAACCGATCGATGGGACTCTCTTATGCAAGCTCATTATTTATTGTTATTATCATTGGATTAGACTATATACATTCAAGTAGACGCGGCTTCGTACGCGTAAAATTAGGTAAATAAAAATAGCTTAAATTTTAGCGTGATGACATATAGCCTTCCTCGATAAATGGGTTTTTAACGCTAAAAGAATTTTTCAAATCGGAAGAGCAGTTCCTGAGATTAGCGAGTTCAAGGAAACAAACAAAGTATTCAGTATAGATTAAACAGAACCAAATGAAGTATTAAATATTAAGTTATGTTAGATTTAGGCTGTTTTACATATCAAAATTAATATTGAATATTTGAGAACTCGTAAATTAATAAATGACTCTTGTTCCTTTTCATCGAATTCCGCGATTAATCAAGTTGCTTTTTTAAAACGTAAAATAAATAATTACATTCACGAACGTGTGAAAAACATAGAATATAAATGTTACATTTAGTATATTCTACGGTCAATATTTTAATCAAGATAACAAAAATTGTTAAAAAAAAATTAAATACTATTTTGTTCTGATATGACAGCTACTGAAATTTTTAATTTAGTTAAGAAAACATATGTATTTTTCAGGTTACCCTTAACATAGATTTGACAATCTGGCTAGGGTAACTGGTTCTTGCCGTATATATATTTATAATAAACTTCCTCCATGTTATGTAAGAAACTGCTGAGCATGTAAAGTGGTTCCGAATAAAGATTTATTATTAAAAAAAAATGTGATTCTTGTCGTCGTCGGAACGCCTCGAATCTGGGCGTAAATGTATAAGTATATATTTAAAAAAAATATTTGGGTATCAGTCGGCTGTTACATACATAGGTATCATCGTCAGACCTTTCTACTTCCATCCATCGCCACAGGGCTTTGACTCTCTTTGAGAATCTATGAAACAGTAGCTATAGTCGTTTACGAAGGATATGTGAGCGCAAGCAGAAGGACTCTCTCGTTTTTTTTTTTATAACAGAGGTATTATTTTATTTACACAAGAAACAAACGCACGTGGGTTCATAGTCCTATGTACAAAAAACGTGATTAATTAGAAATATAAATATTTATTCTTTAAATAAGTTTTTAAAAACTTATAATTTAAGTTTTTTTTTAAGTTGCAGTGCAATATACCTAAAAGGAAACCTACTCAGTAAAGGTTACTGATTTTCAGTAGGTGCCTTATGCCTTCTGGTGTATTAGTATTACAATAAAAAACCCCGTCCAAATATACCTAATATTTGAACGGGATTTTTTTGAGGGAGCACGCGGGGCACGCAATGCCCACAACGGACATTTCGAGAATATCTTTTACACTTTTAACACTAATAAATAATATCATCACTATCATAAATTTCAAATTGATTTAATTACTTTTAAAAATAGATGTTTTTTATTCGCTGAATGCGTCTATACTCAAAACACAGTGGCAACGTGCATCGGTTGGGGAGGGGGTAGAAAAATGATGGGCTTATAAACTTCGAGAATTATCGTGCCCCAAGAAACAAGTGACCTGCTTAAGGCCTGCTTAAGGTTATAAATGTAAATATTGCCACCTGTGCCTAAAAGTTTTTATAAAGCTTATTTCATTATTCAAAGAAAATCAAATAAACCTTTCGTCATGTATACGTTTTTATGAATAATAATATTCAAATGATAATATTGAAAAATCACTTAAAAGAAATCCAATGCCATAGCTTTGTTTACTTATAAAATATTGAATGATTTTGTTTACCCAAATCGTTGTCGGTTATATAATATAGAATTTAAATAACCTTTACCTAGCAATATTTAAAAAAAAAAACAAAGTTTTTTAGGACTTCGTTCGCTAAAGTAAATAAATATCTTTGACGAAGCATGTAAAAACTCATAAAAGATGTCCGGGTAAGTCAATTTAAGACATCAATTTTTTGTTTATCTATTTCCAAGAACTGTATGTGTTATAAAAGTTAAGCCACTTGAGATCCATATTTCATTTTAGAAACTAACAATCCGTTGCTATATAATTAGTTAAGCTCTAGCTTAAGATTTCATCAGTCAAATACAGCATTCAATCTATTGAAGGCTGTATTTGACTGATTTTTTTGTATGGAAATGTACCATTACCAACAATTGCGTTATGATACAAAAAAATCTCTATACATCGGTCCGGTCAAACTATTGACCGAAACAATCATCGATGTTGTTGGCACCTTCATTGATACATTTATGTCTTCTGAGACTGACTTAGGTTTAATATTTTCAGAATTGTCTAGGGTATTTTTATTAGCAAAACTTTAAGCTCTTCGGCAGAAAATGTGCACATGATATATTATGCAGTTATCAATATATGGAAAACTTTAATTATTTAAACTGTTAAACTAATAAGTGAAAAGGAGGTCGTAGCATAAACAGTAGCCGGCATTTGGGTCTATTGCTAGGTAAAGTAGGTCTTTTCGTACCCAGATGATAGATAGATGACCAATTCTGAGACTGGTTGACAAATATCCGATTTCCCTCATAGTTTCTGAAGTCTACGTGACTTCAGAAACTATCAGGAGTCTCTGTGGGATCCGGCCAATTTAGTGAGTAAGTAGTTGTGAGATAGTGTGGGGGTTCCGGGGATGACGTCAGATTTCAGTCGGTCATCTTAACTCGCCCCACAGCTACATTTTTTTGCAATTTGGGCGAACTCTGGTACTAGACCGGGATAACGCTAGGTGGAAGAATGTTAAACGAAAAAACAAGTAGAGTGATCAAGCAAACCATTTAATAAACTTAATGCAATGCCAATAATACTTTATCGGAGTGGTGGATGAAGCCATATATGGACATATAAAAATTAATTCTCATGATACATTCGTGTCAGTTTTACAATACGTAAATAACGCTTTGTATGCTGGAGACGATTTTGGTATATAAATCTTGTACGACCTCTATTAAAACCTACTCATTTGAGTCCAAACCTTTTAGGGTAAACGCATCCTTATTATGGATTAAAAATTTACAATTTCAAGGGCGCCATGAACTCGATAAGCCTGTTTTCTTCTTTTCATGTTTAAATTGTATCTTTAAAGTGGATCTTTAAAATGTATCACCGAATGTCACATATTTTTATGGAAATAAATGATTCATAATTATGACAGTGTGGTTTTTTATATAAAAGTACTAATTGATTACGAAACGATTACTAAGTCATCATTACAGTAATGTTCAAGTCTATTAATGAAGATATATCAAAGTTAGTAAAGTATTAATTCTTACTTTGAAAAATAGCTCGCTTATATCTTGTGTAATTTTTAAAATGATTATATGCTATCATTATCGTTTAGTAAAATCATTACGTAAGGGAAATCAAGGCATGACGACAGCAATCATAAATCCTTTAAATTACACATTTTTCTGATAAAATAGGATACATATAGCTTAAAAAACGAATTCATTTTTATATTGCAAGTGAGATTAACAGCGATTAACAAAAAAAGGAAACTCAAAATACGACAATCCGCCATGATAGTTAAAACACCCAGCAGGGCGTATGACGTCAACGTACTTTATAAGTGCGTTCAAATAAGTTATTGCCACGTTTAAAGTGCTCATTCAAATATTCGACATTTGAAGACTGCGATCGTTACGGTCGCGGCGTTTTCGCCGCTTCGAGTTGACGCTTAGTGGAATGCACTGTTATCATAAAGTGACGTCATGACAACTTCAAGTGTTTTGGACTGAATAATATTTTATTATATTCCTAAAATTTATGTTTTTTTTCCCCTATAAAAACGTTAATTTCTCCAGAAATATTAAATTTTTGGCTATAGTAGAGATATTTGAGAACGTTATAAACTTATATTTTCAATATTTTCGTCATGCCTATTGTATGCAAGGCGAGAGCTGTATTTCGCAATAGTATGAACGGATCTCGAGAATCTTTTTCAATAAACTTGGTTGAGAATTGCCGAATCATTGAATGCTTGACTTTTTTGTTGTATATATTTATATACAAACTGGCTGGGGCACTCGTATTAGTTAGGGGTTTTAAAATAGTTTTTGGATAAGAATAAAATCATGTTTATAAAAGCACCTTCACAAATAATGCATTATTTTGAAACAAATTTGGTATGAATAAAAAAGGTTATAGTGAACTTCAAAAGATGTATGAAGTCGAGGGCTGTTACTTAGAACTCTTAAAGGGGAATAATTCTGCCGAACATTATTTATTCGAAACTTTAATCTTTCACGCAACGCACGCAGCGGAAACTCTCAAAAGGAAAATAAAAACCGTTTTGAAACATTCTTCATTGGTGCTCCACTCCTATCGGTCTTAGCGTGATGATTATAGAATTTCTCGATAAATGGGCTATCTAACACTAAAAGAATTTTTCAAATCGGACCAGTAGTTCTTGAGATTAACGCGTTCAAGTAAATTAACAAAGAAACTCTTCAGCTTCACATATTAAAAGTATACAAGTATAGACATATCAAAGGGGAAATTTGCAGAGTAAAATAATAATTAGTTTTTGGTATTCTGACTGAGCGTAGTGGCAGGAGAAACTATCTTTAATAAATGGACAGGGTATACTTACTTCCTAATTCTAGAACAAGCACTCTTCTGCCCAGTTGGTCGCGATTTGGAAGAACGCGTAGTACATTTTGGTTGAACACATTCTGCTCCCTGCTGGGTGTGAGGCCATCATAGTGTTTGTGATGTTTCACTTTAAATGCGTAGTATCTTTTAATCTGGAAACATTAAAATAAAAACAAATACATTACTTGTATCGTATGCGATCGAACTGTTAACGTTAAAACTGCCATATGCGAAATAATATTACATTTTGTTCCCGTTCTGCAAAAATTATGTATTAAATGTAAATTTAGTCAAATATTGGTTTATTATAAGGTCTTTAATTAGGCTCTAGGCCTCTCTAATGTGATACTTTTAGTAGAAAACTAAAAGAAGGTAAACTGGTTATACGTACATTACTGTGTTTTATTCTTTTTGTGTGTGTTTGTTTGTTTTGTTTATTATTCTGTAATGTATATCTATAGACAGTGTGTTATGTTGCAAATAAAGGTTTTTTTCTTTCTTAAAAGGTGACTGAACTACATGTTATAGAATGTACACATGTACTGTAAAGTAAAATTCCTGCATAGAGACAAGTTAGGCAAATCGCATTTAGGTAACTAAATTAGAAGATAAATAATAATATATAAATAAATATATACAGGGCTATATGACACACGGGCGTCTTTTCCTAAGGTAGACAACTTAATGTCTGTGTTATAGGTAACAGCCGCCTGTCATATACATTTTTAGAAATATATAGTTACATACATATGAATAATACGCCCAGACTCGAGGTGGGAATCGAACCCACGAACCCCGGAGCAGAAGGCAGGGTCACTGCTCACTGCGCCAACGGGCCGGCATGAATGCATCACGCAGACAGTCATCCATTATTTATATAATACTTGGAGCGAAAACTTTTGGTACTATTTAACGAAAATTTCAGGGACCAAAGAGTATGAAATTTGGCACAATTGTAGTTCACATAGAGGAAGGTGGGCAAATGCTAATATTTTTTTATATTACGCGATATTAATATGTTAAATTATTAAAATAAAACCACACGCACGCAAATCAACGCTAAACGATTTAGATCATTTGGACACACATGTATTGGACGATGTCGAAGCGTAATCGTGACAACTGTATGTTGTAATCATTGTCAAATTTTATTTTTCTGTAAATAGAACAATATATGTCCCTTAAAGTAATAAGATTTGTGGGCGAATTTCGAACATTCGGCGATCTTTAATAATATGTGCCCATAATTATGAAAGTGGTTTAAGTCATGTATTTCTTGTTTCGAGATATTTAATGAATCGCATTTGAATCAATTAAAAAATATTTTTACCTTATACGACATTATAATTTTTGATTTTATTAGTCTCGATTAATGGAAATTTATAATAGATGTAAAATTTTGTGTGAATTTAATAGGAAAATGTTGTTTTTAAAGCTTGAATTGACTTAGACCATTTTCATAATTAACTGAATGTTCTATAATTGACTTAAAGTAATAAATAATTGTGATTTTTACTTGAAACAACAACTTTAACGAAATAATTCATAAATATTTATTAATTATTTTTATAAAAGTAATTCATTTTTATCATAATTTCGAGTGTTTAAGATTTTAAAGATGTTCCTGAAAAACTGGAGGGATGGTAGTAAACTCATAAGATCATTATGTTTTTCTTCCGTTACTGGTCTAGTGTGTTGTATCATGGAGGTAATTGAATATTTTCATACATTTTTGGTCTTCCTCTTTTAGGTGAAAGATCCAAAACTTGGAATTGCATGTATATATTATTATTTATATTATATATTATTTTTTATGTTTATATAATTTCTTTAAATTGGTGACTTAGACCACTTTCATAATTATGGGCACATATATGAGTAAGTTAATATAAACATATAAGTTAAATATAAGTACGGGGCAACCTCGATTTAACAAATCGGAAGGGAACAAGAAAATATTCGTTATATCAAGTAATTCGTTGAACTGAGGTTTAAATTCAACAGAAAACTTAACGCTCTTCACAACAAAGAGGATCAAAGTTTAAAAATAAAATTCAATATTGGACATGCGCATTAGGAATTCACAGTGTAAATGCAACTTCTATTATATATCACATCTCATGCAAAATCATAACATAACGAGTTTATGTTTACATATTTTTATGTACAATAATTGTAATATCTGGAAATAATAGAAAAAAAAATACGCATCATAAAAAATAGTAAAAGAATTATTTTGGGTACTTTTTCTTTTTGGATTGAACATTGACATTAATTATTGTGACTTTTAACTGCTGAGATATCTTATTCAATCAACAAAGATAAAAATAATAACATAGAAGTCGCTGTCCACTACACAAGTGACATTTAAGGCTGATCCCGAGGTTTTTGACAACCACTAAGTTTGTTCCTGACCGGCATAAAAGTATTAAAGATAAAATTTAATAAACACTACAATCCTACAATTATATAGAAATTATGGTCATAATAATTAATATTTTGTCCATATCTTCTATATAATTATCCACATAGGTTGATAGGCACTTTCCAAGCCAAACAGAACATGTGAAATCCTCTAAGACAGCTCCTTTCTCCTAGTAACATTTCCTGATATTTTCTGAACTGTTTTCGATCATCATAAAGTTGATGGATTATCCCTTAAGGTATTTTTAATTGCATCTTAAAGTGATCCATTCTTTAGCTCTTAATTTCAAAAATAATAGAACATGTTTATGGGCTATTTCTTTTTCACAACCAACCTGGGCCCCTTTTTCTTTTTGTCCTGTGAGGTGCTCGGCTCCTCGAAGCCATATTTGGCTTTAAGCCTCTCCTTTATGAGTAAGCCACGTATGAGCTTCCTCCAGTTGCCATACACTCGAGCCTCCATCTTCTCTTGTTCTTTACGCTCCTGTTCTTCTTGATCCTGAGAATAAAACAAAGAATGTCTCAATATAAATTGGATTTAAAGATAATTTAACACAATATGATAGTAAACAATTGAAGAAATTTTAGAGTAACTAAATAATTTTTTGGAACTGATACAAAAATTGAGAGCACAATCATGTGTACATTCGTTATATAATTTTAAATATAGCTTGTTTTTGTCAAACTAATATTCAGATGTATATTTTGTGGTATAATTAAGGAATATTCAATATCTTTATGTATAATCATTTTTTTTTAAATTAGGCTATAATGTCCCACTGCTGGGCAAAGGCCTCCCCACTCTTACACCACTCTCCTCTATCAAGAGCTAAACCAATCCGCTCCTTTCCCGCAAAGGCGTCCAAGTCGTCGCGCCACCTCTACCTGGTCAACGGTGGCCATTAGAATCCTACATTATCCCTGATGAACATAGATGATAGAACATTTTCAAAAAAGTTAGAGATCGGTGTGAAAAGTTCAATAATGTAAACACCCGTGCGAAGTTAATTACAATCGATGTTTTATATTGCAGCGCCTTCCATTCAAAGGCCAAAAGTAAGAATTCTAAATATGTATGTTAAAATAAATTTATTGAAAACCAGTGGACCCGGCAGACATTGTCCTGCCCGAACGTTGGATTGCTGACTATTTATTTCATTCTATTATCCTATTATAATGCGATATGTTTTAAACTTAAAGGTTTTTTAATGTACGCTACATTAAAGAGGGTTTAAATTGTCAAAAGCGCTATGTTTAATAATAATTATAAAATTAAATATTATAAAATTCTATGGTGGTTAAGTATTCTTAAATTTTCAAATTTCCCGCGCAATTTTTTTCTTTCATAACAACCTTCACCTGACGACAACAAACAAGTTAGCGAAAGCCGTCCAACTGTTCACACGTGATGCCGTCAAGGAAAATAGGGTCATTTTTGAATAACTAATCTGGATTATAACGTTTTATTTGGCATAATGTGATTTTTAAATAAAACGGTTGAGCAGTTTTTTAAATGTTAATAATGTATAAAAGATTATGGTTAATATTTTAGAAATTTTGACTTATACACTTTCGGGGCCTCTGTAGCCCCGTATAATTGACACGGCTGACACAGCGGTAGCTACGCCCATGTAGTGAGATAAGTTATTTGACATTTATTTCAATCTCACATATAAAATTCACGTATCGAAACGGCTTTCCGAATCTGATGAGAATTATAAAATTATTGTCAATATTTGGTAGGTCTGAGAATCGGTCATAAACTATTTTAAACCCTTAAGTGTTAAGCGTGACCCACGCGGTCTAGTTCACAGGATACAGCTAGTAATAATAGAAAAATAAAAGACAATTATTGTCTAACGGATTACTGGTGTAACGTGAGGAAAAAATTAATTATTGGAGATTCAAATTAATGATGGAGATAAAGAATATCCTTGTCGACACTAGTATAATAACTAATAACATTATTATCGTCTCACCAACTAATTGTTACAAACAAGGAAAATTATTGACTGTAATTTAAAAAAATAGCCTTTTTTACATTCACATGATACAAGCGAATTAAGTCATTTGCAAATTTTTTAATTGGTTTTTTTTTTTCATTCCCTTACTACATTTTTTTAAGGTTCCGTAGGGAACCCTTATAATGTCGCTCTATCCGTCCGTCCGTCCGTCTGTCTGCTCGCAAGGTGGTCCCCTCCTAGCATTTCCAAACTATTAGACGTAGAGACTTGAAATTGTGCTTAAGTTATTTAAGTTGTATCAGTTATTTAAAGCAATATGCCCAGATGTTTACAACACATTATCAGTCGGCAGTAATGGCTCCTGATAAAAGCAAAGTTGCGTTGTAATTGTTATCACAACTGTACAGCATCACCTCGCTTATCACACAATTAATTATTATCAACTAATTGACAAAACAATCCCACCAGTATTTTTTTAAACTATTAATTTTTAAAACCTGTACTTAATATATAAGCCTGAAGAGTTTGGTCGTTTGTTTGTTTTCTTGAACGCGCTGATTACTGGAACTTGAATTTTGTCCGATTTGAAAATTTTTTTCAATGTTACGGGGCCCATTTATCAAGAAATAAATATATAGGTATTACATTGTATAGGCTATGATCACGCTAAAATTGAATCTATTTTTACCTAATGTTACGTGGATGAAGTCGCGAGCACAGATAGTAATACTATAAAAAGCTACAAACCGCCGCAAGACGACGCAAAAATAAAAATATTGAAAGTATTTTGTATGAATGGTCAAGTAAAAGGATATATCACGATAGGAAATACATGTCGTACAAGACTAGTAATAACGCGTACTGCAGTATTACTGTAGGTATGTATACGAGTATAGAAATTCAGCGCTACGAGAAAATGGGGTAGAGACTAGCGAGTGGCGACGCTTCATCGTACTGTAGATACAATGCATACCAACTAGCGTGGCGACACAACTGACGGCCTAGCCGCATTAGGTGTTTCGCTAAAACTACTCATTTTATAGTAAGTTTTATTCTTCCATGCATTACGCATATGTTTAAGAGTACAGTACTTGGAACATGCGCGACTTTTAATTGCTAAAAATGATACACCACCAGCCGACATTCTGGGCACATATTCTATAGTATACAATACGGCTCAGTCGCGCTGGGCTATTGCGCACACACTTTGAACACAAGCTATAGGTTTCCTTGGAACGAAAGACGAATATAAAGCGTTTAGCTTATTTTGAAAGTATAAGTTATTACATGTACATACAAAAGGAGAGGAGCGTGTCTCAGGGGCGTTGCAATCCGTTTGTCGGTTGTAGTTTTCGGAAAATATATACGTTTCTAAAGAGCGCCTATTTCCTGCTTATCGTAAGGCCGTGCTTCTCAAGTAATTTCTCATTTCATAGGTTACATCGTTATCGCTTCAAGTCGGCTTGCAGTGTTTATAGAAATATGATGTTGCTTCATACACGATATTCAAAAACATGAATTTTAAGATTTTCAAATTAGACCAAAATCCGTACTTCTGTGCATTCAGTTATCATAAGGTTAAATTGTAGGTAGTACAGGTAAAAAAAGTTATTACGTATAAATCTGTATTCCAATCCTTTAGTTATGTTAGCGAGAAACTTTGCCTTTGATACTGTTAAATTTACACTGATAATGACCTCCCCCCCCCCACCATAGTTTAAGACACCATTCGTTATACAAGAAGGGGCAATGTCAACCTACAAAATTTTTTACATAATATATTATTCATATGAAAGGATATATTTGTGCAAAGAACCTTTTTGGAAAATGCTTAATATTGTAGGGAGAATTAAAAAATTTTACTCATTACATCTAAAGAAATAAAGCAAAAACATGTCGTTAGAACAAGCTAAAAACTCATTATTTTGTGTGAAATTGTTCTACAACTTTTGCAGTTTTTTTTAACATACAACCTTTATCGCGTACCAGATATGGTACCCTTCTATATAAGCGAGTCTTTACACACTCTGATTATTTTTATTTTATGATAAAAAAAAGAGACAGATGCTTTAAATTAGTGACTACCGAATCCCATGGACATTTGGAACACCAGAGAGCCGCAGAGGCGTAACCGGCCTTAGAGGAATAAGTATGCAAATTTTTGCTGAGATCTAAATATTATTCATACGCCTAGCAAAAACATAACGCAAACAGTATGAAGCTTGGTACAATTACAGTTTATATGCAGAAGGGTGTGCGAATGCTAATATTTTTACAAAATATGCATTATAAATTCATTGAAGTATTAAAATAAAAACACGCACACCAATGTCGAAAGACTTACACACACATGTATACATTTTACTATAAGATGGTGTCAAAGCGAGGTCAGGATGGTCTTATATATATTAATTGGCATTTACAAGTATAACAATGTCCGCTTTATATGAAACACTATTTATCCTACACTCCAGCAAAGCTGGAAGACATCTCTTTTAGAGAAAAATTTCCATTGTTTACTTCCTCTCCATATTATGTATTTTTCTATATGTATTTTTTTTTAAAAACTCGTTGTACAAAGCATTAAAATTGTGTATATAATTATAAGTAAGGTTATTGTAATTATTTAATTATTTATATGTCATAAATCCATGATACATGCATTTAGCCATTTCTGACACACAACAAAATGGCAAATAGGAAGTTACACAACATAAATTAAAATTTAATAAACACTTTCGATTTTCAATTTCAATTCCATGTCAGTAATTATGTCCATTTTTAATTAAATTAATGTCAATAGTCTGCATGCAAATATAAAGATTTGTGGCCGAATTTCGACCAGACGGCGATCTCTTGTACTGATAAATGTGAAGTGTCCCTCAGAAGTCAGAAATAAAGTAACAAATATAACGCTACCAACATACGTGTATTTAAATGGATTTCGGTGACACGAGAATTTTATATATAAGATATATACATATGTGTGAAAACCGTTTCCCATTGGTGTGCGTGTGGTTTTATTTTAATAATTTAATGTATTTATAACGCATATTTTATAAAAATATTTTCATTCGCACACTTCCCCTATATAAACTGTAATTGTGCCAAACTTCATACACCTCCGTTTGCGCAATTTACGTAAAATAGACTGAGTACTGTGTTTTATTAAAATGTATTAAAATTTACGCATATTTTTTTACAATGAGATCTATTAAATGAAAAAGTAAAAAATTGTATATGTGTATGTACGTGTGTGTGTGTTGTTGTAAAAAAAGAGTGAAGTTGAGAAATGAAATCAATTAAATTCGTCTGTTAATATCCGTAAGACTCTATTATCAAAAGATTCAGTATAAATAAAATAACTATCCGTATATATATATACATATATACATGGCTAAAGATCACCTAACGCGAAATCTCGAAAACCGCGGGACGAAGCAAAGATTATACTTAGTAAGTTCCGCTAAGAATTAGATTAATGAGGCTGTCCCAAGTTTAGGCAGATGAAGTCGCGGGAACCAGCTAGTTTAATATAATATACCAAGAACAATGACTCTAATTAAGCCTCGTGGACGAAGGCACAAGCATAACTAACTACATAACAATTATAAATGGTAAACGCATAAACAATGTCTAGACAGGGTTTGAAGTCTAATTACTGGGCCTGCGTAAATTTGATCGCAGCAAATCCTGGTGGCCAGTAATGGAATTTCCACATCACTGCGACCCCCAATTTATTTCGGCCCCCATATGTATTTCCATGAGTGCCAACTAATCATTTAAAAAATAGCCTTTTAAAGAAACATTTTAAGGAATACTTTAATGTGTGCTTAAAATTCCCGTAACCCCTCTTATAGCCGCTACACACGTTTCGATAAATCGTTACGAAAAAACTGTACACTATTTTCGCAACGATCTAACTGCATATTTTTTTCGCAACGATTTAACTGTACCGGTTTTAGCAACGATTTATCGAAAGGTGTGTAGCAGCTATTAGTAAATTCGAAAGCTTGTGTGGTGATATTTTTTATAATTGTTTAAGAAAGTGTCAAAGTGTTTTGGAATTCTTTTAGCTTTTAGAACTGTTTTTTTTATATACTAATAAAAGAAAAAACAATTTGTAATTTCCAATGTATCGGCTAATTACGTATATCATACAAGTGACGGCAGTGCTTTCATGTTCAGTGATGGTATTGTTGTCGCGTAAAGGTTGGCAAAACACCTGCGAGCCTCATGTTGAAGCAGATGTCCATGGGCGTCGGTAGTCACTTAGGTGACTGAAATCCGCATGGTACCCGGTTCAAACCTCACCGCCGTTGGGGTATTCCTAATACAAGCTTTTAATTTAAGCTTAGTAGTAGGGGAAAAGGGAATATTTGACATACCCAAAAAGGTATTCTTAATATTCTTTTAAAGAAAAAAACAATATACTCACCCACTAGCGTATCGTCTTTGTAGACGATGGAGAGATGCGTGTCATGGTTATAGTTTCGGAACTTGGCCTCGCAGCCGGATATTTGGGTGTGGGTGCCGTCGCGATCGTGGTCGTAGTGCAGGGTGCCGTTGTTTATCATGGCCGATATGTAGGGGTGTTGGTGCTGAAACCAAATTAATTGTAGGAAAGACTAAAAGAATTTTTTTTTTGAATGAAAGGGTTCCGTATCTGATGCGCGATAAAGGTATTTGTTAAGTAGGTAATTATGCAGTTTGAGAACTTTTCCCAAAAACGCTTCTCCTCTTTTTTTATTGTCGAAGTTGTTCTAAATCCTATGGAGGGCCGCCCTGCGGGAGAAAGTCGGGCGGAAGTACAGAGCGAAACTATAAAGATTCGTTGTAGTAACTACGGAACCCTAAAAATCGATGCATACTTACGTTATGAGCGCCATTGTGATTGCTGTACGTGTCCAGTATGATGGCCAGTCCTTGAAAGTAGTCCTTGCTGCCGAACACTGGGCCGGGATGCATTCGGTCGCGTACGTACCGTATAGCAAATCCATCTCCAAACAGGTCCTTCCCTCGGCCATGCACCTTGAACTGTATCTGGAGCTCCCAGTTTCTTGTATGGCAGGGCTGAAAGAGATATGATTAAGCTGGCTATATATATACATATATATACATACTAGCGGACGCAGCAGACGTTGTCCTTCCCTAAAGTTAGGTTACCTACTATTTACTACATTCCATTATCCTTTAATATTGTCCTCTTTCCCGTTCCCTTTGCTTTTCGCTATCGCTTTGCCATTCCTTTTCACCAAACAAGCATTGTCCTAACAATAACGAACACAACTAAAAATAAATTATCCAATTTGTTGCAGTCGTTCGGAAGTTACGCACGTGCATACATTTCAGCGACTCATTTTTATTTGAGACTATAAATTGAGATGTAAGCTATACTATCTTTCAATTTGGATCAAACTCGACGCGGTGTGGAGTTTGATCCAACTTGATAGAAAATAAAACTTTGTTTAAAATCGGTTAAGTAGTTCATGAGTCCATAGCGGACAAACAACGTGACGCATAATTTATATATAACATATATTAAGATTTCATATATAAATATAATAATAAATATGTACTGGACTATATGACACACGGACGTCTGTTCCTAAAGTATATCTATTTTCCCGCTAGTATTTTAAAATTTCTTCATACCCATTGTGGTGTATAGAATTTTATTTAACATTATAAAAAACACAAAGGTCACTGCTACTGTGGGCTTAGATATAAATGGTCGGAGGTCAGTTTGAAAAACAGTTTTTCGTGATTTTCAACTAAACGGTAAATTTATCATTGATGTTGTAATCAAAATAATTTATCATTGGGATGACTAAATTAAACGGACTAATTCCAACTTTTTATATTCTTTAATCGTTATATCGATATCTATACTCTATACTATCAATATATAAAGCTGAATAGTTTGTTTGTTTGTTTGTTTACTACTGGTCTGATTTGAGAATTTCTTTCAGTGTTAGAAAGGCCAATCTCTCTAGGTTTTATATCATTACGCTACAATTGAATCTATTTTTTTACCTAATTTTACGCGGACGACGTTGCGGGCACTGCTAGTATAGCAATAAAACCGCCCATTGTGTCTCTTTTACCCTAGTATCAGCTAGTAGAATAGTGAGTGTATCTAAATGAGATATGTAAACGAATGAGAGTGTACATAAATAAATAAATAAATTCTCAGAAATAGTGGATAAATAAACTTATTCATCAATTTAGTATGCACCTATTTATTTTTATATATTAATATCTCCCACGTAAACTGTTGTAACCCCGAATTCCCAACTTCACAGTAGAGCGTTTTAAACATGTAAATTGAAATAAAATCGTCATTATATAACACATTTGTGTATACAATTATATATTTAATAGTGACGATTACATTATTGTATACAATAACGTAATAAAAAATGACTGTTATATTACAATTTAGTTGTTTGTAACGCTCTATCGTAAAGTTGGGAATTTGGGGTTACAAAAACTTACGTGGGAGGTATCGATATGTTCTTTGCATATGTATGTATTTATTAATATTATTGTACAGAGCCTATCTCTCCGATTTCTTTTTTTCCATTCGCAAACCAGGTTGTCTGGTAGAGATAGCTAGTTAGCGATAAGGCCACCTGATTGTATTGTTCTCCACAATGCATTTGCTGTATAACTAATGTTTTGTATGCAATAAAGTTTATTCATTCGTTCATTCAACTGTCTCTTAAACTATGATAATAAATTAAATAAAGCAAAACATAAGCCATGTTTTTAGCCTGTTTCCTGGCAAATAAATTGTTGCTGGCAATCGTCTGACTGGATCCTGTTAGAGAAGCCGTTTTTCATACCGTATATTCATGAAC
Source organism: Charaxes varanes (assembly GCA_024363005.1). NCBI lineage: Eukaryota > Metazoa > Arthropoda > Insecta > Lepidoptera > Nymphalidae > Charaxes > Charaxes varanes. The sequence continues at coordinate 21,057,015 of JANCMC010050420.1, forward strand.
ACTCGACTATCCACTGATTCGTTTTTAGATTTCTATTAACCGTATCTCGCTCGCTAGCCATTCCGTGGCAAAATTGCAGTTATATTTAGCTACCAGGAACGGAGACATATTCAACATTCAACAACCCACACAATATAGAAATGAATTCAGCCGTTTTTGACTTCCAAATGATGCCCTTGCATTATAAAAAAATATGCCTAATGAAATCGTTACTACTTCTTTTAAGCTTTCTGTAAAAGCTTCTAACGCAAGCTCTTAAAAGTTTTTTAAAAAGAGTGGTCACAACGATAACCCGAGAGGCGAGCCCACGACGATAGCACGGTTAGAACCGAGCACTCCAAACAATTTAGTTCTTAGATCTTTCGTTTAGATCTTTGTGCCGTTCAGATATCGAGGCTTTTACAAAAAGCTACATACTTACAACATATGGAAAGCTGTCCGATCATGGTGGCGCTGGCCATGAGGAACATAAAGCGGCTTCGCTGCTTCCGAGGAACCGTCTCCCCGAGCAGCACGAATGCTGCAGCGTTTGCTGATGAATTGCTACAATAATAAGTTCATAGCAAAAATATAAAATTCGAATATTTAAATTGCTAAAAAAATAAATAAAGCTTCAAATCTCTCTATCTTTTAAGAGAAGCGCTTGTTCATGAGTAGAATATTAACACATCATATATATGAGGTACAAACGTTAGTAAAAGGTTTCTAGCTCTGATAAACCTTTAAAAAATCTTATTTACGAAAATGCATCTTCGAGCCATGTGAGGTCAATGGACGGTGGCAGATATTCAGGCGTATTTGCCTGTTTTCCTCATGTTATACTTACTACGTTATTAATACGTGAAGCAAACACTGTCAGTACCATTTTAAGACTTTTTCACAGTCCGCGCAAAATTATATAAAAAAAAAATCAATTTTAGCGTGATGATATATAGCTTGAAGACTTCCTTGATAAATAGGCTATCTAATACTGAAAGAATTTTTCAAATTGGACCAGTAGTTCCTGAGATTGATGAAAAAGTTCAGCTTTATATACTAGTATTTATATAGATGATGGTACGTGAATGCAAAAATTTTTATGAAATATTAATATATTAGATTGTAAAATAAAATCTCACGCACACAGATGCCAAATGATTAACACACACATGTATACATTTTATTCTTGGATGGTGTCAAAGTGTAGACATGACAATCATAACAAAATTTGTATTTTATTTTGTTAATTATGACATTTAATATGTTTAAGCTGGCAAATATATTGTTGTTGTACTAAGAAAAAAAAATTGTACATAGCTTTAAATAAGCATATAATAATTCTAAAGATTTGTGGCCGAATTTCAATCGGCGATTTCTAGTAAATAAAAAAATATGACAGATTGCTACAAGCACTCGTAAAGAGTTACCAAATATACTTACAATCTTCTACTCCGGGGGTCGTGGGTTCGATTCCCATCTCGAGTCTGGGTGTATTATCTATATGTATGTATTTATAACAGATGCATTAAGTTGTCTACCTTAGGAACAGACGTCCTTGTGTCATATAGCCCTGTATATATTTGAGATCGCTGTATAAATTTACAAAAATATCTTTATGTAAACACTGGAAGACTTCGATAGTACGAAGCGAAGAGCTTATACGAGATTCTATAAAAATTGGATATGCTATCATATATAATATTACGCTAAAAATGTTTTTTTTTATTTCCTTAATGTCTTCAATCTAGCTTTACTTGAAGTTGCTTTGCAAAATTTATACGTTATTTATAAGGTGTAAAACATACAAACATTAATCGTTTAATGGCTATTAAAACTTATAAGACAATAACATGAACTCATGACGGAAACCAATAGTCATTTTAGATTGCTGAGCCACAACACACAAACCAAAATCTGTTAACAGGAATATTAAAGTGCCCAAGAACGTCTCAAAACACGCTTAAAGAAGGGTTCCGTATCTTAGACGTGATAAAGGTCTTTTTTAATTATCTTCGAAAGATCTTGTCCGAATTTGAACAAACTGAACAAAATAATTTTCTTAATGAGTTTTTAAAAGCATGCCCTATCAACGTAGAAAATTGCAAGTCTCTACATAAAATAGTTTGCATACACCTTGGACTACCTTAATAGCCGACATACGGACAGACGGACAGCGCGATAATATAAGGGTTCCTTATAGAATTAGGGAACTCAAAAACCTAACCAACTAAAATATAATATAACGAGTTTATATTTACATCTTTTTAAGTATTATATTTGTAATATCGGGAAATAAACAATAAATAAATTAAAAATAAAACACCATATCAAATATTCACACATGAACGGTGCAAAATTCCAACATCAACAGCTTCGCGACAAACTTGCGCCTTCGATGGAAGTTATTTGCATAAGATCTTAAAACAGCAATCGGCTGATCGCTACATTTCAGCTCCGACTCAATGCTAAGGTGCTTCTGTTGGGATATTTATATTATATGGCATTATAGGTAAATATTTAGAACAAGTTTTGGAAGTAAGAACTTCTTTAGGCGTGTTGGGTATTTTTGAGATGGGATATAACCATGAAATTCGCGATATTGCTAACGTACCGACACCTTTTTAGCCAGACAACATAGTAACGTAGTCACTGTATGTTCGAAACTCGAAATTTCAGCCCATGTGGACATGGGGTTATTACCCCACGTCCACAACCGTGCGATTGTCGTGCAATTTCTTACCTTGCATTACTCTGTGGAGCTAGCTGCCAGCTTTGGTGTTGGAAAATATACTGGTTTCCTATACATAACCTTTAGTACGGCTCTCTGCGCTCTTTCGATTTTTAACATGGAAGTTATATACCACTACCGCGTACAATGCCGAGCCAGATATAGCTTCATTTGAATGTTCATTTCAATGATCACTTAGTGTGTATGACTTTGTGTTTACAAAGTTTTGTAGTACTTTATGGATTTCGAGGACAAAAATGTACGAACACTTTGAGCTACGACTGGCTACGGTATAAAAATAAATCAGCGTAAATTGAGTGTCATCAATTAAAGAATAAAAACTTTATTCAAAGTTAAACACAGTGTTACACTATTAGGGACGTCTATTCGTAGATTGTGCGGTGTGAATGAGCCCTGTTACAAACAGCTATTAATGTTGCGAAGGGCCAACAAAACCTTTAATTTACAGATCGAAATACAACGTTAGTTTAAATGTATTACAGGTATTTGTCACTTGTTTGTATTAGTTACAATGTACGTTCTGTTAATTTGGACTAAAGATCTTTCGAAATTCGCTCAGAAATATTTAGATTTGCGTAATATTTATGTAGGCAAAAAGGTTTGCGGGCGAATTTCGATCAGCCGGCGATCTTTATAACGATTACAGTATGTATTTTTACGGTACTGTAATAAAGTACAGTATTTTGTAAGCCAACAGAGAAATTGTAATCATCTACTGACAAATACGTTAAGCTGAATTAAGCACACAATGTCTTCTACCGCGCGGGCGTTAGGGGTTTTGCTCCCTTTTGTTTCCTTAATGGGTGCCGTTAAGGTCGTGAACTTATAATAGACTTTTTGGCTTCAGTAAGAAATATGCTGTTATGTTAGATAAATAGACCCGAAATATATTTTTAACCGACTTCCAAAAAGGAGCAGGCTCTCAATTCGATGCTATTTTTATCATGTTTGTTATTTCATAACTTTCGACAGGGCTAACCGATTTTGATGATTCTTTTTTTATTCGAAAGCTGATGTTTTATAAGTGGCCCCATATAAATGAATGAAAAGTATGATTTTAGTTACGTTCTGATAAAGGCTTCCGTGAGAAAACGATATAAGTCTAAATTTTGATTAAGTATGTACGCGACAATTTGACAAACAACTCAATATCACGCTAACTGATTTCGATGATTCTTTGTTTATTAGAAAGGATGTACTCCAAGGGTAGTTTAGTGTCATTTTAGTTAGTTTCTGATTTTGGGATCCATGACAAAGTTTTATTAGTTTTATTAAAGGTAGCGCCACGCTTGTAGCCGAATTGGGCCGGCGCATCCGGGTACCAGTACTTCTTTCTCACATGAGATCGGCGTGAAGTGGCGGCAACTACTGGTTAGGTCACGACCTCCTCATGATTCTACATATATTATCTTAATATAATTTTTCACTTCTCAAGAAGCGAGAACATATTTTAATATTTGAAACGATGCTGGCATTTGTATTAAATACGATAAAGTATACTATACAAATATGAGCATGCATTATAAAACATCTAAATCATAGATACTCTATCTGGGACAGACGTAGAAGAAAACTAAGTTCTCTTCGTTTGTAGTTTTGTCAACCCTACTATAAATGTGTTATAAGTTTTCCTTTGATGTATAAAAGGTCAGATGGCAATCGTTTCGCGTAAAAACTGGTAGCGCTGCGATTTTAACTCCGATAAATGCAAGATCCAAGATATTTTCTTAAACAGGTCGTCTGTAGGAGTGTGACGTTGTAGAAAAATAGAGGACATATTTCAACGTTCTAATTTCAATGAACTTATGTATATACAGGACTATATGACACACGGACGTCTGTTACTAAGATAGAGGACTTAATGCCTGTCACAGATATATTTGTGTATAACAGACGCCTATTATACACAATTTTTTTTGTAGAAATATATAAATACATATAGATTATAACCACCCAGACTCGAGGCGGGAACCGAACCCGCGACCCCCGTAGCGAGAGGCAGGGTCGCTGCCCACTGCGCCAACGGGCCAGTTTTATAAACTTGGAAAATATATGTTTACAGTGAGTTTGAGTAACGTACCTATAGAAGTTTGTGTTATTTCTAGTTTATAGTTACATACTAGCTGTTTCCTGCGTCTTCGTTAGCGAAACATTAATCTTGCGAGAGCTCTAAGATCTCTTTAATCTAGCTCTATCGAAAAATCCATTCTTAGCGGTTGTTTAGTAACTATTAAAACTATCCCCCAACTAAATTTCATCCTTGTGCGTCACACGGTTTTCGAGGTTTTTCGTGATAGGTGAATTTTCGCTTTCATTTATATTTATTTGTTTTAGAACTGTGAACAACATAGGTAGTACAAACAAATGGGAACGATGATAATTATATAGATAATGTTTCCTCTAGGCAATCTTTTTAAGTTAAACTTCAGTTTCGAAGTCCAATTTCAGGTTTACATATATCTAAAAATTTAAAGTGGTCTGTATTTTACTTATTGAATACAGCTACTTACAACATTTTGTTCAAATTCTAAGTGAAATAGTAATCGTGAATCATAAGTGAGTCTAAAGTAATATGGACGGTGTAGATTTAAAAAAAAAATGAATTCTATAAAAAATTTTAACGAATTACGCAAAATTACGCTTCATTATGTATGTACCAAACACGGAGCGATTGCAATCCTTTATTTACCATCATATGTGGAAATCCCAAGACCGTAAAGTATTTTCTGAAGTATGTAACCTTAGGTACTTTAGAAAGATGCCGACCCGAGACAAAGAAACAATCGAAACAGAGGGTTTCTTCGCTTAAACTCTGAACCACATGTTTTTGTTTTGTTTTAATGACCGTGAAACGCAAACTAAACCGTCCAATTGGCCCAAAATTTGACATCGCTCTAGTAATAGATAGATCCTAGATGACTATAATAGTTTTTTTTTAATTATTATGACACTGAAAGTTAAAAGTTACGGACATATCAAACCGCTCGCCCTCGTGTATTCTTAAAAAAATAAAAAATGTAAATCCATTGCAAATTTCAAATCTGCTACTGTATTCAGATAATCAGTAAGAGACGTATGGAGTTACAAAAAGGACAAAATGAAATGGAAACTAATAATAAATCTGGTAAGATACTCGTATAACAGGTGTACAAAGTTATTTCATTATGCCGCAGCCAGAAATAGCTTCATTTGAATGATCATTTAGTGTGGCCGGGGACTTTGTGTAACTGTACAAAGTTTTGTAGTACTTTGTTAACTTCAAGGTCAAAAATGTACAAAGACTTTGAACTATGTCTGGCTCCGGTATTACAAATAACATCGTACTTATAAGTAACGTTTAATACGTGTCGGTTTACAGATCTAAGCAACCATGAAAGACAGAGTTTTCTTGATGTGTTAATAAAATCTTCTGGCGATGGAAAAAGTTTCTCTGATGTAGAGTTTAGAGAAGAACTTATGACGTTGGTTGTAGCTGCTACTGATACTTCTGCTACTACTATTTGCAATTCGCTTATACTTCTGGCAAAATATCCAGCCATTCAGGAAAAGATTTATGAAGAGTAAGTTTCGGGACATTTAAAGTTATGCTCACATTTTAACGCTTTACCAAAGTTTGCCAAAAGAAAAACTAGATTAAGTTGACTAAATATGCAATATGTAAGTAATTCTGTAAGTTTAGACTATTAGGAGCCAACAGTTCAATACTCCATGGCCAAATAGAAAGCAGGCTATACCCATTGCGGATATATGGGTTGAGGATGATAACATTTTAATTATGTGTATAGATATAGGTTTTTGTATATAAACGGTCAGTATAATGAATGCATGACTCGCCTTTAATAACATGATTAAACACTGAAAGATCTGGCTTGGCTGGCTAGTCGGAGTAGTGGGCAGTGACCCTGTCTTCCGCTCCAGGGGTCGTGGGTTCGATTCCCGGCTCGAGTCTGAGTGTATTCCCATTCTTTACCTTTAAAGACTTAATTGGATTTATTATTTTAATTATACTACTAACTTTCCTAACCTTAATTAATACGGGTCAGTCAGAAATCAGACAGTTGTGGACTTTAGGACATTGAGGTGATGAGGGTGAAATATCAAGTCCTGAGGCGATGCCGTGTGGTGAAATACACTTACCGCTACAAGTCCCAACAATTCCTAGGAACATTCCCCGTGCTATGTGCGGTAACAGATGCAGAGTGAACCAACATCTCTCCCCAATGCTATAAAGGATTGAGTGAATCCGAAAGAGCTGAGACGTAGACGAAAATCGACTCGTGAACATTAAAGTTGTCCAGCTGGGTAATAATTACAAGTGAATGATATGATGAAATTTTACTCAGTGCAAATAATTTTTCGGAATAGGCGAGACGACAAATTTTGAAAAATAGGTTTATAATGCTCTCAGGTATCTATTAATAATACTATTGCCAAAAAAGTAAATATTTTTGCGGAAATTTACGTTTTTATAGCAGAAAAAACTATAATAAATTTTTAGGATTCTATATCCCTACAAAATAGTCGAAGTTTTCTTGACGTCGCTTTATCTTTATAGTGCGTTCCGCTGAGCGTCACTTCGACGTTCTCGCCGCGACCATAACGATTGCAGTCATCAAATGTCGAATATCCGAATGAGCACTTTAAAACGTTGCGATCTCTTATTGGAACGCACTCTAACATACAGTAACGTCATACGCTCTGCTGGGTGTTTTAGCTGTCATGGCGGATTGTTGTATTTTGTAGTTTTCTTGTTTTTGTTAATCCCTATTAATCTCGCTCGCAATATAAAAATAAATACGTTTCTTAAGCTTTATGCATCTTATTTTATCAGATACATATATAATTTAAATGATTTCTAACTACTGTCTTCATGCTTCCTACACTAGAGCATTCAGTAAAAGAGGCAAAGCGATCCGATAATACATTTTCTATTCTGACTTCGCACGGCGCGTACTTTTGTAGATAAGAAAGAAACAAACCTGCAGTATTGAAATATCAAATAACACCATTGACCCATTTCCCAATATGGCGACCGGAGTGACATTGAATAATCCGCGATAAACATTAGTCAAACGCCAGCTGTTATTTTTTTTTTTTAATTCGTTAGTTATGCTAAGGATTAATGATAGTCATACCTGAGAGTAATTACAATTTGTAATTACTCAAATATCACAACACTACCAAAGTAATAAATACTAAGTACTGCTGTCACCTTTGGGCGGGGGGCCCTCAATATCAGCTGCTTCCATTTGACCGCATACAACGCAGAGCGGCTCGAATCGTCGACGACCCAGCTCTTTCCGTTCGGCTCGATTCTTTGGCTATGCGGAGAGATGTCGCTTCACTGTGCATCTTTTACCGGATGTATCATATTTGTATACATTTGTTACGTCGCAATACAAGTTCATTCATTTTGTAGTCTTATATATAGAAATAGTGAAAGTTTAGGCTGATGGAAGGTATTTTAAATGCGGAACAGTCGTTGTACAGCTTAAAGTTTGTAAGCATTTATTGATGACTAGCTACACCTTGCGACTTCATCCGTGCTGATTTCAATAATTTTATTGTAATTGATTTCCTTTTCTTTTCGGAAGCTTTATTACTTTGCTAAAAATACAATAAAATAGTCCATGTTGTTCTTTATAACATCAGCTATCTGCCAGTTAAAGTCCCGTAGAAATTGGTAAAAACGGGTTGACATAAAATATTTTCAATACTTAATCGTTCGACGAAATAATCTCGGTATTCTGTTGTTATTAGCTGTGCCTGCGACTTCAAAATAAGGTAAAAAAATAGATTCAATTTTAGCGTGATGATATACAGCCTAAAACCTTACTTAGCCATTTAGCTCACACAGCATTTCTTGATGTTATCTCAGCTTGTTTTCCTTTTGAAGATGGAATTGTATGGGTCACATTATTGTTTGCGCGTAAGACCTGGTTAAAAGTTTGATTTAGTTTGTTAGTAAGTCAAAGTAAAGAAAAATAAATTTTGGATTTGATTTTAAAGAGCGTAACTTAATCGTGATAAAAAATTGAAAGTCAAAAGATGGTTTTGTAATCAAGATTTATGATAATTAAAATTTTAATTTTAAGCGCAGAACAACCTCGATAAATGGGCTTTTTAACACTGAAAGAATTCTTCATCGGAACAATACTTCCTGGACGTTCAAGCGAAAAAACAATTCTTCAGCTTTATATATTGGTATAGATTTATCGTCTATTTTTAAATAGGAAACGAAGATGATATATTTATCATGGATGGATGAATAAATGTGTACTCATTTTTTTTTAAACTACATAAAACAAAGTGGTATTTTATTATTTTACTGCTTCGTAAATAAAAACAACGCTGTATTGCACACTCAACGTGATGTTTTATTTAATGGAATGAATTTTACGTCCGTCATCCCAATGAACACTAAAATATGGGTTCACAGAACATTAGACGGCTTCAAAGGGTCTACAAATTGTTTAATCATAGGCTATGTACGGTTCGTCTCTATATTTGCATTATAGTATTTTTTACGTACATGTTATTTTAAATAACTTTTTGAGGTAAATGAAAACAAATTACCATGACTCCATCTTAGAAATAATAGATAAAATTAGAGTTTTTACTAGTTACATATATTAATTTATAAGAATTTATGACATCGTAAGTAAAAGGCCGGGAACGAAAGATGCGAGGGTTAATGTATGTATTTTGTCGCGCGCCATTCATCTCGCTCGTCTGAGGAACTTTCAATTTTGATACTCTCCCTGCCAGAGCGATACCGCCATCTTGAGATCACCTCTGAAGTATTCTCTACCAAACAGTAAAAGACTCATCAAAATTCGTTCAAAATAAATGACCGAGCAATTGCGTAATATAGTTACAAAAAACCAAAAAAAAACCCAACAGTCACATGAAGAACCTCCTCCTTTTTTGAAGTCGGTTAGTAATAAGGTTTTATCAGGCATTGGGCTTCTAAAACCCTAGGTACGCCACTGTAACGCCACTTCAGTCATTTGCATAATCTCGCTCCATAGCAGCCGTGGAGCCGCGGAAACAATGTGTCGTAACAAATTAATTTAATTAAAATTGAGTGACACTCGGCGCCGGTTCTGCAAAATGAAAACATGAAATGCAAAGCTCAAAGTGTGCTCTAAATTTTCCCGCGGAAATTGTATTCAATTAAAAACAATTTTTTTTTTCTGAAACATAAACAGCTGCAAGTTCACGAAAAATAGAGGCATATTTACATTTATAAATAGCTGTATCCCGGAATTCCACTCGAGTGATTTCAAGTGATTTTTTTTTAATTTTGTGCGATTTTATTATATTTCTTTCTTGCGAAACCTTGATTATTTAGCTAAAAGCAAAGTAGACTAAATATATTTTTATTGGTCTCTGCAATTTTTCTATATGGTAATTACATTCCTACATACCTATAGAATATCGCTGCTTTGCTCTGCTCTCAATTTCAAATGTTTGGTTTCGTATACTTTTAATTTCGTTACTCTACAATCACAATTTTCATCACATTATAACAACCTAAAAAACTAGAACCAGCCTTTGCAAAAATAACCCAAATAAAAAAAAACGCGACTTAAATAAGTATATACTATGCAAATCTCTTTAGATTAGTCAAACTATTTGACAAATTTTTATCTGTGATCAAATTTCGGCCGCCAGGTAATTTCTAATGTGTATAACTTGAATATAACTTTATCGAGAAAATAATGCGAATAAAAGGCAGCTGCGATGATACGATGAAACTTTGCCGGGTGAACAAATTCAATTCAATGCGATATTACTTCAAGAACTATTGTTGTTCAGGGTCAACCGGACTTGGCTGGAGATTAAATTCCAAGAAAAAGATTAAAAGCCTAGAATTCCAACCACATTTTAAAGAGACACATAATAGACAGTTGCAACAAGAAACAGGATTTACGTTTACATCAGTAGAATCCGAATATAATATAAATTTAATTAGAGGTAGCGCCATGCTTGTAGCCGAATTGGGCCGGCGCGTCCGGGTACCAGTACCTCTTTCTACCGGGAAGTCTCACAAACCGAACGAAACGCGACAACAACACCATCACTAGACGTGACAGCATTGCCGCCACTTCACTTCAATATTTTAACATTTCACTTCTTTTACTTTACTTGTGCTTTAGTTTTTCTTATTTTTTCCCATGTGAGCTTTTTTCTATACCTTCTTATTTAACCTCTTTACCTGTATGCTTAACTTTTCTGTTTTAGCTGTAAATTTTCCTTGTAAAATAAAATAGAATCTGACGCACACCAATGCCAAATGATTTAAACACACATGTATATATTTTACTATAAGATTGTGTAATCACGACGACGGAAAAATATTAAATGTCAAATATTACAATGTGGGTGTATAAAGACTTGATATTTTGTACATAACTTTAAAGAAGCATATAGTACGCAAATTTAAAGATGTGTGTCCGAACTTTGTCCACCAGGCGATCTCTAGAACTTTGTTCTTAATGTATATGACTAATTGATAGAATTAGGCGTTATTTTGTATAAATCCGCCATTAAAAATGAGTGCATCATTGAACGCGAAAGTTGCTGTTAGTGGTCATGTCAGCTCCGACGCACAATTTTAATCAATTATCAATTGTTAATTCAGCCATTTCTGGCTTACAAAATTAATACAATAGAAATTTTAATTAATAAAACTTTCAATTGACAAATTTCATTCCGCGTCAATAGTCATTAATTATATATCAGATCAGATCAGATCAGATCAGATCAGATCAGATCAGATCATACTTCCTAGCCGTATTCGGCCACAGCGACTGAAAAAAACTGGATAGGCATATTTACTTTTGCGTAACCAATCTTGTGAGTAAAAGTTCTAGCACACTTGGGGCATGTTAATGTCCTATCGATGTAATTATATTGGTAAGCCACTGGTGGTCGGGCTTTAAGCTCGTCTCTTTTCCGATCCAGCTCCTTGAGTCGCTCATATTCAATGTCTTTAATCTGCTGATATATGAAACTTCTCCATTCATTTTAATTTTAAATTAAGAAATTACATATATCGTAAATATGTGTCCATTGTTTAATTAAATTTAGAGTTATGGGGGTCAATAGTGAAATGATGTCAAAAATATATATCGTATATAGAATTAACTTGAATTTACTCCTTAAATAACGTGTCATGCTTCATTTTACTCCCCATAAATTCCCTCCTTTTATATATGTATGCACATACATTTATATACAAATAGAAGGTGCTCGTTCAAACAGTCTTATATTAATTTAGACAAACTTAAAAAAAATCCAATATTAGGAAGGACCTACTATATGCCGCTTTCGATTTCCCGCCAAATTCGTAATTCCGCTAAATTCTAGACGGAGAGACAGACTCATGACAGTGACATTAATCAGGTCCCACTGTTTTACGTGCCTTCCGAAACACGGAGGAGTTCGGATATCATACCTGGTCGAAGAGAGAGCAACTTAACCTAGCAACTGACTCGAATGCCGATCACTTATTAGGCTATGAACTTCTCTGATTTTTTAGGAAACAGTATGTTCTTGTTTTATATTACAATCGGCAAATGGACAGGCGCTTCACCTAAGTGACTATCGTCACCCATTGATATCTACGCCATCTCGCAAATGTGTTGAAGAGCCGGTCTTTAAAGAGAGGTTTAAGCCATCGGGAACTCGCACAAACTGAACGAAACGCGTTACAATCACTTGACATGACAGCATTACCTTTACTTCACGCCGATCTTATGTACCAAAAGTACTGTGAACATGACGCTACCTCTACTTAAAGGTTCTTTTTTTATTTTATTTATTTATTAAGATCATATAACAGAATGTTACTAAAACAATGCTCCTAGTAATAACTTAAATATATGACTTATGGTAACACTCCAAAAACACATGACCCTTGCTTGCACTATTTTAAGAACGGGAAATTAAAACTAAAATTAGCAGTAAAATATAAATAATATTTGAGATGTTTGTGTATAAACTTTACCAACGAAAAAAATAATAATAATAAGTACTATATTGATTTTTGAGCAATAGGAAAAATAAAATAAAAGCTAAGGTAAACAGTCAGATCCGTCGTCTTTCTCTGTCGGTTCCTTCTTTAGATAGTTAGAGAAAGTATGACGATGGAAGAAGAAGGGCCATTTTTTTAAATGTCACTTCTTTTTCTCGCAAAATCACATCAAACTCATTTCAGTATTGGAAAAAAGTTGCGATGGCTCTATTGCAAAGCTATTCGTAGCAAGTTGCAAATCACACGTTTTCGTTAAGGTCACAAATGTCACATTCTATGTATTGACGAACAAATTTAATCTTTACAAAATAGATTTCGCTCGTTGGTTTCAAAACCACTTTTCAGTCCAGTGGGAATAAAATTAAACATTTATCCTTTAATCTGGTTCGAGGCTTAACGAAGCTTCGAGAGCATTAAATTTAAATGAAAAAGATATCTTGGGAAACCTCAGCATGTAAATCTTATTAAAGGCTAAAACATTTTCTAAGTGAGTCGCGTTTAAAACTAGTCGAAGTGAAGTGAGCGCAAAGGAGTGAGGATTCCATCACAACTTATAAAAGATGTCTTTGAAGACCGCCGTCAAACTTCTGAGCCAAAGAGTGTCATAAATTTAATTATTGAAGTGGCCATGGCTTGCAAACTAACCGTATCAGCCAATAATGTTTTGGGCACTTGCCCAGCAGTGGCAGAGAGAGGGCTATGGATGATGATGAGTATATATACAATACCGATAGTAAAAACGCAAATTAAAATATTTTGTCTATCTGTCTGTTTGTTCCGGGTAATCTCCGAAACAAACAGAAAAAAAGGGCTTATGTCTAACAGTGAGTTATCGACATCTGACAATGATGATGATGACGAATCTCATAGATTACTTTGGTTTTAGCTGAATAATTGGAGTCCCCTACAAAAAAATAAAAAACCTCAAAGTTCAACAAAACCACTGAATTCACGCGGGCGTTGTCGCTACAGCTAATATCAAATACTAAGGGACAAAACACGTTGACTCGCGGGCGTTGAGAGCGAAATATCAAACATTTGGCTTAATATGTTCAAAACGCACGTGCGGTCTAGGCAGCGGGCAAACTAGCGATTTACGCGCGCGACCCGTACTCGTGAATATGAAACGTATGAGGTTATTGTGTGTTCACGTCGAACTAGAGGCGGAGCGCGCGTGTTACTCGCGATGCCAGGTAAGTTCAACCAGTAAACAACATGTTACACTCGCCTGACGGTCAACGTGATCACGAAATCGCCACGTAGACAGGAAGGATTCGTGTTCACATTGACCGCCAAGCGTTTACGCTAGTGTGATATGTCGTTAGGTTGAAAACATGGTCAACGATGCGAGTAACTCGCACGTTAAGCCGTTAATTCGACGTGAACACACAAACATCTCATACGTTTGATATTTACGTGAGCGTGCCGCGCGCGCCGGCCGCTAGTTTGCTCGCTACACGCTACTGCAGTGTATTTTGTACATGAACAATAACACCCTATGTTTGATATTTCGCGCCCCGCGCCCGCGCGTCAACGTAGTTGAACACTTAGGCGCATAAAGCTTACCGGTATTTTAGTTGGAAATTTGCTTTTTATCGCCATAACTTCTTCTTTTCTGGTAACTGTAAACAAAAATAACATATTAATTTGACTGTTTTTTTAACTACACTAGGTGCATAGTTTCAAAGGGGGAAATTTCTAACACATACACGATGAATGTTTTCTGGTCAATACTGGTGAAAGCTGAGGAGAGGAGGTCGTGGCCTAATCAGTGGTCGGCATTTGAGTCGATCGCTCAGTCAAGTAGCTCTTGGTGCGACCGGGCGGTCGGAGACCCATTTTAACACTGGTTTATATTTGAAATCCGATCTCTTCCGTGTTTCGAAAAGCAAATGGGAGACGATTAATGTCACTGAGTGGTATTAGTCGTGAGGTTGTATAGATCGTTGGGGTTCCGAGGATGACGTCAGATGGCAATCGGTCATCTAAACTCGCCCGATAGATTTTCTCTCATTTTCATCCAAAGATTTGTGCAAAGTAATGTGGACGAAGGTGGACGAGGGTAAGCGAAGGTGGGTCAGGGTGAACGAAGGTAGTTGAAGTTGGGTGAGGGTGGGCGAAGGTGAGCTTAGGTGAACTAATGTAGGTGAAGGTAGGCTAAGGTGGGCGAAGATGTTAGGAGTAAATTCCAGTCGTGCGTCGGAGCTGACACAAAATTTTTATTATACAAGTAGGACATATTATACGAATTCTAGAAGAAAAAGTGTGGAGTTAGTATTTCCCCGAATTCCCCACGCATACCAAGTTGTTCTACATAGAAATTCATGTGATACTAAGTACGCGGAACGGTTAAAAGAGTGTATTAAAAGGTTCTTTTCCATACACAAGTGGTCGTGTATACAAAGCGTAGTAAGTATTTTAGCGGTACCGTATGTTTAGCGTTTACTCTCTCTCTCTCTCTCTCTTTCTCTCTCTCTATGTAAATAAATTTTCGCCTCTATTAACTCTCCGCTCGATTGTGCAACAAGGTGACCAGCCGATGTTGCCCTATTTCGTACTTTACATTATTTTATATGGCAACAAGCAGAGACGCAGACGGTTTGGCTAATAAAATGTGACTAAGGTCGGCTATATTATTAATCACAAACAAAGAATGGATAATTTTAAAAAAATCTTCATTTATTGTGATTAACACTCATAGAAAAAGTTTTCTCTCTGTGTGTGTAAATAAATTTAAGCTCTTCGCTCTATAGTGCAAGAATAGGAATTTATGGGGATGGTACTTAATTATAGAATATAAGGAAGAACTAATAAAATTAGAGAATAAAACACTAAGTCTAGCGTTCTGTTTAAAAATATGTTTTTTAATAATTGACAGCAATAATAACAAAAATGTCTAGCGTTTTTTTATTTTTTAAGAACATTCCCTCAAATTAAGCTTGAAAGAAAGTGCTAGAAATGGGTGCGGTACCTTACGGTTTGCATTTCATACTTAAAACCGTTGAGTGTAACTTAGGTTCAAAATTTTGATATGAAACATGGCTAAAATATAGCCATGAAATTTGTAGTGGACTAATGTAGTGCCATTCTAAGCTTATACATAGCACTGAAGTTAGAAATAAGTGCCTCGCCGCACAACTTCAAGTTCATTAGTATGTTCGGGCACGAATGCTGCGAAGGTGAAACTTGGGCTGTTTACTTATAGACAATTTGGCTTTAACGAAAGTAAGTTTTCGATTCTACAATGCTATATTAAATATTTAATATTTAAGTGGTAAGATTATAATTATATTATATTATATTATATTATATTATATTATATTATATTATATTATATAGGGTAAGGTTTATTTTAAATAATTCCACAAAAAAGCCTGCGACAGCAATATCTATCTATCTTTCATGTGCAAACGGGAAAGGGGAAGGAACCGGGTACGGGGACAATATTATAGGATAATAGAATGTAGTAAATAATAAGTAAACCAACCGTAGATATTTAATCTTCTTCCAGCATAATTATAAGCTTATTATTATGAAAACATTATGCAGTAGAGAATTAAAACGCCTTGTTTACGTAATTTTTATTCAAGATAAAACTTTTTGGCTTGGTCAAAAGCCCATTCAAGCGTATGCTGTGACCTGATTACAAGTTTTTATACGATATTTAACCCAGTTCTGGCATATTTCTGAAAACTCTCCTATGTATTGCGCATTATTTTAGCCGTTTAACTATCTAATGCTATCCGTATTAATTTTTTACTGAGTAAAATAATTTAAATGCCATTTAGGACACTAACAACTGTTGGTAATACTTTATTGACATGACATGTCTTTAATATGGTTGGCAACTTAGCGCTAATCGGTTGTACAAGATTTTCTTTATTTGTTTCTGTAATAAATTTATTGTTTAATATTGAAGTTATTTCACAAATACCTTTATCGCCTATCAGATACGGAATCCTTCCACGCGTTTCTTGATACGCTCTTGGCCTTTTATTATTTTAATTAATTTATAAGTTTCTGTTATTATCGAACAACATTATGTACTTAGAGCATGACGAGTTAAAATTGGGGTATCAGAACTGGTTGTAATACGTGAAATGGTTTTGGCATTTGTTAAATTTTATATTGTTTGCAAATGATCTTCGTTATGGGGGCATTACAAAAACCCCAGTGGTTATAATGATCAAAATTAATATTTGAAAATAAATGTTTACAGATATTGAATTTATCTTAGCGTAGATCTGTTATATCCAAAAATATTTTTTGATAATTAGGTTTGTTATTCTTCGTTACCATTCAGAAAAAAAAATCTCTTTGGAATCAGCAGTAACGAGTTTTAATTAAATAAAATAAAACGTATAAAAGGCGGTATTCCTATGAACATAGAACTGTTACTTTTTTACATGAAGAATAAATCGGCAGTATTATTTAGCACGTCATCTTTTCTTCTAAGAAGATTTTTACTAAGAGACAAGAGTTTTTGTCTTCGTAATATTTATCGCGAAGCTGCTACAATGTCATAAATTAGTTATGAAGCGCGTGATTTCGAACAGTGTTCTAATTAGACGTAGCGCCACGCTTGCAGCTCAATTGGGCCGGCGCGTTCGGGGCTCCCAACGCCGTACGAGGAATCGAATATCCGCTCTATATCGCGCCAGGATGATATTGGTGCAGCATTACACCGATTTTCCCTCGTATTCATTCGCGGATTAAAGCAAAGTAGTTTAGCTTCTCATGCATATTAGAGCGCCTCAGGTCTTGAACTTCTATTCGTAACCATCGTTTGTAGGATATGAACCATTTATCTTCTACATTCTATTTGAGTTTCATGATACTGTCTGAGACTAAAAATGTTGGCTGCTACTTGTTAAATGTTTTAATTTGCATATAGTTTAAAAACTTTGACACGTGTATTATTTCTGTTTGATGAAACCTTATCTTTATATGCTTGCTGTCTGCCTACTCTTAAAAGGGAGATATTTAAATAGTTTATTTACTTCTAATAGGAACCATGTTCACTTATTTAACAACGTTTACAATATATAAATATAAAAAACAAATATGGCACGCAATGAATTCAAACATTAGACAAAATCATGTAACGAATATTTTTATATATGTATACTTCAGTACATACAATACATTCAGTTGAAGCTGTGATGATACAATAGCTATAGGGTCACTCGTCGTCGGTCGTTCGTGCTCACAAAAATATTAGTTCCAAAACTAATTCAGTATTATAAATTTAGATTGGAATCCCAGTTCGACAATATACTCGGAGAACACTTTCATTCTGCTCCCGCGTGATATTCAATGTGCGCGGTCGATCTTGTTATGCTCAATTCGCAGCACAAGGCCGGGGCTAACTGATCGTCATACAAATCAGATTAGAGACAATAGCAATTGAAAACCATCGTAAGCGAGTGCTCGCCGCAATGACAGAAATGCAATATCCATTCTTCAACTCGAGATAGGAGTTAAGGAATTCCAATACTATGGAGAATATGTATATCTGAATGTTACTTATGCAATAACTACGAAGACCACCCTGGTATACGGTGTAAAAGTCTGGTGCAGAAGTAATTGGTTTTGACAAAGACAGAAATGCAATAGTCATTCTTCATCTTGAGATAGAAGTTAAGGAATTCCATTAATATTATAAATGCATCTGCTCTATATCTAACTGGTAGTATCACTTTGCAGACCTACCTGGATGTAATGACGTAAAGTATGATTGTCATCTGGAATTCTGGTTTACAAACGTCTGGCCATATGCGGTAGCTAGCTGATGACCCGATTAGCTATATAATCAAATTACTTAGCTTTTTAGTTAGATTATATCAGGAAGCTTATTAGGGGAGATGGTTTATTAGCAGTCTCCATATCTTCGAGATAAGTGATAAAGAATTCTTTTGGCAATATCATTAGAAAATTGAACAATATAATTGAAAGTTTATAGCTAGTTTTAGTCGATTATGTCTAAGATATCTTAACTTCTGATTTTATCTCTTAGACAGACAGCAATCAATACCGAAATAAAACTAAATTCTTGACAGTATAATAAGAGAAGTGTTTAAAATTAAGCAAATTTTAAGAGGATGTTCAAATAAGCGGTAATAAAACAACAACAAATGAATCACCTTATTCTAATCCTAAAGAATTTAATTCGCCAAGCGAACTTCCGTTACTCGCTAATAAATGCACGTTGACTCATCGTTTTAATAGCGTGGATGCAAATTAATTAATTGTAAAAAATAATATTGTCATTTGAAGAGGTTTCTTTGCTGGTGATTTTGTAAATTTTAAATTTCATTATCATTTCATTAGCATTTTTGAAGTTGTAAAGCAACACAATGATGATGCCACTGTTTTGGAATTATGCAAAATCCAATAATATATTGATAACTATTATAATATGTTTTAATTATACTCAAAAAACTGAATAACTTACTAAAAGTCACTACACACGTATCGATAAATCGTTGCGATTAACTGTACAGTGTAAGCTGCGCAATTTTATTGATACGTGTGTATAAAAAAATCGTTGTCAATTAAACTGCACAGTTTTAACTTAGCGTTTATTTGTTCTTCACAGTGTAGCTTGTTGCGATTTAACTTATTTCTCGCAACGATTTATCGATATCTGTGTAACGGCTATAACGTGGCTTCATCGGTGGCCTCGATTTTAATGATTTTGACAAACAAAAACGTCGTAAGTATCAGAAAATGTCGTATAATTTTTTGCAACACAGTGGATCAAAAAAACAAAACATGGTACTTGAAAATTAAATTTTCTCAGATAATTGTAATTTTAATAAAATTTATAAATAAATCTACACATATAAAATCTAATCGTTGTTCTTTAGTCCCGCTAAAACTTAAAAACTGCAGTACCGTCTTAAATTCTGTTAATTTTGTTTTGTTCCTCTTATTTCAGGGAAGGTTTAAAAGAAAAGAAAAAAAAAAAGAAAAAGTCGCAACTTCACAATACTTTTAATAGAAGACGTCCGTACTAGCTTTTTTCACTAACGTGCCGTGTTAAATTATTATTTCATAAAACTTTCGACGAGTGTCACGTTTTATGGAGGAGAGGTAATGGAGATTGGTTAACTGGCTAATAGCAGACGACCCAAAAGTCGAACAAGACAACGTCTTCCGATTCCCCTAGTAATAGACATAGTTTTATAGAGTTGCATACACTTGGATACCTATCTGCTTACCTCACTTCCGATTATTCTAGCTTATTTTCTAAGAAACCACTATTACATACTATGTTATTACAAACGATTACTAAGCGTATGTAAACCAACACCGGTGATGTTGCATTCCACGCATTATCAAATTAAATATTCAGCTTTATTTTTAAATTATTATCATCGGAACGTGCTAGTAAAGCACGAACTAATTATCTATTCTTCAAGGATAGTTCTATTCATACAATCCATAATAATGCGGGTATCAAAGTAAAATCGTACGTGAGACGAATGTCGTCTTTTCAAAAGACGCAAGCTTCTTTATTTGGTAGTGGTAATAAATAAGACCACACACGGGTAATTTTTAGTAGCTTAATAACTTTTAATGATAAATACGACTAGTCTCTACCATTGACTTGGCACTTCTTACACGTAAAAGTAAAATCAGTAGACAATACTGAGCTAAAGTCATGTGTAAATTTGGACTTGTATTGAATTACACTAATCAAGATTTAAATAAGCTGTTAACGTAACGTTGTCTGGGACAAACAAAAAGATAACATGAATCATTAAAAAAAAAAACATTTACGTTAACATTTATAAAAAAGTGTTGTCATGTTAGGGTAAGTTATGTATAAAAGATAGACTTATAGATCTACACTTAGTAAATACCAATAAAATGATTATTATTACAAACCCTAGCCTTAACTCAGAGGAAACAATTGGCCATTTGACTTATCAAAACAATTTTGAATAGACGTTATGTTCCTTGAATATTCCTGTAGAAAATCAAGCAAAATAAAAGCTATGAGGATGAAGCGCATTAATATTGTAGACGAACACAGAAAATAGGTATGAGGGAGATTGCATACCTCGATAACAACCCTGGAGGCAGTAAACTAAGTATGCAAAGTGGAGGAGGTATTAATAAGAATTTACGTTCACATACTTGTTATTGCTGTCGAGCTCATGTATAGGGTTACGGCAAAATTCTCTTGCAAATAATATACAATTCCACAAGTAAATTAATTTTTTTACATTTAAGGATTTTCTCCGCCCATTCGTCTGTGCGCCCACAATGTGGTTCTCCCTAGAATTTCCAAAGTATTAGATATAGAGACTTGAAATTTTCCATGTTGCTAGGATAGGCTAAAAACTCATTATGAAAATTATTTTGAGGGAAAACGGACAACAAATTTGGAAGTTTTTTAACAAATACCCTTATCGCGTATGAGATACGAAAATTCTTCGTCGAGGCTCAAATCTTCTGGAAGAGGAGTTAAAACGATTGTCACTAAAGTAAAGGCCCTGCACGTCAAAGGTACCGCTGAGAAAAATATTCCGGTTTTTTAGGTCAAATTAATTTTCACATAGACATACTTAATGATAGTTTTACGACTTATTAATCTTTGTTGCAATTCAGATAGAACTATTCATAAAACCATATTAATTTTGTTAACTTTAGCTGTTCAAAATGTCACTCTATAATGCTATAAACAGAAGAGTAGAAGATATGCTTATTATAGGACAGCATTGAAGCCTCGTGACTCTAAGTTAAGTCTATCTTCAGTATCTCGGTCTATAAAGTAACGTTGACTTTTGTTATCGGGGCCTTATTTGCCACAATGCATATAATTTCTACAAAGTTGACGGTCCTTTTGTGATAACCCTGAATTGAATTATTGAAGGTTTTGAAGTTTATCGAGTCAGGTGCTAATTTACATACGTATCTGCCGATGAAGAAATAGAATTGCTTTGCTAACATAAATGTCATAATGTTTCGCGTTTTGTCTGAGATGAGCTTATCTAGAGCATAAATATAATATATGCAAATTATAGTTTAGTAAACGTTTAAAATCTTTGTGTATCTACTTTAATATTATTGGCTGTCAGGAGCGTTTGATTGTCGTATACTGAAATGTGTTTTATTGACTTGGTACAAATTCCTGTAACATAGGAATGTGTGCCATAGGAGACTACATTTTTTATATTTAATTTAGAATAATTTAATTAACAAAAGTATAATTCAACAATGTATTATATTTTATGTTATAATGTACTTGGACTACCGCAAGGGTCAATTTTATCTCTCAATCTATTAATTCTCGTTCACATTTTTCATATTTAAAAATACCGTATAAATTACGTACGCGTTCTGAGCTAGACTTATTGCTTGTAAGGATGATGTTGCGATATAATCTGAATACTTTGAAATTGAGGTGTAAGAACCTTATTACAAGCGAGAATTTATGCAAAAAAAATGGCTCTAGGGCAAAATCGGTTAAGTATGAGATAGGGCAACATAATTACGCTAACGAGCGGTTGCATTAAGGATAAATAATGAGCCATCATAGCTTCTCGAAATAGGGTTTCAGACTTAAGATATTCTTAATATAAAATTGCTAGATATCAAAATAATAAGAGCGAACGATGCTACCATAACTATCAGAGTAAAAAATCTAAGTAGCAAACCAATTATTTTAAGTTTGGTTAAAACCACTTAATAAAAACAGATTTATCAATAGCGGTTTTGAACGCCGAAGAAATAGACCATTATGCAAAAGTACGTGAACTTTACGACTATAGTGGTTTTTCAAATTCTGCGAAGCGATTATACCTTGGCCTTTTTCCCTTGAGTAATTAAACAAAAAGTCCCACTAACTAGTACACTGTGAATGGAAAATATGCAAGCAAATACCTCAGTAACATAAACTATGTCAGACGGTGTACGCTCTCCAAGACACAGCCTGGCGCCACATTCAACGGAAATTCCGTAGCCGCTCTTTTCTTGTGGATAATAATTAATTCGAATACACATACATACATAAAATTAAATGCTCGCAACATTAATTGCGTAAAATGAATTAAAAAAAAATAGGTTCAATTTTAACGTAATGATGTGTATAGATTTAGCATATATAAACATGCGAGCGGCTCGCAGGTGCCGTTGTCAGCTGCTTTCATCCTAAAAATATCTGAATTTAAAGGAACAAATATTTTATCTTTATGCAAATGTACGGCTTTTAATGACTATATTTTAGTCTAGTTCGCAAGCACCTTTTAGGAACTTTTTTCGGCTCCTAAAAATGAGGCTGTGGTGTCATTCGACTCGAAATCGCATCTAGATGCTTTTGTAAAAAAAAGATGAGACGCGAACGCAAAAATTATAAAAGTTATAAACAATTAACTGAAAGAAAAAAAGGGTTATGATTTTTGCTTATATCTCAAAAACTCTTTGAGTTATTTCAAATCTGAAAAAAACCTTCGAAAAGTGGAGGAAATTTCCTAAAAAAGTTCCGACTCACTTTTAGGTTTTTGAGAAAGTAGATGTTAACTAACTTTGTAAAAATGTAAGTAAAGCTTTGACAAAATCAAATTGAATCGAGGCTCCTAATCTTCTGTTGAACGGCTAAAATTGAAGCAGTATTCTCACCATAATACGTAATCTTTGTTATGTAGGTATTATTAGTTTTTGACACTCGCTAATCCTTATCCGTATCCGACAGATTTACTTAATCACTAATTAGCATTTTGTTATTAAGATCACATGATTTCGTTACGTTTAAAATGGTAACTCATTTGAAGTTAACTTTTTCATAATTTTTCATCTTTCGGGTTTGATACTTTCCATCTGAATAAAAATATCATTTTTGTACAGCTTACAAGACATACGCATAATTTCACGATGATTGATCGAGGTGCCGTAAAAGTGAAATAAACAAAAAACCTGTACCTGCTCATTTATAATTTTCTTTATAGTTGTTTCTGTGTACAGAAGTTCTCTGTGTAATATAAGGCAATAGCCTTACGCTATGAATGGGTTCCCCGGACGCCTTACTCAATGAATGTTTTATGAAATACTCACTCCTGTACTGACATATTACCCAACTGTAACTTTGTTACGAGACAGACTTGACTAATGAAAAGTTATACTTGTATAGATATGCTTTCATAATTATTTACTTCTAAATTTTTGTAATACTCTCATATACGTGTATTATTTTATATGTGTAAAGCATTTAGACTATGGATTAGATCCTCTGGATATTTTTTTATAATATTAAACCAAGAACACTACTTTTACATATGTTCTTCAGTTTCTTATCAGTTCAATTTCTTTTAAATTTTATTAACGTCACGAGGAACGTGTTTTCTAGTTTTATTGCTAGATGTTTCGTCGAATTATTCGCAACCTGTTTCCTTTGTAATTATGCTCTTTTCGGAATGTAACGCTGCATATGACGTTATAGGTATACATACATATACTTATGAAGTTACAGTTATCATGAAAACACAGTATTAGTAAATATTCGTTGTAATAAAACACTGATATCAAAAAGATGACGACAGCGACGTTTTTTGCACAAACTTTTTATGGATGGGATGTAAAGTTCTCGTCAGTATAAAATTAATGAAAAAATAATTTTTAGGTGCTAACTTTTTTACTGTGTTGAATATTATTCGTTATTTTCGCAGCAATTTGATAAGCTCTGAGAATTACATTTTATATATAAATTTTCACACTTACTTTGCAGTTGCCCGCTATAGTTATTTTTATTATTGTCCAAAAACATTAATATTTAATATAAAAAGTTGAAGCGTTTGTTTGTTGGTTTGCTTGAACGCGCTAACCTAAGGAACTATTGGGTCGATATTAAAAATTCTGTCAGTGTTAGATAAGCTATTTATCGAGGACAGCTATAGGCTATATATCGTCACGCTAAGACCAATAGGAGCGAAGCACCAATGAAAAATGTCCCAAAATCGGGGATCGTTTTCCCTTTGAGAGCTTCTGCTGCGTGCGCTGCGCTGCGTAAACGGTTAAAGTTTCGCAAAAATCATGTACCTATGACGAATATGCAACTACGCAATCTTAGCTTGTTCTTGTGTAAATGAAAAATGCAATATAGAATTATAGACAATAGTATTTTTTTAAATGTGTGAATTATCTCGCTAATATTATTTGTGGGATACGTGTGAATTATATGAAGTCATCCGGATCTCATAGACGAATAGACATGACATAGAGAACAGTTGCAGATCCTTTTATATACGGGGGAAAATCCATAGGCTCAGAAGAAAAATTCTCTTTCAATAGGTACAGTGCAAACTGATTTTTAAACAATTCATCAATCAATGAATATTTAGTCTGTGTTGGCAATACAAACAGTAACCAATACAACTACCTAAAGAAAGAGTTGTGTGATTGGGTACAGCCATTGCATTAATTGCTCTGACTTTCTTTCTTTGTGATATTGAACTCATTCTTCTTAACATTTCGTTGACAAACACTATTATCGCAGGCCAGAACGTAAGCACACCAACTGCCCTACAAGAGGCAGCCATTTGGTCCTGCTGCGTGCAGGTGATAGGACACGCCCGGCACGATAAAAGACAGGACAAAAACCGCATAGAAAACAATACACTTTATTGGTTTCTGTGTGCCTTTTGTCCATTTAATTAGATTCTATGGGAATTTTTCAACAGGACTGCAACGCATATACAGCCTAGGTTGGTGTTATCTGTAAATATCCACCTGAGAATGTTGTCCTTGCTCCTGTGTTCGAAGTCTATGAAGTGACGTCTTCCCGGTGGCCTAAACTCGTCATTCAGGGCCGGCAGCGCATCTGCTGGCCTTCTGGCCGTGCAGATGTCCATGGGCGCCGGTAGGCATTCGGTGCCTGCTGCCTGCTCGTCTGCCCCCTTGTAACATAAAAAAAGGATCGCTATAGGCTTATCATCACGCTAAAATTGAATCTATTTTTTTACCTAACTTCGCGCGGGCGGAGTCGCGGACACAGCTAGTTCGGAATAAAAATGCTGAGACCTTCTAGTAAGAATAAAAAAAATGGGTTGCAGTCGAAGGAACCATAGCAGTGCCCGGGATTTGCGATAAAGGTGTAGGCTTTTGTAAGTATTCTTTAACTTACAAATTTAATCGGAAGCGCAATATTTCGGAAACTGTCGAGTTGAGTATTTAAATATTAATTGCATACATTTCGTCATTGCTTCAAGGCGTTTACCTTTTTTGCTTGTTTTCAAGCTGTGCCGCAAACTTGTTTACTTTAACTATCAGGTGAAAGTGAATGTCTTCACAGCGATATTTATCATTGTAGGATCGTGTTTTCGGCCGTCGTAATGCCTTACGATAACTCGGTAATATTATAATTTGATGATAGATAACAACTGACATAAATATCGGTGCTTTAAGGAACGCAATCTTGCCAATTCGGAAGCACACTTCAGACATATCTTTATATATATTAATACGTGAAGCGAAAACTTTATGTGCCATTTTACGAAAATTAGTAGACGGAGGAATATGGCACAAGTGTAGTTCATATTGAGGAAGGTTTTTTTATGTTACAAGGGGCAAACGAGCAGGCAGCAGGCAGCTAAGTGCCTACTGACGCCCATGGTTATCTACACGACGAGGAGGCAAGCATTTGTCATTGAGAACATATTTCTGTTGCCGACCGTCAATGACGAGTTTAGGCCATCGGGAAATCTCACAAACAGAACCAAACGCGACAACAATACCATCACTTGTCCCGATAGCATTGCCGCCACTTCACGACGATCTTATTTAAGGAAATGATACTGGTACCCGGACGCGCCGGCCCAATTCGGCTACAAGTATGGCGCTATCTCTAATTAAAAGGCTAATATTTTTTGTAATATCTTCTCTTGTTTGTACACAGTACTTTCGTTACAGTAAAAGATAATCTAGGCTCCTTATTGAATGTTTAAAATAGATCGTTTTACGTTTAAAACGGACCTTTAAAATTATAAAGATCGTTTTAAAATATAGTAAACAAACGAATGTGTACACATTGGATTTGTTCAAAATTTACAGAAATTGTTGAAATAATTGATAGAATCAGGCGTTACTTTGCGGAAATCCATGACATGCATGAATGGCATCATTTTGTTGACACTATTTAGTTTGACAATGTTTAGTATAGCATCATTTTGTTGACACTCTTTGGTTTGATAATGTTTAGTATGTCATCGTTTTGTTGACACTATTTAGTTTGACAATGTTTAGTATGGCATCGTTTTGTTGACACTATTTAGTTTGACAATGTTTAGTATGTCATCGTTTTGTTGACACTATTTAGTTTGACAATGTTTAGTATGGCATCGTTTTGTTGACACTATTTAGTTAGACAATGTTTAGTATGACATCATTTTGTTGACACTATTTAGTTTGACAATGTTTAGTATGGCATTATGTTGTTGACACTATTTAGTTTGACTTCAATAGGTACCAAGGCATTAATCCTGAAATCATTTAAATTATGTATGCTATAAAAACCTTAATTTCTGCAAAAGTATTATATTTTTTGGCAATTACAAACTTATTTTTCAAAATTTGTCATCATGCCTCTTATTATGACACTGTTTTTATATGATACTATTTTGTTGACTTTATTTAGTATGACACATTTTAGTGGACTGTAAAGATATTTTTTTTAAAATAATATTAGTAATACTTTATACGTATGTGTTCCTGTTCCCCTCCTACTAAACTTAAACCTTGAGTTAGGAGTGGGTGCGTCAATACCCCAACGGCGGTGTTGAGATTGAATCTTTTAGCGTTGAGCTATTGAGGTTCTAAAGAAAACAAGATTTCACTCAATTCGGTCCCATAACCGGGGATCACTAATCCCTAACTAGTTTATTGCACGCATTCCTAAAACCAGATATGGGACCACTACATTACATAATATAAATTTTCTAAATGGGTTATTTCACATCCAAATGATTTATATGTAACATTTAAGGTACGACTTCCTTATTGTGTCGCAAAAAGTGAATCAAGGCACGGTCACGCCAACTCACTACGTGGTCACACACGACGACAGTGGCATGACACCGGACCAGTGCCAACGGCTGACATACAAGATGTGCCACCTGTACTACAACTGGCCGGGCACCGTACGCGTGCCAGCCCCGTGCCAGTATGCGCACAAACTGGCATACTTAGTTGGCCAGAACATGCATCAAGTGCCGTCCGATGTGTTGTCAGATAAACTGTTCTTCTTGTAAAGTGTATCTTTTAAGATCAACCTAATTTATGTAAGAGTGTTACCTATTTTTGTTGGGCACCGTACATGTGTCAGTACCGTGCCAGTACGCGCACAAACTGGCATACTTAGTTGGCCAAAACAAGCATCAAGTGCCGTCTGATGTGTTGTCAGATAAACTGTTCTTCTTGTAAAGTGTATCTTTTAAGATAAACCTAATTTGTTTATCTTCTACCTAACTTTAACCCGGTATAGTACCAGGTTTCGCTCAAATTGCTGAAGATGCGGCTGTGAGGCGAGTAAAGAGACTGATGTCATCACCAAAACTCCCACTGTCTCTACAATATCACGACTAATATCATCTAGTTAGCGACATTAATCGGGACCCACTATTTATTTACTCTTTCATTCAGTGCTGCCCCGAGATAAATTTTAGCATGCCGCAGAACCAATTATGGAGCCCTCCTTACTTGCCCTGTTTATATTTGTTAATATTAAACATACTCAAAATGATGGCATATTAAGAGTTAATTAAACCCTATGCTAATTTTTATCCTGGATACTTGACAGAGGCTTAAATATAACATTATTCAAATAAAATATGTCAGATTGTAAATATAAATCAATTTAGTTACTGACATAAATCAAGTGACAGGCAATAAACAGCAATATGAGCGCATGACGTCACCTCTTCTCAAACAAGTTGTCGTTACTAACGTACGCTCCAATCACACTCGAGGACAGCTGTTTGTTTGGCAAGACGTTACATCATATAGGACGCTATGACAGTCCGAGCGTTTTTACTCTAAAATTTGCGCGTATATATAGAAACGCAAAATTAACCAAGTGAATGTTTTTTTAACCTCGAAAAAAAATTATTTTAGGTTTAGGTGACTGCAAGGCATAATATGAAAAATAGTCAACTAGCCTATTATTGTATTGCAGGTGCGGTCGGTGGTACGATCGGTTAAAGAGGTATATGATCGCGCGAGCGTCGAATAAACAGACAGACAGATGGACTATAAAATAACAATTTGACTCCCGTACTACGTGTGTCGTTTCCATTATTTTGTAACTTAATTATTTCGATATGTTTTAACTTTAACAAGGCACAATACGGTTGTAAAATTTAATGAAAGACGAATGAATGGAAATAAATGGCACATCTCCGTCCTTGTTTCGCGTGTGCGGTGTAGTGCGAGTGCGACAGGGACGGAGATGTGAGTGATTGATTCACAAATAATTTGTAATTCCTTTGTATTTATTAAAAGAACGTTCAAAATTGCCATTATTTTGAATATGCGAATAAATATATGCGTGTTTTAATATATTTTCATACATGTATAATGTGCCGCTCTGGCTATGTTTTTCACTTCTCATTTATTTGTTTTTCACTTCTCATTTATTTGTTTTTCTTTTCTTTCCTTTGTTTTGTTTTGTCGTAATTCGTGTTAATTTCTTTGTTTCCTACATGTTTCTAGTTATTTGAATATTTCGAAAATTTGGCAGTTTTGAAATTATTAATTCGTTCATACATTTATTTATGTAAATAATATTATGCAGGTGCGTATATACCCTAGGGCCATGGGGCTAAGGCTCAAGGCGATAGGTGCGAGGGCCGCTGCAAGCCTGAATTTTATTTTTAAAAGATCTACTTTATTTTAAAGAAGACTAACTCATTTCATTACAAGTTTCATTTACGAAAAGATCCAAAAACTTGCGATGTCAGCCAAATTAAAAGAAACCATTACGTGATGGAACGGAACCCTCCGTGCGCGAGTACGACTCGCACTTGCCCGGTTTTTTAAATATATTTGAAGAATTTTCTGAACGCTTTTCTTGTCGTTTATGAAAGACACTCTCTGACTAATAAGCTCAGTTTTTGTCGCAGCCCAGTTTTATAATAGGTTTCAAAGCTTCAAAGATATATAAACAAACTATGTCACAGTCTTGCCTTTCATTAAAATGTCACAGGCTTCACCAATGAAAACAATTATTTTTGTGAAAATATTTTTTTATCTAGGTCTTTGGTTCCCAACCAGTGGTCCGCAGAAACCAAAATATGGTCCGCGAATGACTTTAGATTTAGCGGGTAGTGTGTCAGAAGATTGCGGGTGGTGGGGGCTGTACGCGATGCCGTGCAAGAGATATTATCTCGTGTCAGTAATTTATGCCATTTCTTATTGAGTTTTTAATCAAAATTTCAGTTTGATTACTAAAGTCCATTTTTATTATACTTAAATTGTGTTTTATTGTACCTAATTGGTCCCTGCTAATAAGAATAATATGAAAGTGGTCCGTCACCAAGAAAAGGTTGGGAATCCCTGATCTAGGTGGAATACAAGCATATCGATTGCTTGACGGTAAACAGCTGGAGTTTATGAAAACCAGGAAAAATGAAATAACTTTGCAAGTAACCGGGAATAAAAAGAAAATCATGCAGTAGGTCCCACGTCGCGGTCGACATTTTAATGTGCATTTACAAACCATGCACATTAAATGTTTTTGTTACTTTATATGTCATTCAAACTGATCATACTTAACGTAGAGTACGTTGCAATGTTCTTCAAAATTTAATTTTTTCGGACACGGTATTAAATAGCGTTTTCGGTAAGAAATTTTCGAGGTGGATCTGTCTGCTTGATACGCGTAATCGCTGAAACAATTTTGACGGTACTTTCACTGATAGATAGCCTATTTTACAAGTATACTTTAATATTAACAATAGAGGTAGGGTTCCATACAAAAAAACATTAAAACCCTTGAACTCAAAGGAAATTGTTCAATGCGGTTGATCAGTATTCCTCAATATAAATCGCCGCAAATGATAATGTTGCATAATTTGTTATCTTCAAAGTTATTGTTTACCCTCTAATGAGTGATATTCAATCGAATTGCATGATTTGCCACAATATGGCTTATTGTAGCGTGCTATAAAATAAATAAATATATACAGGACTATATGACACTCGGACGTCTGTTCCTAAGGTAGACAACTTAATGCCTGTGTTATCGGTAGCAGACGCCTGTTATACGCAAATATTTTTTCTTAGAAATATATAAATACATACAGATAATACACCCAGACTCGAGGTGTGAATCGATCCTCATTTTTTACGAGTTTGGCTCCAATGTCCGTCAAATACAAATGCCATCATAGTTTTGTAAAACGGTTATTACTTGGCTATATTTGCATTTTATTCGGCACAGTCTTTTGCTTTCATGCATAGCAATTGTCCATGTTTTTAAATTAACCACCAAAATGTTTCAGCCTTACTGAAAATCGTCTTTTGAGATCAGATCGAATCAGAAAAAAAGAAGCTCTTTATCTATTTTTTAAATATTATTGTATGGACACTTTTTTAGTTCTTTTCATATTTCAGAGATACCTTTATTTTCCAAAATTCCTTACATGAATGTCAAGTAATATTATATTCTTGTATCTTAGTGAAATTCTAATTTTAAGCTTTAATCAAACTCAAAATTAAAGAATTAAAGGTTTCATAGAAATAATTAAGAGCCTCAACATATAATAAACATAAACAGGACAAAATTGAAGATACTAAATGCATGAAGTTAAATATCGCATAGAGATTATAGATAGTGATTTAATATAGCCAACAACAAAACATAATGCATAAAGCACCAAATAAATTAGTCGGGTATTTGAAATCAACTTTATTGTTGAACGAATAATGTATTAGGCAACAGTTGAATTCATACAAACTGGTCGATTGTTTGTTGCTACCGCTCAGATAAATAAATGTTTATAAACGCATTCATAGATACGGTGTAACAAAGCGTTCGATCATGTGAACACTGGAGGTACCGAAACTTGTTTAGTAACATTATATTATTCATGAAAACAGTTTGTCTCGTTTGACGATTCGGATAGGTTTTTTCGTAATATTGAATGAAAAGTTTCGTCCACTGCTTCATTTACGACATTTTTTACTTTAAGGTAAAAGTAAGTTTACTAAACTTTTTACTCCTATTCTAGGTCCGCGTGTGTTCAATAAAATTAATTTAGTATTATTTTTGCTTTAAGCTTTTAAAAATAGAATAAAATAAAATAACATACAGTTATAAAATTGAGAATAACATTGTTTCTTTTGTTTTGTTGTTACTGGTATGCTCAAGCGCAGGAGATATAAAATAAATAATCCATAAAAGTTAATATGACTTTGTGTTGGTTTTTGTCGGGGAGCTTCCAACCAAATAATATTGAATGTAGAAATTGACCTCGCAATATATATATACATAATCGCTTCGCGGTATTAAAGCTCTGGGTAAAATACCAACGGGTCCCGAGCACTGCTATGGTTCCTTCCTCTGCATCGCGATGGACCCAGCACCCGCACGGTGAATCCATGGAATGCTAAGAAATTCGTCTCTTATCAATAGTATGGTTCATATTGCTACCACAATACATTTGATATAATCGTTTATATTTCAATTTGGAATATTATCGATAGACTGCGATATTTCGACTAATTTTCGAGCTCCATCCATCGATAGCAAAAGTACCGATAATTCGTTAACACGTCACTAACTCGGGGCGTACCTACTTACATAACAGCTTAATTTACTAAAGCTATCACCATTAAGCTCGTGTAAGCCATTAAGCTTCGATAATTTAGTGATTTAGCTCTTCCTTATTCAAGCTCGTAATTCAACGTACATTGTGAATAAATACAGTACGCAATTGCACATATTATAATGCGCAATTGCGTACGTAATTGCATCACTTATCTATTGTTGTGAACAATTCAATATATGAAGGACTTTATTTAGAGGTAGCGGCATGTGTGCTTCCTTCTTTCCTTCCTTCCTTCCATCTTCCTTCCTCCAACTCCAGCTCCAGCTTCCAGCTTCTTTCCATCCTTTTGGTCTATAGCCAAATTGGTGAGGCGCGTTCAGGTACTGGTACCTTTTTCTCATAAAAGATTAGCGTCACGTGAATTCAATGCAGTCACGTGAAATGATGGTATTAATTTTGCATTTGTTTGTAAGACTTCCCGGTGCCCCTTTAAAGGCTGACAGCGTATCTACGAGCTTCTTGGCGGTGCACTAAGTGAACTTAGATGAACCGCCTGCCCGTACGTCCCTTGTAATATATAAGAAAAAGAATGCTGATTGGTTTCCGCCGCTTGCATTGCATGGCAAGCATAGTAAGGAAGAATTATTGACAGCCAGAGGTTAGGTGGTATGCATTGAACACTGTACTATAATAGTTTACCAGTGCAATAGTGTTTAAAGTGTATAAGTTAAATACTAATCTCTGCAATTTAAACGGGCCCAGGTACTAGACCGGGATAATACTAGGTAGAGTCACAAGAATCCAAATTAATATAAGGAATACCTGGAGATATGCTTAATATTCCTGGCAGTGGTTTGACCAGAATGACTTTCGATTGCCATAGACTACCAGTAGGTCATCATCGTCATTTCAGCCTGGGTGCATCCGCCGCTGAACGTAGGCCACCCAGTGCTAGAATGGATCACCCATCTATCACCCGGTCGCAGCCAGAGCAACTTAACATAGCGATCAACTCAAATGCCGTATTAGCCGGTGTTAGTCGCTTTGTTGTTTGTCGATCTGTTTATTTATTCGTACACTAGCTGCCCTCAACTTCGTCCGCGTAAAATTAGGTAAAAAAATTGATTTAATTTTGGCGTGATGATATGATGCCTATGGTGGCCTTCGTTGATAAATGGACTAACACTTAGCGCGTTCAAGTAAACAAACAAACAAAATCTTCAGTTTTATATGTAAGTATAGAGTATAGATTATTCTTAAAGTGAAAACTTTTTTAAGCATGTTGGGCATTTTTTGACACGGAGAAAGTCCATTGAATTATCTTCATCGTCATTGAACGCTTCCCCGCTATTTGTATACCGTGCTTGTACTTTTGGAGTGAAGAAAAGTGTGAAACTCGCATCACCGTCACCGAACGATTCAATTTGTCGTACGCTTTGACGTCACCGATGCATCTTAGAGCCCTACCTCACCGAGACGCCGCCGTCGCCAGTAACGCATCCAAACAATTCATACCAAAATTTAGGACAGGTAACTCACTTAACGACAGTTTGGCGACGTCGTCAAATTAGAAGCGTAGTTTCCTAAATTGCGAACGGCTTATGTGAATAGACCTTACAAATGCATTCAGGAACTGCCATTTGAGAGACCAGCCCTCATAGACCAATTGGCTATTTGTCAAAAAGTAGTTCATATTATACTTTACAGACAACTAAACCTAATATATTAATATTTCAGCGAAAAAATAATTTTACCTGGTTAATATTGCGTTTTTATAAATACATTCAATTTTTAGCGCCAAAATGCTCTGAACTATCGTGGCGTCCTTTTGACGTAACGTCTTGCCGAACAAACAGACGTCCTTGAGCGTGATTGGGGTGTGCGATTGCCACAACAATTTGTTTAACAAGAGGTGACGTCACGCACTCAGATTGATGTTCGGTGTCACCTGATTTATGTCTTTAATTTAATTGATTTACATTTTTAAAACATTTAACAATCTGGCATGTTTTAGAAATTCACCCTGATTAATGTAATATTAAAACCTCTATTAACACAACTCCGAACAAAAAGTTATTAAGATTTGTTTTAGTGACAACTACCCTATTACAAGATAAGACTTGACATCAAACGTCTATAACTGGTTCTTCAAAGACCTACTAGACGGTACTACGCTAACCATATAAATAAAATAAATAAATAAATATATCCAGGACTATATGACACACGGACGTCTGTTCCTAAGGTAGGCAACTTAATGCCTGTGTTAGAGGTAACAGGGCTCTACCAAGAGTGCATCGAAGAAGAAGAAGAATTTAAAATGTGAATGTGATTTGCGTGATCGTCGTGCTGGAAACAACAGGCGTCTGTTACCTATAACACAGACATTAAGTTGTCTACCTTAGGAATAGACGTCCGTGTGTCATATAGTCCTGTATTTTTATTTATTTATTATTTTATTTATAAAAAGCCAAATAAAGGTTACAAGGACACCCCATAAAATCTCCCCTTGGGGGTCGATATAGTCTACTTTGGGGACCACTGCTCTAAAACTCTATCAATTACTATCTACAATTAAAAGAATGTTACAGTTAAATGAGAATGGTCGTTAAATATCGTAAGTGACAGCATTTATTTTAACTTAATGCCTGTGTTATAGGTAAAATACCTTTCTGAAAGGTTTGTTTAATAACAAACATTATTTTATTCCTGTTTTGATGACTGAAATAAAAAAAATATGTTTGTATGTAAAGTCGGTTTACGGATGAAAATTTGTTCCGCGATCTCGCTTGCATACTCGGCGGAACGTGACACTTTTTCGTGCGTGCAGCCAGCGTACATCGACTTATAAGACTTTATCATATCAAAAAATAATATGTTTTTAAAGGTGATACCAGTAATTATTTTTAAATAAGTATAATCATATAATCTATTATATGATCGGAGATAAGCGACCCGCCGCCGACATTCGCAGGGCTGGGCGCCGGCGTAAGGTCGCGTTCTGCTAGCAATGACCCGCTTCTCCTTATATGTACGATTGCGAAAACCCACCTTAACATTCCCAGCAACAGATGTTCGAGAAGGCCGCTGCCTACTTGGATGATTAGAGGTTACTTTTTTCTTTTTTTTAAAAATTTTTTTTCGACAAGAAACACATTAGTTATGCTTAACATTCTCGGGAGCCAAGTTATCATTTTTAGGGTTCCGTGCCTCCAAAGGAATAAAGGAACCTGTGTGTGAAGACCCCTTCTCCTCAGTAACGCGTGAAGGTATAAATTTCATAATCATACCAAATACTGTAACTTCCAAGCCCCTGAAGCTGTGAAAAAACGAACCCTCTAGGTAAATGCAATCAAACGAAATGGCCCTTTACGTCACAGTTCCCATATATTCGTAAAGGAAATCATAACTTCTGAGATGCTTTCCGTTGACGTAAGTCCTAAAGTTATGAAATTTAGCAAAAACTAATATCTTGAACTACAAGTGTAGAATAAAACCTAAAAATCGTAAATTTTTATTGAAATCACAACAAAAAAAATGCAATGATTTTGCCGAATTGAAACGGCTAAGGCGTGGAATGCTCTCCCGGCATCTGTGTTCCCAGACCACTACAATATGGGTATCTTTAAGGCAAGAGTGAATAGGTTCATTCTAGGCAAGCGCGTTCCACCGTAGACCGCATCTACACTTTATTTATACGAAAAGGCCTTTAATACAATTATTAACTTAGCTGAAAACAAAAATTACTATAAAAGAAATTGTGTATTGGCCAATTGATATCCCTCATAAAACACAAAGTAGTGTTTGATAATCTATTTAGTGTTTTAAAGAAACTCATTTCGAACGCCGTTTATAATAGAAACGTAATCCATCCATATTCTAAAATATCATTGTCTTATAACATTAAAGTTTACTTTAATCCTTATCTATGGAATGTACGAACGGTATCTATGGTTAAACGCTGTGACGTCATCGACATTTATGTCATGAACAACTCGCTTACATAAAACCTCATTTATAAATGCATTCTGTCTCAGTGACCTTGTTGTCGTGTTGCATGTATTTTTATCAATCTATGAAATTCTGTTTTGTCACTACATGAGACCTAGATCTAGTATGACACTATTTTGTTTATAAATCTGCTATAACACCGAATGATGTTCAACTCACAATGCTGCCTTCTTCTTGTAGTGAAAAAGTTGCTTCCTAACCACGATTATGACTCAAAAACCTATATGATTTTTGGTGGAAAACTTTAACAAGTCCAATCTATGGTATTCTATATAAGAATCCTTGAACCTCATTGATTATCCATTGCTCTAGCCACATGGTATACTTGTTGCCAGCGTCGACTTACTAATTCTGGATTTGATGTCTTTAGGATCACCTGTGGACTTGATCATTTAATCTGTTGATGCTATAATATTCTCACATCTTGAAAATCTTACGGCTATTCAGCATTTACATCTGTCACCTTCAGTTACTCAAAATGATCTTTATAAACAGTTACTTTTAGAAATATTAAATATTTAAATCGAGAATATCCTTTGCCTCGAACATCCATATTGAATGCTGATGAGCTAAAAATAATGAATAATACGCCCAGGTTGGTGGTACGGAAAATATGTATTCATTGAATAATAGACTCAGTGGGTAGATGATATATTTATTATCCATACTAAGACGCTACTCCCACACACTATTGGAGGCCAACAATTTGTATAGATATTTAACGACATTTTTTGCTGTAATTTTTATAGATTAATACGTGAAGCAAAAACATTTGATGCCATTTTTCGAAAATTACGCTAACTAAAGAGTATATTTAGCACAATTGTACTTTATACAGAGAATGCTGTGCGAATGCGAATATTTTTATAAAATATGAATTATTAATACATTAAATTATTAAAATAAAATCTTACTCACATCAATGCCTAACGATTTATGCACACATAGATATATACATTAAGAAATTAGATGGTGTCAAAGCGTAGTTAAGACAACCGAATGTGTTAAATTGTCCAAAAGAATAATAGATGTCGTTGCACTAAGAATTAAAATTGTTAAGGTAGCTTTAAAGAAGGAAATATAAAGATTTATAGCCGAATTTCGACCAGCGGGGGATCTCTAGTTTATATGGACAGATAACGAATTGAGTATAGTGGCAGTTTACGCTTGTTTATAAACGTTGGGTAATAACAAGGACGTAAAGTCGATGATTTACAGTCGCGGAAGCTGTTAACTGCGAAGGAGACAAAGGGGCCAAACAAGATGTAGGATATGCTATAATGAACGTTAGACTTATCACTTCCGACGAACCTAGTGCATGTAACAATATGAACTGATTACATTTACTGCTTCTGCGTTTTCACGTCTAAAGAATTGAAGCGATTTTGATGAATTTTGGTATAGAGATCGAATGGACTTTGGAAAATGTTGTAGTCTGCTTTCTGTTGCGAAAATAAAACTAAAATCAACGTGAATGAAGTTACCGATCACAAGTAGTAATATAGACGCAACAGTCTTAAATTGTGGTCTGATGTCTTCCTTTAAATAGATATATTCCTATACATGTCGTATAAGACGATTATGAGACTTCCCATTAATTAGCAGCAAAGGAAAGCAGAAAGGGAGATCTTAAAGATTCCTAATTCTTATATATTTTACAAAGTAACATATTACACTTATAAAATAAGTCAGTAGAATACTGTTACTAAAGTACTTTATGTGATGTGTACGTGGGCCGTAAGAAAGAATGCATGTCATAAAATAAATGGAAAGATAAGGATAGAAAAAATAATACTAGCGGTAATTAAGGAGATAGTGGCCGTTGAAATGTCAGAGTTAATGTGCGGTATAAAGACGGTGAAACTGACGGTAAGACAGAGAACGACTTCTATAAAAATGTTCCATACTTGATTGTGACTTGAATATAGAAGAAAAAGCGTCTATGGAACTTTTTCCGACTCAAGAATTCCTGTACTGGTTTCTTTATAATTTTTAATCTTTATTTTCTTGTATTTATAATTTTTTATATTAAAAATTACCACGAAATCTCAATCACACCTATCACGATATCTGAAAACCGCGTTACGTGGAATGATAAAATTTGGCGAGGAGGTAGTTTATAGTAGACATCCGCTAAGAAAGGATTCTTTGATAGGGCCAGTTTCAGGAGAGGGCTTTGGCATTTTTACGCGCGGGAAACAGCTAGCTACTGTTTTATAGACTTAGCACCAAGTATAGTCCACCAACCACTATCACCACCAACCACTATAGTCTTAGCACCAATCTAACACTTTCGGTCAAAAAACTATGTAAATGTATTAGAGTGTTTAGCCTCGCAAACCAAAATGCACCCACATTTCACTCAGTTGGAGTTTTTTATTATCACCATTTCACAATTATTATAATAATTCAGATTATTGCAATAATTTGTGCACGGTTAAAATAATTTTATTCTATTAATTCTTTAGTGTGTCATATCATCATTGAGCTACCGAAACCTAAAAAACAATTGTTTTTAAATCTTATTCTTCTACAGATTTTGTACTTAATTTCCAATCATGGGCTCATATTGTTGATAGCACCTCATTTATTATTATAATACATAAATATAAATATAAAATCATATAAGTTATTATTGCTGTTTTTAAATATAATTTATTGTTAGCCATAAACTGAAAATTATCTTTTTTGTTGTTGTCGTGGTGGAAGATTGTTCGTGAATAAAGAATCCATATAGTTAAATACAGTATTATGTTAGTATAAAAAAGCACGATAATAATAATTTTGAAATTGCTCTTGGGAATTTATATGATGAAATAACAAATAAAGATGTT
>JANCMC010050420.1:21096495-21113795 GCA_024363005.1 Charaxes varanes
GTATAAAAAAGCACGATAATAATAATTTTGAAATTGCTCTTGGGAATTTATATGATGAAATAACAAATAAAGATGTTATTTTTGAACGAATAAAACTTGATCATACATTTTTATAGCCAAAGGAACAATAAAATTAAAAAGTAAAATATTACAGTCTGTCAAACATGTAAATTGTGAAACAGTCAACATTGTATATTAATGTAGTTGAACAGTGATATTACTTTTACAGTAACGGAACCCTAAAAAATAATTCCACATTCAATACGTGATGTGCGTCTTCGGACTCGTGACATAGTCCACGTTTTAACGAAGGCAGCTGTTAAGACATGTTAACATTGTAGGCTTCCCTTTTTATGAAGCGACGTGCGTTTAATG
This sequence comes from Charaxes varanes, assembly GCA_024363005.1. Taxonomy (NCBI): domain Eukaryota; kingdom Metazoa; phylum Arthropoda; class Insecta; order Lepidoptera; family Nymphalidae; genus Charaxes; species Charaxes varanes. The sequence continues at coordinate 21,096,871 of JANCMC010050420.1, forward strand.
GAATAGGATTCCACCGTATAGAGCTTTTATTAATTCATGTCTCCCATATAACAAAATTTCTCCAAAATTATCAGGCTTAACTTCTATTGTGGTAATGAATTTATTCTAGTATGATCTATGTAACGTTAGGGCCCACCCCAATAAGGAAATAGGCCAAGATGGTTCTTTTCGTATTAAACACGGAACAATTATATGTAAACTGCACGCCCGTTTGAGATACGTTTTACTTTTCGTTTTATTTTCAGAAGTAAAAGCAAAATCGCATTTATCCCCTCGGATGTCCAAGGTCGACATTTACATGAGTATATTTTAATATAATTTGAAGTATCGGGGTCAAGTTACTGCGCTGCATCAGGATAGCGTCTCGGGAAATGATTTATTAAAGGGCACCACCTCGATTCACGCAGGCCACTCGTTTCACCAGACTATTGTCGGTTGCGTTCCAATAAATAATTAAAAGGTTATGCCATTCTTCTTGTTTATTGTATAGCCGTGTCTATAATTATAAGCTCATAATAAATTCTCTGTTAAAGATATCAAGTGAAATTCGAATTTTCTACATTTTGCACAAGATGTGCTTTGTTCCTTAATTTAGTTTAGTGCCTCTTCTTTCTTCCGAAGGGTGTCTAGATAGCCAATAGTAACAGCGTTTATTTGCGAATAATATATTAATTATTATTTATGGCAAAAATTTGAAATTAAAATAAATTAAGAGTTCAGATTCGATTGAGATAAGCGTGTTTTACTTTAAGATGCTCAAGTCAAAGCCCTTGGTGAATATTACTTTCCGGTCAGAAAAAGTATTTTTAACGACATAATGCGTTCAAAGCTTCAAGCAACAGCTATTTTTTTTAATATCCAGTTTTAAAAAAAAAACTTGTATACCTACAAAAAAGGGCTCAAATACTCCATATAAGAAAGCATGCTTTGACCGATCACGACTTTAGGTAGCCTGCATTATATTCAGAGAATGTAAATTATCCCAGGTGTAGTAAATTCCTTCGTATGAAAAGTTTATAGGTGCCGATATGGTAATAAAACTAGTATTATTCTCAAGCTGCGGACGCATGTAAGCTGTTTGAACAAGTGCACCGGCAACGCGACGTTAACCCGTGCCACCATTTTTATACCACGAACAATGGCTCGATGGTTCCACTGCCGGTTTTGTAGCCCCACTTCGATTGCTGGAACAAGTTTAAACTGCAATAAGGTTTACTATTCACCAGTCTTATGTGTATTGATGAATTTTAGGAATGAAAAGGAAAAATGCGAAGGTAAATCTGTAACCGAAACGAAACATGGCAATCAAAGCACAGCGCTGTACTGACTCTTCTGTCATGCCTCACACTCTTGGTCATATATTGACTCATCCACCTGTCTTTTTCTGGTCTAGTACCAGGTTCCGCTTAAATTGCAGAGGATGTAGCTTTGGGGCCCGTTCAGACAACCGACTACTGCCTAACATTACCCCGGAATCCTCACAATCTCGCGACTAATATTACTCAATGACATTATTCGGAACCCCCTTCTTTACGTAAATTCCGAAAAACGGAAGAGGTCGGATATTTGACGTGAAAACAGTGTTAAAATGAGCTGAAGCGTACCTTTCTTCTGCATCTTCTTGGGCCGATCTCTCCTTACTGAGGATCGTGGCTCCTCTTAGACATTACACCCGCCATGGTCGCCCTCCAATTAGTCCAGTCTTCTGTCTATATGCATAGTAGAGAAGTGTATTGAGAGCTTCTATCTACTGATCCAACCAACGTACCTATCTATATATAAATATAGAAACGTTTATACGCAGCGTGTACGCGACTTCGGACTACCCTTGCTGCTCATGTTACTCCCCCCGCATCGTCCGTAATAGTAATGTCCGCATTCTTTTTTGCTCGCCATCTACCTTTATATTTACTCCATCCCTTTCCTATACTCATGTCTATCTAATTAGAGGTAGCACTCATGCTGTCTTTTTGGTCTGCAGCCGAATTGGGATGGCGCGTCCGGGTACCAGTGTCTCTTTCTCACAAAAGATCGGCGTGAAGCGATGGCAAAGCTGTCACGTCAAGTGATGGTATTGTTGTTGCGTTTCGTTCGGCATGTGAGACTTACCGGAGGACTAATCTCTTCATTAAAGAGCGGAAACGCAACTGCTAGCCTTCTGGTGGTGCAGATGTCCTTGGGCGTCAGTAGTCACTTACGTGAACCGCCTGTTCGTTTGCCCCTTGTAACATAAAAAAAATTCAATTATAAATATTAATATATTTTAAAACGTTTTAATGCATGCATAGATTATGGCGTAGTTTAAAATGTATACTAGATGAGGTATACAATATGAAAAGACCGAGTCAATGCTCTCATGAATAGTTAAAGCGTATACGACAAAATGTGGTAGGTATACCGGTGAGGGGTCGAATGAAGTCATGAATGGTCTCTAGTTTGAAATGTATACGTCGAGATTATAATTCAATACGCAAACACCGCTTCAATATTCGTGTAGTACTAAAACCAGTTATCGTGATCAGAGTAGCCAATTATGCGTCGACATCGCTAATTGAGAACTATTGACGCAAAGTGATGCTAATAACGCCTATCCGCTGAGAGCCTTTGTGGAACCAATTACATAGGACTAAAAAGGGACGTTTTAAGTCCTCGATTCATATTTTTAAAAAACAATGCAATAGGAATTTATAGATTGGAGAAAATCCAATCATTTTCTGACATTGCTAATTGAAAACTATTGACGCAAAGTGATGCTAATAACGCCTATCCGTTGAGTGCCTTTGTGGAACCAATTACATAGGACTAAAAAGGGACGTTTTAAGTCCTTAATTCCTATTTTAAAAAATCAATGCAATAGGAATTTATAGATCGGAGAAAATCCAATCATTTTCTGACATTGCTAATTGAAAACTATTGATATGAAGTGATGTTAATAACGCCTATCTGTTGAGTGCCTTTATGGAATCCATTACTTAGGACTAAAAGCGAAACGTTTTAAGTCCTTAATTTCTATTTTAAAAAATCAATGCAATAGGAATTTATAGATTGGAGAAAAACCAATCATTCTCTGACATTGCTAATTGAAAACTATTGATATGAAGTGATGCTAATAACGCCTATCTGTTGAGTGTTTTTGTGGAACCTAGATTAGACGCATCGCGTAAGTCCATGTCTAGGCACATATATTAAGTAGTACAAACAGGATCTGGTGGAGAGGTTTCGTTTACAGGTTTTGGAGGACGGGCGAAGAGTGAGAGAGTCAATAGATAAGGAAGAGTGGTAAGATAGTACTTACATTTACAGAAAGCTGTTGAGCCTCATCCACGGTATTGATTCCTTTCTTCAACTCATCGACACACTTGCGGATGTCGCTAGCTTTCTCCTGGAAACACTCGGGACCACGTTCAGCGATGAACACTGGAAGGAAAAGAAATATTAATATCTATGAATTCTTATGTTACGTCTGTGCTTTGTATTGCTTACGTCATTGAAATTCAGGATTACCAGATATTTTCATTTTTTTAAAAGTACAACTTCTTTACGCACGTTTGAGAGCGTTAGGAAAAATGTGATCGCGCGAGGCATACATATATACACATTATACACACAGAAACACATACAAACACGCACGCATATCATCGTCATCATGAAATTTGCTTGTATTATGTATATATTGCCATTTTTTGTAAAGGTTTTATCGCGTCCAAGTATAATCGATCAAGTTCACTGCAGAGCCAAAAAGTTTGCAGAATCGTTATAAGAGCCGGAGAAAACCCTTAAAAGTGTACATGGACGGGCTGATCTATCTGATGATTAATGCACTCCTCAACCCCGCTTGACTATGGTCTTATACCGGAGCCAGACATAGCTCTGTGTTTGTACAGTTTTGACCTTGAAGTCTACAAAGTTTTACAAAACTTTGTGAAGTTACACAAAGTCCCTGGCCACACTACATGATCATTCAAATGAAGCTATGTCTGGCTTCGGCATTATATGCATATCTTTAAGATTTACTTATGTGATTATTTGTTGACGCAATAGTTTCTTAAAATATTTTTGTTTTTTTTTATAAATATATTTATTACGTACAAGCAATCCTGTCGCCATCTTTGCTGCAAACGAAATCGATGAGCTGGTCGGTAGCGTTATCCACAGCTCCAATGTGGTCGCGGATATTCTTGTTCAGGCAGGGGGCAACACCAGTCGTCAGAGAGTGAATGCAGGTCTTAAGTTCAGGTGACTTGGCGCAGTACCTTCACATAATTGCAGATATTACTATATCTTAACATACTTTACGATTGAGCTTATAACAAATAAAACCGACTTCAAATTCTCAGAACTGGACCAAATTGAAATCGATCATTTCAGTTTGGTCCAGTCCACCAGCATTCAAACAAATCAAAGAAATCATCAAAATCGGTTCACCCAGTCGAAAGTTCTGAGGTAGAAATAACATCCTCCTCCTCCTTTTTTGAAGTCTATAATTTTCTCCAGTCTATCTGTTCAAATGAAATTGTGTCTCAAAATATTGGTATATTAGTAATACATACATTTTACTATTCACTGGATTTCTGGACTTAAAAATAGCTGTTAGACTATAGAAAAAGATATAAAGGTTGAAGCAGCACTTACATTAGCGTCAACGCTTGATACGGCCCAGTTTCCGGGTCGGAAGTCACAGTGTGCTCCACGCTTTATGTCAACAAAGTAAGCACACGACGACCTTGATGATGATGAGTTATTATGTATCCTCCTTTATATTTGCACTACTGTAATCTATATAAATATAATAAATTAATTTTATAAAATCTTTATTAAGAAAATTACAATCCATTATTTTGCTGCCGGTTTCCACACTAGGTACACCTGTATCGCGGAGACCATATAAATCATAGTATAAATATGATATAATATGACATAATATTTTTTATAAAAATATTATGTGCATTTTATTTCATACTCGCGGCCCCGGCAGACGTTGTCTAGCCCGATTTTGGCTCGTTTGCTAGTCAACCAATCTCTGCTATGTCTTTGTATGTGTCACTGACGGTAGATTTGATAAAATACTAGAATCTAGTACGAACTCCATAGCATACTAGATTCTTCAAATAGATGTATTTAAAGAATTCTGAAGTACACCAAATCTACTGCAATTTTGTATTTTAAAATAATCTTTAGACTTTGTTCCTGACCTTCCCTGAAATAAAAGGAATGCAACATAAACAGAATGTAATCCGTGCAGCGGTTTAAGAGTTTAAGCGAGCCTAAGAACAACGATTGATTTTTATACACATGTAAGATGTTATCTTATAATTGTACATAACATTTTCATAAGTATAACGTGAAGAAACGTTTTCCGTCGCACTTCCGACAATCCGTATTGTTTGTCTTCCGATCGGTTACTTTGGACTAAGGAACAAAGATTTATTTTTATACAAACAGAGACCCTAGCACGAACATTTTGAGCCGTACGAAAGAGCTAGTTTTATAAAATGCGCACAAAAAATATGCCAGTTACGCAAACCGAAATAAAAAGTAAACATATTTTCCCAAAGGGAAAAAACGGAAGAGTTTTAATCTTCCGATGACGTCCCGCTCTACCACTCAGAATGTTTTGCTCGTTTTTAGTATAGACGCCGTCGGTGCGGCGCAAAGTACGGACGCTGGCAGCCTTCCATGTAAACTTCACGCTGATAAACATTTTCAGGAAACCAGATTGTATCGTCCCAGTTTTTATTCTATTTACCTTTCGAAATCTTCATACTCGGAATTTTTGCTGGACACACTTGGTTCAAAACAGTCTGTCCAGCAAATGCAGCAAAACAACTCCAGTTAGGGAGAATTTAACTCGAGTCACTCGAAGATTTATGCGTCACTCGGTTAACTCGAGGTACTTAAGTATCGAGTTCAGTGTCAACTGAGGTACATAAATGCATTTTCCAGGTAAAAAAAAATCATAATCAGCTCTTAATCGCCCACTGCTGGGCACAGGCTTCTCTTCTATGATGCTATATATCATAAAAAAATTATGAGTTTGTTGATTTTTAAATAGTTTTGTCATCGCTTTGTATACGCGACTGTACTTCATACGTTTGCGATAAAACTTCGTTAACTCATTGGGGAAAAACAACCGTAGTATTGCAAGCCACTGACGGATGGCAAGTCGCCATCAGGTTGGCCGTGTGATTGGTTGCCAATTTGCTTTGATAGAAAAAGATTTTGATATTTCATTAGAGGAGCTAGAAATTTTTTAGCAGTCAGCATTCGAGTCGATCGCTAGGTTAAGCTGTTTTTACCGCCGTCGGGTGATAGATGGGTGACCCATTCTAACACTGGCTTGCAAATTACTGACCCAGTGGGTCCCTGTTAATGTCAGTGGGTGGTAAAGAAGTAGTCGTCGCAGAGATTGTGGAGGTTTCGGAGATGATGTCAGACGGTATTCAATCACCTTAAATCGCCCCACAGCCACATCCTCTGAAATTTAAGCGTCTGGTACCAGACTGGGATAACGCTAGGTACAAAAAGAATAAGGTACATACATATTATTAAATTTTAATACAGTTTCACTATGCTTATACTGTGGATTAAAAGTTGATACGTCTCCCAATATTGGATCGAACTAACTTTTACATTGTTAAAAAGTGCTACTCGACTACTGGTCTAGCTTTTTGCTTTTTGGATGGTGCTTATCGTTAGAGAAAAAGTTTACAGTTTTTTCGTTCAGAAATAAGGCGAAATTTCTATTCAAATTTAAACTTAGTTAGCTTAAAGACAGAAACTCTGGCTGAATGGGGTTCCTGATTCGATAGTTGACAGAATATTGTTATACAGGGTGAGTGTAAAGGAAACCGTACCGGATACGCATCCCTTGGGTTCAGTACATGATTCTAGACTCCCCAGAGGTGAAATTTTTCGGGGGCTTTTTCTTGAAATGTACAATTTTTTTTAACTGAATAGTGTATAATATCATTATTACTATCTGTCCCAGTGCGATTTTAAATCAGCAACAAATTTCTACAATATTCTTACATCAAACCGCAATGTAAATAAAACTTAAAAGTACGTTATAGTGGTAGCGCGGCGCGGGTCGTTGACTTGTTTTGCGCGTCAACATTTTGTTGACGATTGCTTCCCAATGTTCACGATACGGTTCGATTCCCACCTCGAGTCTGGGTGTATTATCTATATGTATGTATTTATATATTTCTACAAAAAAAAATATTTGTGTCTAACATGCGTCTGTTGCCTATAACACAGGCATTAAGTTATCTAACTTAGGAACGGACGTCCGTGTGTCATCCTGTACATATTTATTATTATTTAATAGAAGTAAATAGTAAGTACTCCAACGTTCGGGCAGGACATCGTCTGCCGGGTCTGCTAGTTATTTTATAAAACATTCGGTGTCACGTTTTATGGAAAACACATAAAGGAGTTTGGTTAATTGGCTAATGAGAGATGAGCCTAAACTGAGGTAAGACAACGTCTGTTGGGTCCGCTAGTTTTTTTAAAAATTAGTCTGTAATGTCCCACTGCTGGCCAAAGGCCTCTCCTTTCTTAGACCACTCTCCTCTATCCAGAGCTTACCCAATACAACCCAAGTTATCGCGCCGCCTCTTCCTCAGCCTACCTAGTCTTCGGCGGCCTTTGGTTGGAGTCCAGTTTAAAAATTATAATATTAAACTTGTGGATTTAACCTTTTTCGACATTGGCACAGATGATGTAATAAATTACATGAATATGTCGATTTTGATGTAAACATCCTATCTCGCAGATACCCTACTGACGCAATACGGCTTTAGTACCAGTACAGAATCGTAAATAAAGTAAAGTTTAATTTAATCGCTTTTTTAAATAGACATACATAAAACATACGGTCCAAAGCGCTTGCCAATTTTAATGAAGAATAATAAATATACAGGACTATATGACACACGGACATCTGTTCCTAAGGTAGACAACATAATGCCTGCGTTAAAGGTAACAGCCGCCTGTTATACACAAATATATATTTTTTTAAATGTATATATACATACAATAACATAATACACCCAGACTCGAAGCGGGAATCGAACCCACGACCCCGGACCGGAAGACAGGGTCACTGCCAGTCGGGCCACGGGCTAGTCATATCAGAATCATCTGTGTTATACGAATGTCTTATAAAACTTGTACGATATTCCCATGACAACTCATGTAGAGTACATTGAATTAGTCCACTATTGTTCCATTCATTGTGTATTCAAAGGCGCTAATTACGTGGAAGCTGCGCGTCATCTCGTCTCATCGGTCAGGAATGCTTAAGAACTCTTAGTATTACCATATAAACAAAAAAGTAATACAAAAATATTTATCTCAATTAAATTTATACGTAAAATGCTAACAATGAATAGAAACCTGTAGTTCAGAGATTTCGCTGTCACCTCTAGGAACATAAATCTATTATTATTTAAGAATAAATACTAATAATATAAAATTATATAGTTGCTCTTCGAGCGCTGTCGGTAACGCCAGCTCTTCTGCTGATCTCAGCATTAGGAACCCTATCTAGTACGAATATATCTAGCATCGCTCTATCCATGGCACGTTGAGGCTACTTGGGGTTGATGGATGGCTTTCTTTGCCCAAGTTTCTGCCAGATACGTCACCGTGGCACCGCAGCACACATCACCCGCTTAACCCATATTACATATAAAAAATTGGCGCCGAACGTTTTTGCTTCACGTTTTAATAAATAGATATTTAAATATGTAGAAGGAGTTGATTATAAAGATATTAATACATACAATAAGAGATTATGTGAAGTTATGTGAGTCTAGCAAATGAATTCAGATAATGTAGTTAGCGTAATCATAACACGGTAATACCTCTCTAATTAAAAGGATTAATGTCAATTACAGGGGAGGATTACAGCTAATACATTTATGATTCAGTAGGTAAGGATAATCCCGGCCACATCATACTCAAGCCATGTCACGATTATATTAAATAGATAATTGAATTAATGATTGATGGAGCTGCTGATATTTTCTCTACGTGCTTTTGTATAATCTTTAGATGCTTAAAATCCGTGTTGGATGCAGTTGCTCCAAGTTTTCTTTTATTTTCTCGGCATCAGATCTTTCTTCAATGTGATGAGGGATGCAGGAGTTATATATGATTATAAGCAAGTTATGAATAATTATAACACTCATAGGAGAATGTGGGAAATGTTGCTCGCTCTTGAAGATAAGAAACCTTCATGAAAAAACACATTTTCGGGAGACATGACGTAGACAAGTCTTCATTGGTGATCTCATAAACTTATATCTTCTTCCAGTTGAGGATCTTCTCCTTCTTTTCTTTTCTTATATCCACTGCGACACAACAAGCTGAATAAAATCTAATAGTAGGAGAATTTATATATTCATACGTGACACGAAACCACGGTACCATTTTACGAAAATTGTGCGGACGGAGTAGTATGAAATTTGGCACAATTGTTATTCATATTGAGAATGGTGTGCGAATGCCAATTTTTTTTTATAATATGCAATATTGCTATATTAAATTATTAAAATAAAACCACACGCACACCAATGCCAAACGGTTTATACACACATGTATTGGATGGCGTCAAAGCGTAATCATGACAACCGTATGGTGTACTATTTGTCCAATTTATTTTTTTCTGTGAATAGAACTACATACATATGTCGTTTGTATACAAAAAGGTTTGTGGGCAAATTTCGATCAGCCGGTAATCTCTAGTAAAATAAAATCAACAAAGATATGGCGTTAAAAATATGACACCATTTCAATTTGGCTTCCCGATGATACGACTGTAAGCGTTGGCAGATCTGGTCTACGTTTTGCAACTACGATTTATAGTTGCGGTAAACGTTTGAGAGATCACCCTCAGACGCCGTGTACAGTCATGTCGGATCGAATTATTTTAGATAGTAAAAAGCAACAGCAACAATTATTAATGCATTTCGCCTTTTTTGTTCGTCTGTACTTCAGTGATTATCACAATATTGATAAACGTATTAGATTGGTCGAAACGCTTGGTCAGCGTGACTCTGAAACCAGCTTTAATGTGTTCAAAGGACAACACAAAATCACAAGGAAAATGATCTCATAATAAACTTTTTTCGAGATGTGATAGAGCAATACCTAAATTTGATGGGGTCCGATATATTCTATGAAGGTCTATTGTGACAGATGAATATTATCAAGATATTGTTATATATTAATGTTTTGACGATTAATTTTATTTCATTTTCTTGAAGCAAGTGACATCTGAGACCGGGGTCGTAGACGTTTACACAGGTCATTCACGCTCTACCCACCTCTGATGTATGACTTTATATCCAGCTAATACAGTAGATTTTTATAAAAAGCCGTTAATTTTAAAAGCCTGGCACGAGATCTCTATAAGATGGTGATATTTAACATAATAGTCTACTCCTGTGATAGTGAACTTACCTTAGTAAACAAAGATCTGTTAGCGTGAAAATAATGTTTAAAAATTTTATATTATCATTTATCTTCTATCACAACCATGCAATCACATTTCATAACCTCCTGCGAGATAAATTACTGCACGTAATTTTTGTTCAACTTTTGCTATTAAATAGTTTAAAACTTTAGGCCACGTTTTGATTAGTTATGGAAATTGCGCAATAGCACTTAGTAAACGATGGAATATAAAAATAAAGTGAGATGATCGTTATATCAAGTTGCTAATAGTTTCATAAAGTCGTTACATATTGCTGAAAAAGTGGGGTTAGATAATAAATTAAGCCAGTACCTTAAAAAAAGAAGATTTATTTCTTAACTAAAATATACAATGAAATCTACAATTTCTGATAGTGAGGACGAAAGGATGCATACTAAAAGTTAAAACAGGTTGTTATTTAGAAATAATTTATAACTTACCCCTCATTCGCACGAGAGGTTTTTTAACATGCGTTAAAAAATCGTTTCAATAGCATATATGGATTCCCAAGTTCATGTTCACTCGGCAGCACTTTTACAACGCGACGCTTTTTTATTAATGTTCTATTTTCAACGCTATATATATAAGTATACGATATATTTTAGTATCGACGCCGTTGAAAAAGCGCCAACAGTGAGATTTAACGCAACGCTATTTTAACCCTCGTACAAATTTTCAAAATTTTCTTCTTAAAAGTCCATGTTAACTGATAGATGTTTGTTCTTTTTAGGGTTCCGTACCTCCAAAGAAAATAAGGAACCCTTATAAGATCACTTCGTTGTCCGTCTGTCTGTGTTCAGACAGTTTTCTCAGCAACAGGAATACTCACAAAGCTGAAATTAGTACCAAAAACTGAAGTCTACGGTCCCTTGAAGCTGTGAAAAAAATCAACCCTCCCAGTTAACACAAACAGATAATATGGCCGTTTATGGCCACGTTCTCATACATTTGCAAAGGTAACCAAAACCTATAGGATACTTCCCGTTGACCTAGAATCATGAAATTTTGCGAGAAGCTATATCTTGAGATATATATATCTCAATCTTTATATATACATATATGTATATACACCCAGATTCGAGGCGGGAATCGAACCCACAACCCACAGAGCGGTAGGCAGGTCCACTGCCAACTGAGCCAACGGGCCGGTAAATAAAAACACTACTGTTCATTTGATTCGTTAAAATATTTATTATATAGATTTAATAATAAATTATTTCGTGATTTCTAGGACTTAGATTTGCATTTAGCGTAAGGGACGCATATCCCATTTTTTCTCCAAAAACCCTTTTTACAGCGACAAGTTGGTTTGCACTCTACGACAATTAAAATTCGACCAAATAAAGGACATTTCCCACTTTCAGTAGCCTGGCTGCAGTCATCCGTCGGGCAATACGGAGGGCACGAGTTGTATTCTTCATTGGGGTCGTTACAAGAGAACGGAGCTGTATAGATGGGAAAAAAAATTATATGTATAAATTACACATTAAAATTAACATAAACACAAACTTACGTATTCATATCGTTATTATATTTACTTCGTTAATTTATAATAATGGACCAAAGGGTTTTCTTAACGAAAATCTCCATTTTACAGTATTTACTAATATATCGATCTTTGCCTGTCTCTCTTGTCTTTTAAACCTTCCCTGAATGAAGGAGAATGAAACAGAACAGCGATAACTTAAAACGGTCCTGCGGTTAGTGAGTTTTAACGGGACTAACGAATAACAATTTATTCATACACAATTTTCTGCACGGGAAAGCTATGAAAATCGAACATCTAAGTCTGGCTATATATACCTAATTAACGGTAGTTTATTTTACTATGTCTTTTTAATTTGATCAATTGAGCCTCAATAGCTTAACGGTATAAGGTATGGACTGAAATCGGCAAGGTGCCCGGTTCAAACCCTACCGCCGTTGGGGTGTTGTCGCATCCACTCCTAATACAAGCTTTTAATTTAAGCTTAGTAGGAGGGGAAAAGGGAATATTAGACATACCTAAGGCTTCTTCAAAACTAAAAAAAGTGAGGCCTATGCCCAGCAGTGGGTTATCAAGGGCTGACGATGATGATGATGATAACGAAGTAGAAACTGACATTGTGAGATTATATATTTTTACAACATAAATGAATTTTCGCCCCCTTTTGGACTTTTGATGCTACATATTTTATATAATGTAGTAGGTTATGGCTATTTCGTTCAAAAAGTATTACATCTTTAACATTAAGTTGATGTATTGGTCAAGAATCTATACTGAAATATAAAGCTGAAGAGTTTTTTGTTTGCTTGAACGCGCTAATCTCAGAACTACTGGTCCAATTTTAAAAAGTATTTCAGTGGTAGATAGCCCATTTATCACGGAAAGCTACAGGTTATATATCATCATGCTAAAATTGAATCTACTTTTTTTCTACTTTGACGGGGACGAAGTTGCGGGCACAGCTAGTGTCTTATATAGGGAATTGAAAAATTACAATAACGAGTATGGTCATATTGAACTAAGGACTACAATATTTTCAAAGATTTGATAGTAATTTTTGAGATTCTCTCCATCCAAATAATTTTTCGTTTTCTTTAATTTTTATTTTAACATATTTGTTTTTCTTAATAGGTACGGTGGACCAGCTCGTCTTACTATGGCCATCAATGCTTTAACATCATTCTTAAAAGATTTTAGTGACATCACTGCGGTAAGCATACCAGTAATGCAGTAAAAATACGAGTTTTATATGTAAAAATTTGTAGAGAAACTTCTTCAAAAATATTCGTTGTACCTATATATCTTTATTATTTATTATTGATTTTGAAGATGAACTGATTAGTGGATTTATAAAGATTGAAGGTGATGGGGATAGATGGTGGTAGTGATGGATGACGGCGATGTTATTTAGTCATACTTAGTAACTAACTAATTTGTTTATCAGTCAATTGTTTATTAGTCACCATTATGCTGACTGTGCCGATAAACATGAAATTAGATAAGGTATTTTTCAAATGATTACTGTAGGTATTTAGGCAGGTTGAAACAAATTTCCAATAAAAATATCAGTAATTTATTGTATCGGTAAGCGCTGGTCATGATAAGAATGTTTTCGTTGTGATAAGTTAATGGCTGGTTTTAACTGGTTCCGGTGTTTTTTATTGGCTATATTACTATTTTTAAAGATATACATTTTAGAATTAACATAAATAACGATAATGCTATCTACTAACGTCAAAAGTAATACGTGGAACATGCAAAATATTTTTCCTTATTTTGTGATAGGTAAATAAGAATCTAGACACCCACTCCCATAAGCAACACTGGACATCCTAGAATTCCATACACTTGAACTATGTCTCAGCACATATTCGGTACTCTTGTGAAAGGGATGTTCCGAAAACGCCTTTGTCGTCCGTCTGAAAGTAATAATTAACCTTTATAAATTATAGTCATAAAATTTTTATGAATGAAATCTTAAATTAAAATGATAATTGGAACATATCATAAAAAATATAAGTACGTTCATTTTTCTAAACATTTTTTGCCGGACATAGGTTTCGATAATTGAACAAGAGACTTTTAATGTTCTTGCCTACACAGTGACCAATCAGGTGTTCAAACATTTGATGATGATGAAGATTGATCAAACGGATGAGGTTATGGCAAGTTTTCTCTTAATAATTTTGTGTAAACATCAAATTACATTGATTTGATGTACACCAGCCTAATTAGAGTTTTCAAACAGCGTTACTATCTTAGATTACAACACCAGATGGTATTATTTCATTAGAGCACTTATTTAGTAAACATAAAGGTACTTACACATATGATTATAGGTATATTTGCATCATACAATTCTTTAAAGTGGTGAGAATTGTAGTCGGGAGTAGATTTTGTATTGACATTACTTGTTAGACAGACTTCTAAAATATGAAAAAAGAAAAATTATTTAATTTTAATTACAGCACATCAAAAACTATGTTACATTACATTAAACACATATATCATATAAAATTGTATGGACTGAAAACCGCAAGGTACCCGTTTCAAACCCCACCGCATTCCATTTCATTTTCATTTCATCCAAGCGTATAATTTAAGCTGAGTAGGGAGGGGGGGGACGACGGAATATTAGACATACTTAAAAAGTATTCATAATATACTTTAAAAATAGAAAAAAAATTGGTTTACAATGGGGGCCTTCTTAGTAAAAGCAGAGGCGTATCTCCACATACGCTACCCACGGTCAAAACCACTTCATTGGTTTTGACTCTGCAGATGCAGAGGTTAACGGAGGCGGAGGCGAAAGGCATAAAAAATACTATAAAGCGATTTATTAAGGAAATAGAGAGTATAAAGTAGGTATTTATTTAAACTATAGGTTCATAAGTACGCCCCCGTTGCCTGCGCGTGCCCACCGCACAAGCAATGCAAAGCAATTCAACTTAAAAAAAAAAAACGTACCAACTGGTACTTGCATCTTGCACAAACACTCCCAAGTATCATTAGTGCCACCAAATTCTGGATGAATACATACACCGTGGCCGATGCGATCAGGTTTAAATCTCAACATTTCCATAATTTCTTCTGAATTGTATATTTCTCCACAATGTAATGTGACATAGTAAAATATATACATGTGTGAGTAAATCGCTTGGCATGGGTGTGCGTGAGTTTAAAATTAATTTAATTACTTAAATGAATATGTATGTAATAAATGTTATTTTCAGTTTAATGTAATTATGTATAACTAAAATTTACAATCCTAAATGTCTACAGAATATAATTATAGAAGAATTTAATGTACGGGCCGTTGAATGAATTGTGTTAAAAATTAGAGATGCGTTAAATAATGGTTGTTTCATGACTCGATTTGTGAAAATCATACTCTTGCCAATAAGGCTATCTTTGGCCTCAATAAAAAAGAGTTCATTCGAAACGAAAAAAAAATACCGTCGAATTGACAGCCTCATTTTTTGAAGTCGGTTAAAAATAATCTCAGTGTGAACAATTGAGTCTACGTTAAAAGAAAAGACACACTTCCATATATTAAATATATAGAATAAGTAGATAATTTAAAAAATATATAACATGTATGTACGTTTATATTTTACGATTATTCAATGCATCACTAATGAAATGTTAGCTATTTACTTTTATAATTCCATTCCTAAGCCGTTGGCTAGACTGTAACTATGATATATGAGTGAGAGCTTGAACGACTGTAGTAAGGCTGTGAAACGTGGCGCGTTGTTTCGGTGAACTGAAGGTACTTGGGATTTACTGTTAACTTAATATTAGGTAAATTTGGAGACGGTCGTCTGTCTGTATCGTTAATGCTTGTTTGCGTAAACTCTGTTAGTGAAAATAATTGCGGAAGTTTAATACCTGTAAAGTCTGCCCAAACGTCTAGTGCCGAAGTTCCGATCCGTTTATGCCCTCGTTCGCACGAGAGCTTTTTAAACGTGCGTTAAAAAAGCGTTCAAATAGTACATATGGATTCTCTATTTATCGAGCAATGTTGTATTTTCAACAGTATGTGTATACATATACGGTCTAGTTTCGTATCGACGACGCTGAAAAAACGCCCACAGCGAGATTCTAACGCAACGCTTTTTTAACTCTCATGCGAGTGAGGGCTAAGTTAGTAAATTATTGGGTTATAGGTTCACGGCGATGGTTTACAAATAGTAGGAGACTGATTTTGTATAAAGACATATTTGTATGTTTACCGGTTAGGAGGCCTCTATAAACTCTGTTTGTTTCTATTATTATTGAATTCTTACTTAATATAAATGTTATTTCCTTAGGTACTGCGGATTTGTTTTTAAGCGTAGCATTAGTGATATTCCAATTATGATATATGACTGTATTTTATGTAAATTAAGTACTGTAAGCTATAACGAGTAAGTCAACCTTTTAATGTATAGCTTCGGTCACTTCGCTAGATATTGTAAATTATTAAGCCGCTACCTAATCGTTTTTAAGATACTCATAAAGTTGTCTAGTTGACTTGAATCTAGTTGATGACTCGTGTAAAGTTGTACAGAAATCATATCATTATATAATATACAAATTACTCAAATAAATTGTTCATATCAATTGTACGTCTTTTATTTCATTCTATTCCGAGAAAAGCGACCTTTGGTAATAAATGTCCAGAGTTGTAGATTGCCTAAACATGAAGAAAAAATCTTTGTTCACATTGCCACTAGTGTTCGGGTAAGACTGAATGAAACTATACATTATCTCGGAACCAGACATAGCTGAAAGTGTTTGTACATTGTTGTCCTTGAAGTCTAAAAAGTTCTACAAAACTTTGCACAACTACACAAACTCCCCTGCCACTACATGATCATTCAAATGAAGGTATGGCTCCGGCATTACACTGTTGTACACATACAAACAAGTGGGATATAGTTATGAAGTACCACATAACACTATTCCTTTTTTTTT
>JANCMC010050420.1:21115142-21153457 GCA_024363005.1 Charaxes varanes
AATGAAATCTATAAAAATACTCAAAGTTCCAGAACGTCAGCTTGTTTTGCAAAACGCCGAAATAATCGAAAATGTACACTAAGGAGTCACAAATGTACACTGAGGAAAATAAATGTATTTTAGGAAAAAGGTTTGTTACGCAATAAAATAAAAAAAAAACAGTCTTTAATTTCAATATAACTTGTTTAACATAGACACTTATATTGTCTTAAAACGTAACGTTGTTGGACAAAATGAGTCATTTTTGGACTCTGTACAACCAAAAAAATAAGAATTTCACAAAAAACAAAAACAGCTTCACATTTTTTTCTGCAGACCTGTGTAATTACGCCGAACGCTCAGACCGATTATGCCTCTATATTGCTTGTTCCGCGCTCTCGCTTGCTCTCTCGGCTCATGCGGAACGTGACAAAAGAGTAATGTTTTTTCGTGCGTGCATCCGGCGTTCATCGATTTATAAGACGTTATCACGTCAAAAACCTCATATATATAAAATTTAATCTCAATCAACATAGTCTTAACTAAAAAAGCACAATAATTACTGTAACATGTACACTTAACGGTCTGTTATTCTTTTTCCAAATTCAATGTCAATTATTTCGTTGGTAACTGAATCTTTGGTCACGTTGATAAACCCATGCTGCCTGAGTTCTGAAAAATATAAGATTTTTATATAAGCACTGAATGGAAAAAAGATTGACTGCTTTAAAAAATAATTTATTTAAATATAATTAAAGTGGATCAGGAAAGGAAGGTGTGGTTGGAAGAGAGGGAGGCCTTTGCCCAGCAGTGGGGCAGTATAGGCCAATAAAAAAAATAAAAAAATAATGAAATATAATCAATAGTTTAAGTATTGGTTTCGTTTCTCCTCGTATTAAGTGTTAGGAGTTGAGGAGGCTTAACATTAATATATAAGCTTTTGATAAGAGAAAGACTTAGAAACTCTTGGATTGTTATACATTAACAATGAACTTTGGAACATAAAATTAATGTTAGAACATACTGTATAATAGGCATGACGACAAATTTTCAGACATAGGTTTATAATGTTCTCAAGTATTATTTCCAAAAAGTTAATATCTCTGCGGAAATTTACGTTTTTATAGCAGAAAAAATCATTATACATTTTAGGATACAAATTCCGTCTGAAATAGTCGAGGATGTCCTGACGTCGCTTTATATTAACAGTGCGTTCCGCTAAGCGTCACCTCGAGGTTTTCGCCTCGACCATTACGATCGCAGTCGTCAAATGTCGAATATCAATGAGCACTTTAAAACGTTGCAATCTCTTATTGGAACGCACTGTAACATACAGTGACGTCATACGCTCTGCTGGGTGTTTTAGCCGTCATGGCGGATTGTTGTATTTTGCAATTTCCTGTTTTTGTTAATCCCTATTAATCTCGCTCGCTATATAAAAATAAATACGTTTGTTAAGCTTTATGTGTCTTATTTTATCAGAAATCATTTAATATATATTTATATATATATTTTTTTACTAACATAGTTGTAAGATTTCTTTGTTCATTTTATTTACTAACACATGGTCTTGTTGCCTGCTAATAAAGAAATTTGAATTTCTCACTGAGTATAGAGGAGAAGCACAGCGCTGCTACGATCCGCTGCTGGCCGGGAATGAGTGGACCCCTGGCAAGGAGGGACTCCACGTGTATGGGTCTGATACCCTCTCGGACGCCATTGTAAATTTTCAGCATGGTGCCCTGGGTACCCCATTCCTCGCTGTAATTGATTTGACATAAGTTTCTAACAAATTCGTTCTTATTAAGTTGATTAATTTTGTTTAATTTCGACAGTCAAACACTTTTGTACCTATAGATTTCAAAGGGCTTTAATTTTTTGTACCTATATTTTTCAAGGGTTTAAATTTTTTGTACCTTTGTTTTTAAAAGCTTTTAATTTTATGTACCTTTATTTTTTAAGGCTTATAATTTTTTGTACTTTAATTTATGTAAAAATTTGGATACTTGATTTTGTCCAGACTAGTTTCGCAGCTAAAACTACCAGTATTTTTGTCTGTAGAATCCCAGGTATACTTTAGTTCCGTCCAGGCTACCCAGGGGACTTTTGGAGTTATCGTTATCCGTCTGTCTGTTATGTCTGATCACCTATACACCTGTTAATTTGATACATGTTTTTTGTGTGTTTTAGTTAGGAGTCTTAGGGGTCAACCATAAATTACGTCACACGTTAGGGGGGGTAAGGAATCGCGAAAAAGTGACAGTGGAAACCTTTTATAAAACGAAAATTCATTCAAAAATCCTATTATAATGTAGAGGATTACTGGAATTCTGATAAATTTTAGAATTCCATGGTTTCATGGTGCCGGGTCCATCGCGTTGCAGAGGAAGGAACCATAGCAGTGCCCTCCACTCAAGTGTTGGTTAAGAGCGCTCTTTATAGCGGCTACTAGCACTCACCTTCGCTGTCAGGGTTCCCTCCCCTGCCTAACCAAATCTGGTTTGACCCTACTAGTTCAGCTTTATCTACAATGTTATATGTAAAGTCGTAGAAGACGAAGAGAAGAGACACAATGTGGGTGATATAGCTTCCGATTTAAAACATTGCACAGATTTTCTTCAATCTTATATATTCAAGTATTTCATTCATAAAGTTCTCCTTTATTTCTTTCTTCCTAAAGATCTAATCTTCCTTCATTTCTTACAGGTCAACAACCTAACGCGAGCACAATACGGCATCGTGTGTCGGCCATTGATATAGCACGGTGGTACGTCGCAGACCGGAACGGGCAAACCGCGGACACCGCACCTAGTTTGCTGACGTTACTGACCCTCTTCTTCCTTTGGGGCTTATGTAAGAAACGTGATAGATGAGCCGCCTCGTGATCCACAAGTATACAATAATAATAATAATAAATTCTTTACTTCTGTATTACAGTTTACAACTTTTAGTAGTAAACATGCTGGGAATCGAACCCACGACCCCCGGAGCAGAAAGCAGGGTCACAGCCCACTGCGCCAACGGGCCAGCCAGCCAGCAGAAATAAAAAAGAATAAAAGATAATTGATTACTAGCATAATTGTTACAATATAAGAATTACGTAAAAGAACAAATATTTTTCTTTAAAACTATTCTACTAACATGTAAAAGTCTTCATAAGAATATCTGTTTCGCATCTTTTTGTATAAATAGCCGTGCCCGCGACTTTGTCCGCGTGAAATTAGGTAGAAAAATAGATTCAATTTCAGAGCCTCAATAGCTCAACGGTATAAGGTATGGACTGAAATCCGCAAGGTACCCGGTTCTAACTCCGCCGCCGTTGGGGTATCGTCGCACCCACACTTAATACAAGTTTTAATTCAAGCTTAGTAGGAGGGGGAAAAGGGAATATTAGACATACCTAAAAAGTATTCCTAATATTCTTAAAAAAAAAAGTAGCTTCATATATGATAGCGTGATATAATCATAGCCCTCCCTTCCTCGATAAATGGCATATCTAACACTGAAATATTTTTTTCAAACCGGACCAGTAGTTCCTGAGATTAGCGCGTTCACGCAAACGAACAAACTCTTCCACTTTATATATTAGTATATAGATACACATAGATAAAAATCCAGGACTATGCAATTTTGAGTGAATGAATGAGTGAATGAATTTTTGTAACATTAATGTATTATGTGTAGAATGAATTGACCAATAGCCTTCCAGAACGGCGCGGTGTGGTATGAATGTTGCAAAGAATTGACCTTTAAAAATTTTCCTCCAAAATAAATTCTTTAACCATAAATTGTCACTGCTTACCTTAAACCTGAACGCCGCCAGTTTGAATATAAACTCCAACATGAAAACAGTTGTTAGAACCATGTTCAGGTAATCTAGCACCTGAAACAATAAACACGATTAAAACATAAGATTAGTTTCAAAAATTTTCAATACTTTTCTCTTATCCCAGGTTTGGAAAGTAATTATCACGTACACGAAACAAAAAATTAGAACAAAGAAAAGGATGAGATAAATTACAAAATATAAATGAAGTCGGCTAAAACAGAAAGGCTGAAAATGAAGCACATAGATAGATATACAGGGTGTAAAAGACATCGTACCGGATACGCATCCCATGGGTTCAGTACATGATTCTAGATTGGTGGTGAAATTTTTCGTCGGCTTTTTGTTGAAATGTACGATTTTTTTTACCATTTTATAACTGAATACTGAATAATATCATTATTACTATGTGTCCCAATGCGATTTTAAATCAGAAACAAATTTCTTCAATATTTTTACATCAATCCGCAATGTAAATTAAACTTAAAAGTACGTAACAGGGGATAGCGCGGCGCGGGTCGTTGATTTGTTTTGCGCGTCAACACTTTGTTGACGATTGCTTCCCAATGTTCACGATACACTGCGCGCTCAAGAACGGGATGAGGATGGCAATGTTTGTAACATTTCATTTCTGAGATGAATGATTTTTGGAATTTTATTTACGACATTAAGTGTAGCCTTATCACAAAGTTTGCGGTGCGTTATCTTTTACACCCTGCATATACGTGGATACAGTTGGCTGAAATTTGACCTGTTATAGTGAAGTCCATTGGCTTAAAAAATGTTTACAGTCAACTGTAATGTTATAATATTTAGCCAAAGATACATGCAACGAAAAACTTGAGGAAGTCGTACCTTAATTAGTGGCCGGCATTTGAGTCTACCGCTAGGTTAAACAATTCCTACCGCGGCCCGGTGATAGATGGATGACCCCTTCTAACAGTGGTTTTTAAATATACAACCTCGTTCGTGCTTGGGAAGGTACTTAACAGTGGGTCCTAGTTAATGTCACTGAGTGATATTAGCCGTGAGATTGTGGAGATTCCGGAGATTAAAGTCAGACGGTAATCGTTCATCTCAACCAGCCCCACAGCCGTATCCTCTACAATCTAAGCGGAATCCAATACTAGACCGGGATATTGCTAACTCGCAAAGCAAAACTTCACATACCTTCTTATATTCGGGGTTGTTTATTGTCTACAATTGAAGTTATTAAAAAAAAACTTTTATCGTGTATCAGATAGATAGCGTTCCTTGACACCATCTTCGCCATTTTATTTGAAGTTTGTTATTTCAATAAATATAACTTTTTGCCAAATGAAAGTAGAGTGGTAGCCCTATTGACATTGACGTAAAAGGTTTCGAAGCGTGAACTTGTTTACTGAACGCGTACTCGCGCCATGCACCAATACGTACGTATTAATCTACTCAGTGGATCAACACGTGTCACTGACTGTTATGAGAATGTACCAATAGTCCAATAATAACTCCATGTTCACAAAACGGCAATGCATCTGTGAACCGTCTAGAAGTAAGCGTAAAAGGTTTCGGAACACGAACATTTTTACTGTACTGCGTATTCGTGCCATGCACATTACCTAATTGCAAAATTTTTAGTTGCAAAACTGTTAGTTGCAAATTATCCTTAAAGAGCAGTGCTCTTTTATAGCAGCCCTAACTTGATCCAGCTGTAGGGCTCTTGAGCGTGAAGTTGTTTACTATGCACTCACGGCGTACACAAATCCATCATTAATCAAACCGATCCAATCAATAGTCACCAGGTCGCCTTTAAAATACTATAACTGGTTTATGTGCTAATATGATTGACAGTGTTCTTAGTTGCTAATTTATCAGTTGCAAATTATATGAAAAAACCCTGAGTTCAATAGCAGCCCTAACACAATCTAGCTGTAGGGCTCCCGAGCGTGAAGTTGTTTACTATGCACTCGCGGCGTACACAAATCCATGGATTAATCAACCCAATCCAATCAACAGTCACCAGATCGCCTTTAAAATACTATAACTGGTTTATGTGCTAATATGATTGTCAGTGTTCTTAGTTGCTAATTTATCAGTTGCAAATTATCTGAAAAAACCCTGGGTTCAATAGCAGCCCTAACTCAATCTAGCTGTAGGGCTCCCGAGCGTGAAGTTGTTTACTGTGTACTCGCGGCGTGCACCAATTCGTATGGATTAATCAACTCCATCCAATCAATACACGCCGGGTTGCGTTTTATTTCGAAAAAATGTTAACCTGTGGACACAATTTTTTTTATACTCGTATTTGTTGAAGGGCTCTGGTAAATTTGCTAGGAAGACCACAATACTACGCGAGTAATATTGCAGTCGAATAGTACTACCCTTTAAATAACTTTAAAATAAAGTAGTCTATTAGCAGCTGCTTCTTCTTTTTCCTAGCGTTATCCCGATAAAGTACCAGGGTCCGCTTAGACTGCAGTGGATGTGGCTGTGGGGCGAGTTAAAATAACCGATTATCATCTGACATCATCCTCGGAAACCCCACACATTTTGCAAAATACCACAATGCAACCTTGATAAACGTGTATTGCAGTACTAGGACACTAATGTTTAAATTATCCAGCAGTAGTTGAAACAGTCTAGAATATCGGCATTTTAAATTTTTTCGGAAGAGGGAAACAGGCCTAATCTTAGGTCAGTAAAACTAGTAAAACTTCTAGAATACACTTATATTATAGACGAGTACCGATTTTTGAGACAAGTTAGTAAACCTTACTTTAATTCTAAAAATGCTTCGGATAAACCTTAATATATAATAAATCTGTGTCACTATATATGTTCCGAGAGAACTCCTTACTCAGTCAACCGATATTCATGAATGTTAGCATTTATGTGTTACTTGGTCCAACTTTAGGGATAGAATAGTCTTTATTTCGGTTAAGGGCCTCAATAAA
This sequence comes from Charaxes varanes, assembly GCA_024363005.1. Taxonomy (NCBI): domain Eukaryota; kingdom Metazoa; phylum Arthropoda; class Insecta; order Lepidoptera; family Nymphalidae; genus Charaxes; species Charaxes varanes. The sequence continues at coordinate 21,121,881 of JANCMC010050420.1, forward strand.
AGCCCACCCTAAATCCTGCTAGTAGACATAAAGTACACCAAAATTTAAAGTGATCTATTTGACAACTATCGTTTCATTGACCTGATTATCGTTAAGTGTTCTACACTCATTATGAATGTTATTTAAATGTTGACTCATAGTCTTTTTTGTTTTAAATAATTTGTCCCAGTTTGGTCACGTGCAGTTGCTTTCGGTGCTATGTTTCGTCGTAAACTTCAGCAAATTGTGTTGAGGGAACCACTGCCAGTCGCAGACGCTGCACGATACTGTTTTCTGGTTCAAGTGAGTTTCTCTAACATGCCTCATCATGGTACTTATGTAAACAAACGTTCCTGAACAGTAAGTAAAATTAAAAACATTTCTATTTATGATTGTGAAAATTCTGCATTTATTTTTCTTTAAAATCGGCAAACCATATAGGGTACATATAACGCTTTTCTTTCCAGATGTGCTATCGGAGATATTTTCCGTTTCGATAATGCTGCCTGCATTCAACACAGAGGAGTTCGAACTATCCTTTGTGATCTTTGTTTGTGTGTACCAATATGGGGCCGATAGTCCACAATTTACGGTCACAGATTGATCAGTTCACAGAGTTTCGCCAAGTTTGAAAGCGTTCATTCCAGGGGGTGAATCTTCCTTTATCTGTTCGATAACTGATCAGAACCCCTACGGGTACGCGGCCGTGACAGTAATATCCGCATCTTTTTGTCCTCCCCATCTACCTTTATATCTTTCTTCTCCATGCCTTTACCTTACTCGTGTTTTTCAAATTAAAGGTAGCGCAATGCTTGTAGCCGAATTGGGCCGGCGCGTCTGGGTAAAGTTTTCGCTTCACGTATTAAAATATAAAATATTTGACTTTGCTATCTTTTATTTTAAATAACATATACAGTAGTGAATGCAGAGACTCCACCTTCTGTAGCCTCCTTCAGGGGAGGCGGCGGTGGAGCGGGTGTGGACGAGGGCACGGGTCCTGGAGTCGGCGTCGGTGCGGGAACCGACGCCTTCTTCCCCTTCCCTCCCTTCCTCTTCTTTCCTTGCCCATTGGGGGCAGAGCTCGGACCCGCTTTGGGGGGAGCCTTCTCATCTGACCCTACGCCAGCTGACGTCGCGGCCTTAGCGGCGCGTCTGCTATCTGCTGCTAGAGGCGGTCGAAGCCTCTCTACTGGTTCCGTGGCAGATGGCGAAACCGGCCGTGCTGTCTCTACCTTTCTCCTCTTTGCGGCCTGAGCAGCCTCCTGTACAGGGGGAGGCTGCATAGACAGATCCGGGAGAGAGGTCAAGGGGCCATCCCGCTGCCCCAAGAGCCTCTCTATGAGCGTTCTCTGTCTGGCCAGCTCGTCACGGACGCTTGCCAGTTCCGCCCGTAAAAGGCGGTTATCGTCATCGGATGTGCGTCTGCCGAGGGCCTTGACGGAGCTGGCAATGGCAGCCATTGCGTTCTCCATTTCTTTCTTAAGGTCCGACTTCACGTTTCGACTCTTGTTTATTAGAGTCGTCACGAGTTCCACATCATCCATGACCCGACCCTCCAGGTCCAGTGAGGACACGGTGTCCGGGTCTACGTCATTCCTCATACGCCGCCCCACTTTCACCTTTCTGGGGTTGGCGAATCGAGCCGAAAATATGGCTCTGGTCTCCTCGTATTCCTTCTCCTGGAGTGACCTTTTATACTCTTGGGCCTGTTTGAGGCCCACGTAGTTTCCATGGGTCAATAGACCACCTCGTAATTTGGACTTCTTCGGGCCCGCATCACTCGTCCCCATCTCTGTATCGTCCTCTCCCGATGACGACGAGACTTCCTTCTCGGGTTCGGATCCCTCGTGTAGGCGTTTCCTCACCGCCTTGTCACCTTTGCTGTCACAAGACAGAAAGTCTACATCTCCTGTTTCGCTTCCGGCGGATCTGGAGCGTGGCACCATGGCCCTTTCCAGAACCTCCGTACTCAGGCGCTCAACAAGCACCCGCGGCTTAAGAAGCGCGGGCACCGCTAAGGCGCCTGCAACCTCCTTCTCGTCACGTCCGGTATTCTCCTTCTTGTCACGTCCGGTGTCTGGACTATTGTCCTGTCCTGTCCTAGTAGTAGTAGTAGTAGTAGGTGCACCGGCGCTTGTACTGCGCTCAGCGCTCCTACTTCTACTCCTACTCACGCAGCTTCTCTCCCTTATCCTGCAACTACTCCTCCTCTCTCTCTCCACCCCAAAGCTTTGGCCCCCAGCCCGTATACAAGGGGAGACGAGGTCCCTCGTGGACCCCATCTGCTAGCCTTCTGGTCGTGCAGATGTCCATGGGCGTCGGTAGGCACTTAGGTGCCTGCTGCCTGCTCGTTTGCACCTTGTAACATAAAAAAAGGAAAAAAAATTAACACCTATCACAGTCGCCACGCCACCCACGCGGCGCGTTATTCCATCCAGTAATAACTGATCCGTGTACTTCTTCCTAGATAATACATAACAATATGTTTACAAAAAGTATGTTTATTATTAATTATTTTTTAATAATTTAGAATATGTCTTCAGAAACTTAGTTGTAAGTAGAGACTTCGTAAGAAACTTATTGCTGTGATTAAAAAATGTATTTTTAAATTATTGTTTTCGTAAATTTTTATAATTGTCAGAAAGTTCTTTTTTGAAAAACACCGAAGCTCATGTCGCTATGCTATAACACTACAATATTGCACTACCATGTGGTTATGTTTTGAGGTTATATATTAGGAACATAGGAAAATAATTACTCCCTTGCAGGTCCTACTTTTTTTATAAACATACGTGCGCGTAATTTATATGAAAATATTTCGGCATTTGTATAAAATGAATACTTTGGTAATATTTTACTAAGGTTTAAATTAAAAAGCGCTGTAGAAATGCGAAGAACAATTTAAGATTATGCACCTCGGTTTCAGATGACAGGAAAGCGGACTTGTTCGCTTTTGAATTCCTTAAGGAATTTAACAAGGAAGTGCAGTCAGAATTTCTTGGTGTTACGATAAGTTGTTTTCAAACATTGCTGAGCTTTCTTTTATTAAGAAATTATTCCTTTTAATTTTTAATTTGATAAATAAATCTATTTTATATTTACTAAACTAAATTAAAAAGGTTTAATCTGGGTGAGTTTAGTTACACCTGAACAATAAATTGCTATGTACATATACTTAGTTGAAACGGTAACGTTACTAAACCATTAAAGTAAGTTTTATGTAAAGAAAAATAACCTTCACACTTTACGGTTCTAAAAGGTAACCAACAAATATTTTTTTATTTAAAAAAAAATCTATCTATATAAAAATCAATCGTTGTTCGATAGTCTTACTTAAACTCGAAAACGGTTGGACCGATATAAATTACTTTTGTTTTGTTTCATTCCCCTTATTGCAGGAAAGGTTTAAAAGAAAAGAAAGAAAGAAAAGTCCAAAATGTAAATTTTTTCGATCCTTTATGCCATATAAAATTATTACTTAATAAAATATTCAGCCAGAGAAATATTTCCTAAAAAAGACCTAATTTCGGGCAAGACAACGTCTGTCGGGTCCGCAAATATTTGATAAATTTCCCGATAATTCATTTAAACAATTCTAAAATATTTTTCTTTAAGACTAGAATTAGATAGACAACAAAGAAAACACTTACACTATTATCCAATTAAATAATAATAAGAAAATAAGTATGTACATATTCTTTACTTCAGGGGAGTCAAAATTAAATTAAGTCTTTCTTTGTAATTGTGTATGTAGGCTGAAGGCCCGTGTCATTGTTATTTTCTTAACTTCTTCATTTTATTTTATTGTCATCTACGATTTCATTATTCTTCTACAGTTCTAGTTCGGGAAGAAGAAGAAGAATTGAAGTCTTTTTAATACTTAAACTTCATGTTTGGCTCCTTTTTTTCATGCAAATAGAACATAAAAGAAGACAGATGTAAAATATTACCCAATTGCTTAAAAACAATAAACGTGTTGAGTACTGTTTTCTGTTCAACTGCTACAAGTACTTGAAAATATTTCAGGAGAAATAAAATTTAATTTGAATAGCACTGGAGAGCAATGTACTATCGTCATTGACCCAAATAACGTAGTTATTCTCTATCAACGCCTTTTTGTATCGCCACAGATTTTGTCGTGTTTTAATTAACTCTTTCCCGGCGAACAGTACTATTTTTATAATTAGTATCATTAATGTAAAAAATTATCAAAATACTTTATAGTCGATGTTATTATATGATACTGTATGATATTTGGAAAAAAGCAAACCTAGCTTAAAAATAAATCGAAAACTTTTTTTTGGATTTAACGTTTATTCGTATCCTCGATAAAGGTGGCGCCTAATGATGGAATTATATAATGAATTTAAGTTTTGATGCGTACTTGATGATATCGTTACAGATTTTGTCGTATTTTGATTAACTCTTTTCCGTTTAAATAGCTTTTTAATGAGTAATAGTACAAGTGTTCTTAAACGTAAAGGAAAATATATATTTCCCGAGTCATCGTCGTGATCGTTGCCAAACTCCTGCGAAACGTCTTGACCGATTTTTATGAAATTTTTCGTACGTATTTGGCAGTTCTGAGAATAGGTTGTAAACTATTTTGTAAACTTCTAAGTAATAAGTTGGCCCAAGCAGACTAATTAGCAGGATATTGCTAGTACACACACACATGTATATATATAAATCGAAGTGTTTCGATTTTTCTGATTTTAACTATATGTAAAATTGCGGTTATGGAAGCTAAAAAAGTTATGTTACCATAAATTCAAGTTATTCGTTGGAAAAAGGTTGATATCGGTGTCTGCGATCATTAACTGACCTATAAGTAATTAGTAAATTTGTCGATATATTATATACATCTGCTAAATTTACTTACGTACTTAGTACCAAATTATAAGTTTTGATTACTATATAAAGATTTTATATATACTATATAAAGACCTGCCTAGCGCGCGGTATCGACAGCCGCGCCGCCATTTTGTGAACTTTCCCGCCTTATTCACTTAAAATTATTAAAATAAATGTAGATTTACAGGTTTCAAAAGCACTTTTATTAAACTAAACGATCAACATTATTTAATTTTTTTGATTTGAACTGCTGTAATCTATGTATGTATCAGTGATAATTAAATTTTCTTATAAAGACATTTATGGGATTATATATCATGATTCTTCATGTCATTAAATTATTAAACAAAATGCTATTGCAACATGAAAATAATATGAAGTTATAACTAGTGCATGATTAGCTCGTTATTAACATAGACGGTAAAATTTGTTTCTGTTTCCACATATTTTGCAATTATATGCTCAAGCCCGCATATGCATGCGATTTTATCAAAACAGTCCTGTTGAAGTTAAATTTATTACTTTGATAAATGTCATTAATGCTAATTTCTTACTTTTTTATGTAATTTTTTTTTTAGTTTTTTCCAATTTGAGGTCATTTACTTTTCTTAATTTAATTGTTTTTTTTTTTCAATTTTTTTAAACATATGAAGTTACATGATTATCCATAAGGATATGTTTTCAAAAAATCATATATCGATACTATAAGCTATGGTTGCTTTAAATCATGGCTCTCAAGAATTTTCACATATTTTCCATGGATCGCGGTATACACCGCCAAGCAACACCTATGAAAGCTCTTCCTATAGCCCACTCAAGGTCAGTTTCACGAAGTGCAGAGACATTGGTTGCTACAAATAGTGGTGAGCATGTTTCTTCCATAGTATTTATTTATATTTATTTCCCTTTGACTCAAGAAGGGCACTTTACGTGATTATGTAATCATATAAAGTGGCTTTTTCATCTGAAAATGTTAATACAATTTACGACCACAAATTTAAAAATGATGTCGACAAAATATTCTTTTCATATGAAACCAGAAATCGATCTTTCTGTTTAAAAAGCGACATTTATTATAGCTTCACCGTTACGTCATTTCATTTTTAGAATATATTTTAAAATATTTGCGTGATTGGCAAAAAAAGATTTTTATAAGCACGTTTTCTAATTTTAATTATTTCTGAATTATTCAATTTAGAAATTGTTCAAAAACCTAATTTGTAAAGTTACAATAGAAAACAATAATCCTTAATATTTGTTGAAGGTAAAGGAATAAGTAATCGCAAAGCGAGAAGTACAGAACAGCCGTCGATGGGGGGTAGTTTGACAAAAGGCGGTAGTACTCTTATCCTTCCAACGCTGGGCAAATGGAGTGACGACGCTATTAGCTATAAAAGTAGATCGAGGCATGGCAGGTGAGAAAAACGCATATTATATTGTCTCGTAATAAAATTTTAAATCCATTTATAGATATCTATTATTATTCTATTAATTAACAATGATGAGTTGAATAAAAATTTAAAGTGGTGTGGATTCTACGTAACTAATACCGTACTACGTAGTACTCTTAATAAGACTAATAATCGTTTAGACAATCTGATTAAACAGTTAAAGTTTCGTGACTTGAAAAAAGTGATCGTCCGTGGCAATAAAATATTTCTTTTATACGAAATAAAATTCTGGCAATACAGGATCCATCTTTCAATGCTTTTTTTTTCAGTTCTAAAATATCGGGATTGGATATTTTTATCCGTAATTTATTAAAGAAAAGTGATCTTAAACTATAAAAGCATATTAAATTATCATAAAAATTAATTATTAAAGTAATTATCTATAAAGAAGGTAATATTGAAAGTGTGTTTATAACATACATTCAATTTACGTGAGTCATAGTGTCCACTTTAACAATACGTGCGCTATCTTATTTTAGATGTCGTCGGGAAGACCTATTAAATGTGTAGTAGTGGGCGATGGGACTGTTGGAAAAACATGTATGTTAATATCCTACACCACAGACAGTTTTCCTGGAGAATATGTCCCGACAGTGTAAGTGAGCGATCATATTGGATTTATGTTGTAATGGTTTATATTGCGTTTTAAAATTTTACTTAAACTTCTTTAATTTTAATAATAATAAACACTAGCATTACTGTAAACGCTTATTTACTTTATTTTAGTTTTGATAACTATTCGGCGCCAATGGTTGTGGATGGAGTTGCTGTGTCTTTAGGATTGTGGGACACAGCTGGACAAGAAGATTACGATAGACTGAGGCCATTAAGTTACCCACAAACTGATGTCTTCCTTATATGTTTTAGTGTGACAAGGTAAGGAATTTGCCATTAAATATACAGAAAATAATAATGATAAATATTTTTAACTCACTGTTACCAGCGACTTCGTCCGCGTAAAATTACGAAAGCCCGTAAACTTTATTCAAAAATCTGTTCCCTATCGTAAAATCTGATCTTAGCAAATGTCTACTAGCTATGAACTACAATCTTGCCAAATTTCATCTTTGTATGTCCTGCAATTTTTGGGAACTGTTTGGTGACATTTCATTTATAAATATTTGCATAACAATGTATTCATTATTTTTGTACAGTAACATTATGTTTGAATATTATAATTGAATTTGTTGGTTATAATGACTAAAGCTATTTAGTTTATATTTTAATTACTTGTGTTTATATTCATCTACACATGATTAACATCTTAACTTTTTTTGTCAGTGCTTTAAAGATGTTTTGTTAATTTTTAGATATTATATCTGTTACAACTAAATTCTACAATCCGTAATCAAATCAGAAAACGATCGTAAACCAACACAAATGATACTTTTCAATTTGTTTTGCTAAATTTGTTCATTTTGGCGAATAGTTCAGGTATGTTATTATATACCATTGTAACGTGCATATTGTCTAGAAAAATATGCTATATTACAATACTAGCAATATGTATTAAAATTAATGTACTTACGACATAATCACGATTACACTTTTCACGCACTTAGTCACAAAACACGTTGAATTTCAACATTTTTTTACAGGCACAGATTATTAAAAAAAAGAGTACATTTAATATCAGCACCATCTATATCTATTCCAGTTTATTAAAAACCACAGATACCGTATCAATGAACCATGTTTAACTACAGATTCATGATTTTTGTTGATGATGCACTTGTGGAAGTGTAATACCCACAAACGTGGGACTGGCAAAATTTTTTTGGCACTACAGTACCATGCTACGTTCAAGTGGTTATAACTTCGAATACATATGCTTTTTTTAATGTTACCTTGGATAAAATTGTTTAACAGATAGAGACAGGTTGTGAAGCTAGTATTATGTAGTTTTGGTTAGACGCCATACTCGATCACAGGACGGTTGTAAATCCAATTGGTTTGATTCCCAGCGTAAGGATGGCTGCGGGGTCCAGACAGATTCAATAAAATCCTTGATCCTAACCGATTTCCGATACAACATTATTGCTAGCGTTTGCTGTATTTATTTGTTTATCACAGCAACAAAATACACATTTAAAATTAGACAAAAAATACATGTACAATAAAATATAGTTTTGATATAATGTCTTTTGTAAATTAGTTAACTCATAAATTTTATCACCAAAATATCATATTGACTGGTCCGTTGGTGCAGTGGGCAGTGGCCCTACCTTCCGCTTCAGGGGCCGTGGGTTCGATTCCCGCATCGAGTCTACACTTAAAATCTTGAATTACTGTGTACTGGTGAAAACCGCATCAAAATCCATTGCATAGTTTTAAAGATTTGAGGGTACAAGAAAGAAAAGCCACTTTCTTTTATTCCATTCTTACGTAAAGACATGAGTAACATTATGCTGATTACAAATAAAGTTTCTGATTCTGATTTACTTGACCCAGAATCAGAAATCAGAAACTTTATTTGTAAAAAAAATTGAGAACAAACTCCAATTAATCCAATTTTTTTTTTTTATTTTATATTATTTTTTTTTTAATAAGAATATTAGGAATACTTATTAGGTATGTCTAATATTCCCTTTTTCCCCTCCTACTAAGCTTAAATTAAAAGCTTGTATTAGGAGTGGGTGCGACAACTTTTAGTAGTAGCACACTACACTAACAGTAGGGGTAATCTTTGAGCCATCTGATGCAGTTGTCCATTGACGTCGATTGTCACACGTGTGGACCGTCTGGCAAATAAAAAAGATAATTTATGGCGAGTAATCACAATCAATTCCAATGTAGCACAGTTCATATAGGGTTTTTTTTTGATAAGAATAACTGTTTGTCCAAGTCTGTTTAAAAATTTAAATAGTGCTGTTATCACTAGAGAGTAAATCTTTGAGAAAAACATTTGGTAGCAATTATTCTTTGTAACTACATTACACCATTCTTCCTCCTTCCTTATATTTTGAAAAATATTCTGTATTTTTTAAACCAACTTAATTTGAAAGTAATTATTAACGAATAAGTGTCCTAAATAACTTATAAAGGTGCTTGACAAGACGGAAGCCATGAATTTGTAGAAGTTATATTTTAATGCATATCATTTTATATAAATTACAGGATTCTTATCATGGGAACTCAAGAGAGACTCGGAGTAAATATTCACGTTGACCAGGTGAGACATCTGTTGGCTTGATAATGTGATACGTCTAATGGCATGCCATTGCCAGTACATGGCATATATCTCTTATGCCATCATGTTTCCCATCTATTTACTTTCATAAGCACAGCGCCTCATGCACTCAGACAGTATGTTTGGTTTTTGAAAATTATTTGCTTGCGACTAGAAAAAAAATTAGGCGTATGCGATATTTTTTCTTACACGATATCATTAGTTCATTACCAATATTTAAGTGTATTTTTTTAGTATTTGTCTGTATATTGCATAGCGTAAATTTACATGTGCTCCGAGCAATACTTTATTAATAAATATTTAACGTTGTTTCAGCTAATGGACGGTATAGCCAACAGCTGCCCTAACCTGGAGCGGTTGGAACTTCGCTGGGATCCCGAGAATCTGCGGTTTAGCGACAAGAGTCAGAAGGCAATCGACATACTGCGCGTCAAATGTCTCAAACTAAAATGCCTGGTGTTGAGGTGAGACCCTAACATGTAATGCAACTTGAATGGCATTCAGGTGGTGCCAGTGAAAAAAAAAGAAATGGTGGTGCCAGTGAAGTTTGGAACTTACATCTCAGAGTCATACCAACACTATTTATTATCACTTTTAATAAAAGAAATGTCGTTGATTAAATACGTAGTTATACCGGAGTCAGACATAGGTCAGTGTTGGTACATTTTTGACCTTGAAGTCTACAAAGTTATACAAAACTTTGTGATGTTACACAAAGTCCCCGGCCAAACTACACGATCATTCAAATTAGGCTGTCTGGCTCCGGTATTATACAAATTCCCTGGACTATATCCACGTAGTTCAATGAACTACTGAAGTATAAAATTAAAAGGGTATCCAATTTTCATTACACGTGCTTCCACGGCTAATAATAACTTGTATGATAATATATATTTTTTATTTTTAGTGATGGTCGCTACTACGAGATTGTGAAGGCAAACTTTGAGCGTGCTGATCGCACGACAGTCGTGCGAACATCGACCAACTGCAGAGTTTCAAATTACTATTTGCTGTCCAATTACAAAGATCTTATATTTAACTGAAAAGATTTCTTTAAGTTTACTTGAAACAAAAACTATTTCAGGACACCTAGACAATACTGTCTCAAGACAGTCTTGTATACCCAGTACCTTCCAAAGATAAATGTTAGAGCCTCTTATTTATGTCATAGATATTTTGATAGATTTGGTGTTATTTCTATGACTCTAATATGAATTGTATTGAAATCGTATAATTTTATGTCCAAGGTCAAATTATATTATGCAACAATGACTTATATCATGTAAATCATTTGACAATTTATATAACTAAATTAAATATAGAATACCAATGTGACGTGCATTAATAGAACTTTGTTATGAAAATAGATATTTATTTATTAATAAATAGTATTGATACATTATGAAAATATTGAATTTACGATTCAAAGTTTTATTTGTTAGTTCGCCATTAAGGCGCCAAAAAAGAAAACTCTTTAATAGCAAGGTCTACCTTGTTCGACAAATGGATGTTGCTACAATATAGGTATTTTGAAAAAATATATCTACAAGTCTAATTATTTATTAAATTACACTTCGAGTAGAATGAATTGAAATGATATATATGCATCCACAATAATGGAACCGTCTCTAATCAATAACAAATGTAACGTGCAACAAAGCTCGTAGAATTAGTGAAAAATAATCTAATCATATGAGATAACTATTATTTATTTACACAGAATTAAAATTCTTTCTTTATAAGAGCTAAATTATCTACTTCATTTCAAACGACAAGGAACTTAGAAGAAAGTTTTCTGCTCCGTGTCTTTATCGGATACATAAATAACACATGTATTGTGTTACTCCCATTACATCAAGTAGTGATGTTCAAAAAATGAGAACGGTCGAGAGTAAGTGTCATATTGTAATGTTATAAAATAAATTTTCGTTCAAAATAAATTTAGTTTTATTTAACATCACTTTATAATAGATCTTTCAAGTGCAGAGTTTCAGGAAAACAAGCTTTAAACTAAAGTCATAGTTTATTTACAGTTTTATGAGAAAAATTGCTATTTTTATATCTTTTTCAAGGCTTCGATATAATAAAGCTATTTCTAAAAACCCGATTATTTACAAATAGCTTTGCGTATTTTTATAATACGTTTTGTTAGTACACTAGCGATTTTGACTCAAAAATGTAAAAACACTAATAGCAAACGGTAACAGCGCGTCGACAATCCAAGCGTATAGGACACCTACGACAAACTTAATACTAAACGTCACACTGATTTACGAAACGCATTCATCACAAGACAGAATTTAAATCTTAAATCACAGTGTTCACCGATTCGCATTTTAAAGGATAATAACTTACTATACAAAATAAAAAATACCACTGATAAATCGAACTCTAGACTTGATTTAATCTAAGTTTTGTAAGTCTTGTTCGATCAGTCACCTGACGCCCTCGTTCAGGAGGAGGTCCGGCTCCTCCTCGAGCAGCAGGTTTTGGTTGTTGCTGTTCTCCTCGTTAGCAGCCTCAGAGTTGTCCTTGGTCGGATCATTATCTATCTTATACAATATGTCGTGACACAGCGGGCACCTATCCTGGACGTACAACCATTTGCGCAGGCACATGCCGTGGAAGAAATGGTTGCATCGGGTTATTTTCGCCGAATGCATCTCCTGGTAGCAGATCGCGCACACGTCGTCCAGGCGGACCAGTTGGTCCGCGGAGGCTTCTCTGAGCGAGTTGATTTTGTTGACGGCCGTGCGGCGCTTCATGAACACCGACCAGCCGGCCCGGGCTTCGCACCAAATGTTGAAATATGCGTGTATGCACATCATCACGGCCCGAATGGCGCCTCCCGACTCGAACAACAAGATCCAAGCCCCGTTGAAGAACAAAAAGATACCAAAACAAAACTCTATAGTATTCCCAAAAGCTCGGATGTAGTAGACGTAGTCGTCTAGCTGCTCCCAGAACGTGTTTCTATTTGCGTCGATAAGGAACAGGGAGTAAATCATTAGACTCACTATGACCTTGACTATTACTTCTATGCTGAACGCGCTGACAGCCAGGAGCCATGTCGAAATGGAATGCTGCGACCACAAGTAGACGAGCAACGAGATTGGAAATATGATGAGGAAGGCGCACACGCCTAGAGCTCTGACGTGTCTATGTGTACTTGGATTGCGCGAGGCGCTGAGAGACATCAGCATCGGATTGACAATGTTGTGCAGAAAGTGCAACAGCGCGGTAAAAAGCAAACAGAAATTTCTGCATAGTCGTACAAATCTCTTCTCGGGATTCAGAGAAGTCAGGCCCGTTTGCAGCGCCAGTATATAAAACAATATAGCGGATACTGTGCCGATGCTTTTGTCTTCTTCTTCGTCCGTTAACAGAATCCATTGGAAGAAATTCCCGATGTAGTGGCAGAAGAATGATATCACTGACGTCATGCCGAGCACGGCTGTTATAGTCTCGCATCCTGTGACTAACAAGGATTTCGTCATTGAAGCAAGTGATTGGACAGCAATTAATGTGGAAACCTTTATTCCCTCATCGGCGTCTTCATCATAATTGTCCATGAGCAGTAAAATAGCGTGTTCCGCTACTCGCATCACCCAAAAAACTCTCAGAACGCACGGCACGTTCAGTCGCATCCACTCGGTTTCGACTAAGGCCGACAAACCGTTATGACTAACAAATAGCCTTCCGTGCTGATAGCCGGAGTAAATTACTTGTACCACGTCATAACCCGACGACCATAGAGCAAATTTAACAAGAAACAGCGGCAGTAGCGCAGAGAACACCGGAGAATGATGCAAAAGGTTAGGAGGAACTGGCAGCATTGCCAAGAACGATGGCGCCATGAAACTCACGGGTAGAAGCTTCTGTAATGTGGGATGTCTCGGTCCGAGGTGGACATTTCTGAAGAGTACCGACAGTAGGAATTGTATTGCAAAGTTTTGAATGACCAAAATACCTGGCCCTTCGAGATCGAGTAAATTCTTAACATTTAAATTAAGGATATCTTCCATTATGCTGGTTGCGGGATTCGAGGGATTGACGGACAACGTCAGGGATTGGATCTGTTTGATCGCTGACACATTAGTCCAATATGATACGAACACTAGCCCTAACGACATTAGGTAGAGGTACACGATGATCAGATGCTTCGTATACAGCACGAATATGCAGAGCGCTGACATGCATCCTGAAAAGAAAAACAAATAAAGCTGAAAAATATATTAAATTATTACTAATTCTAATCAAAGCACATAAATCTAGGATCATGTTGCAGAATATCAGTCAGTACCTAAAAAGTAAGATAAGTTTATTTACGGCCCTAAATTACTCTTTTCAATGCCACAGGCTATAAGACGAACGTGTATTTAAAGAGTCAAGGTGTATTTGAGTATCTTATTTTTGTAATTTTATTTGTAACTTTTTAATAATGTACTACATCCCATACAGGATATGAAAAGAAAAAGTAATCGGGTATCTTGAAGATCACCTTGGATTTTCAATACTGAATATACACAATTGCATTTTTATTAGAACTTAAAGTCTCTACCAAATTTCATATCAATTGGTCAGCCAGGTATGTGGTTTTACCAATTAATAGATAGTATGATCCACACAAGATATGAAGATGATGATGATGAAATCATAAAAGATATTGTGATTGTAACTAGACGTTTCAAACATTATTTCCTGGGCAATAGGGTGACATCCACAAACAATAATATGTACCTGTATGTACCTATATGTACCTGTATGTACTTATAATAGCCTTGGAAATTGAACAGAATTCATAATTAATTAAGTTTTTAAATGTATTTTCCACATGCTGCTGGTACCATTTTCTTGAGGAGGTCGTGGCCTAAACAGTGGTCGGCATTTGACAATACCCCAACGGCTGTGGGGTTTTAACCGGGTATCATACGGATTTCAGTCCATACCTTACACCGTTGAGCTATTTAGGCTCAAACTATAAAATATATATACTGGATCTTTGTATTTCTAATACCAGTTTCTATTTTCAAATCTACATAGAACCTTTTGCTACATTACAATTTATATTTTGTGCGATAATTTTCGTATATGGATTATGGACTTCGTAAGGCACACTTTTTAGTCCTCGTTATGTTGAGCGATTAATGTATTACAATTTTTTTGTATATTTTTATGAGAAGTAATTACTTACTGACATAAGTATAATATGTTGATAGTGTGTTAAGAGCCAAATTTTTTTTTTATTAAGATCGAGATGAAAATGTATATGGGGAAAATCAAACTCCAGTTGTGCGTCGGAGCTGACACATGCCTACACTTTTGTTAATTCTTGTTTGTAATTTATGTTTTATATGCTTAAAATTTTTACATTCGGTAATACCTAAATATAAAACTGGAGGACAGCTGTTCCTACATATATGTGAGTTGTCAAACAGGATAAGGTTCAAAACCTTCAGACATTCTTATACCTACACATATTAGTCCTACTTTTTTTCACCGTTGAGTAAGTACTTAATTGAAGTTCAGTTATCTTACGCATTAATTTAATCATACTCAAATGGCATTTAAATTAAACTTTAGGTAATTCAATCCATTAATTAATTATTACATTAAAAAAAATGTTTGAGCTACGATTTATTGAAAATTTCGGTTTTTAATGTTTATACGGGAAAATAAGTATTCACTGAAATTTACTGTAATTGATAACTTTTAACTAATCTTTTCTTTTGCTTCCAGAGACCATTAGTCTTCATGGGCAGTCGTTAGATGGAAATGAATTACTTTCAAAGCTTTTCATTTATACAATTTATCGCCGCTTACCTTAATTTACTTAATAAACTAGAATCCAAGTTATTGCCAAAGCAATAACTACAACAAGCTTCAACTGGCAACCAGAACCATCACTGTAACTTTATCTAAAGAGTTCACTTATCGGGCTGTACGGATTAAAGCCTTTACGCGATTGAAAAAATCATGAAAAGGAGTTCCCGCCAAACGAAATGTCAAATCGTCAAACGCGCGAACATTGTGCCTGTGCGTCAGAATAAAGGCGCCACTCCACTGATTACAAAACACAATCTCACGTGGAACCGTGCCTGTACTGGCCGCTTATATCTTTATAGCTACAAAGGGCTGTTTTCGAGACGGTTTCTGGTCAAATCAATGTTACGGATCCTAAATCTGGCAAACAAGATATTAAGAAGGCTATTGTTGATCCCAAATATTTTTTCCCACTGCAGGGCAAAAGCCTCACAATAGCCACAAATATATTTTTTTGTAAATATATAAATATATACATATGAATAATACACCCAGATTCGAGGTGGCAATCGAACCCACGACCCGGGAGCAGAAGACAGTGTCACTGCTCACTGCGCCAACGGGACAGTCAAAGTAGTAGCAGTAGTAGCAATGTTCGTTTAATTTTCAGGGGATGTCCGGTGGTGGTGGATCTTCCTTTTTATCTGTCTGATGACTGGGTAGATCCGCTACACTGACCCCGGTCTACCTTAGAATATTAGTATAGATATAGTTTATTTTTAGGTTATAAAGATTCTTACCGGTCTAGACTGACTAGGTGACAGAACTAGCAAGAGTACCAACACAACAACTTTGGTGAGCAACAACATTGTACCAACAATTGCATTGTGAAAGACGCAATCATCCCAACAAAGCTGTTATTTATTGTCTCGCATTATACGAGTATATAATGTAAGAGGCTAATCTTTGTAAATGATATCTATATTAAACAATGTGTGTAGGTTTTGTCTTGTCGTTGTTGATATAAAAATTTACTTTTCGATTATATATAAAAACTTTTCAAATATTAAACTTAATAAAAAACAAAGACTCGATTATTCAAAAATCCTTATATAATGTAAAGGATTTGAATGATGTCAATGCTTGGGAATAAATTGCTCTAACCAAATCTGAATTACTGTGAAACGGTGATAAGAAAAAACATATCTGACTGAGTTTGTTGCCGGCTCTTCTTAGTGCAGAGCGCGTCGGAACCCTTGTAAACTTATCTCTAAGTCGTATTTTTTATCACCAAAATATTACACATCTTTTAAAAAAAGTATGCAAAAAATAACTTAAGTGAATCGGCGAATTTGAAATTTGTTATCATTTCATAAAAAAATTTAATCTGCTAACTTATTCGGAAGAATTTTTGAAAACTTGGTGTATCACAAATAGAAATACCTCTAGTCTTCTTTATTTTAAAAAGTAAAAGATTTACGAAATACTAGTTGTTACCCGCGACTTTGCCCTCGTTAAATTAGGTGAAAAATTTTAACGTGATGATATATACATAAGCCCATAGCCTCGACAAATAGGCCATCTAACTTTGAAAGAATTTTTCAAATGGGACCCTGAGATTAGCGCGTTCAAGCAAATAAACAAATAAACTCTTCAGCTTTATATAATTAGTATAGATATATATGAAGGCTCATCAGGAGGGACTAAGCACGAAGTTATGACAAATAATGGAAGGCTGCTTCAGATCCTTTGCATCTTGCTCAGCGATGATGTCTTCCAGCTCCCTGCTGCAGAGATTTACAGTCCATGTAAATTAATGTATTTTCATGTAGATTAAACTAATTTTCAATTGAAGTAATCGCTTTCACGAAGGCCTATTTAATTTTGAATCTTACATTTTATTGCGTGTTGATTATAATTTAAATTGAAAATCCAATTACATTAGATAACTTAAGAACAGTTTTTTCTTTTGTTATTTGGTGGTTTTTTCTGTTTTAATAGTTGTCTAGAGATAAAGAAATAAATAGTTCGCGAAGATATTAAAAAAAATACACTTAATGAACGACAGACAAAATATAACTTAAATTGTCTTACGAATGCGGTATACTGTAAAAATACTGCAGTATATGTAGGTTTTCAAATTATTAGGCAGGCTAGTTTAAACAGCTTGTAGCTCTTAATTACTCGTCATATTACTTTCTATACATCATAACAAAACAGGCTATAGAGTACCTTTTATATAGAAAACATTTTTTTTAATACTACAAAGGGCAATCGGGCATACGGTTCACTGACTAATTGAGTATCGACGTCCGTGGACGACTGCACTACCAGAAAGCACGCAGGTGCGTTGCCGGTCCTTGTGGAATGAATATGCTCTATTCTTGAAAGTCTCTCAGTCGGATCCTTTCAAAAACACTAAAACTGGTATCTGATTCCACAAAGAGTGAGGTAAGACGTTACTGAAAAATCGCACAATTGTGGAATTTATGACATACAATAAACATTAAAGCTAGATATAGCAATATAATAAAAATTTGATTGTCTGTTTGCATTGTAGACTCTGAAAGTACTGAACCAATTTGAAAAATTCTTTCTCGGTCAGAATCCTCCAATATCTAAGATAGAATACTTTCGAAAAAGTTAGGGATCCATAAAAACGTCGATACTTTAAAATACCACGCGAAGCCGGGGCGGGCCCCTATCTGTACTGATATATAAAGCTGAAGAGTTTGTTTGGTTGTTTGTTTGCTTGAACTCACAAATCAGAAGAACTACTGGTCTGATTTAAAAAAAAATCTTTCAGTTTTGGATAGTCTATTTATCAAGGAAGGCTATAAGGCTATTATGACGCTAAAATTGAGTCAATTTTTTATGCATGAAAAACTAAACTACTTTGCTTTAATCCGCGAATAAATACGACGGAAAATCGGTGCAATGCTGCAACCCGAAAGCTACGCCACCAAAGCACAGCACTACACTGACTTTCCGATGTGCCTCAACGCACCTTTCGCTTCGACACTGAAGCATCATTAGGAGATAGACTCTACAAAGGTTATTACGTGACTATTTATTTTACCCAATTTTATTAATGCCTGTGTTATAGGTAACAGACGCCTGTTGTACACAAACTTAATACAACTCAAGACTTGGGGTCACAATCGCTTCACCTGTGCAATCGTTTACGCAGCTAAGTAAGCACGGTCTCCATTAATTGTTAAACTTAATTATGAGCAATTCGTTTGGCCCACTTACATTTAGCCCTGTAAATAATTTAAGGAGAACACGAAGGGTCCGAACTTGGCATTGATTCTTAATGTTAGGGAGCTTTACATTCTCGAATCTACCACCGTAAAACATTTGTACGATGAGGAATGCTTATTAATAGCGTCTATACACTAATTTTTGAAGTGAAAACTTTTTAAGGCGCGTTGCACACTATTTTGAGTTGGGAAAAAGCGATTTTATGATAAAAGCGTCATCTAATGGTAGTTTATGAAACTAATAAAAGTCAAAGACATTGACTTGGTTTTGAATTTGACTTTAACGTTACCTCAATGGACACCTCCGACGATTCGTTTTCACTTCCGTTGGAACTCCCGGAATGAAGCAGTTTTTTTATGTACTTCATAATTGTAAAGATAGATACCTAAAGAGTCTTTGCTTCTGCTTCTGCAAGAGGTTAAATACTACCTGCTTCTTGTTGTCCTGTGTGTTTTTAAGGAATATGCTGTTACATTTTCTTTAAAAAAAACCTCTATAAACGCATAAACGCTGACGTCGCTGCTGTATTTAGTAGTATAGCGCCCTCATAGTAGAACTTGTCCTCTAGTTGAATCACTTAGATATAAAATGTCATCGTTCCTTTAAAAATTCGAATTCCAAAAAATATATCCTAGTAATTTGTGTCCCTATGGATCAATGTATATTCAGATATTAAACAGCCCTTCTATGATTTAAAAAAATAAACATTTTAGATATAAATGGCACATTTGTACAAAATAATTAATACTTGACAGTTTTTCCCACAAACCTACGCCCAATTCCATCCGAATTACTTCACGACGACCGTCGTAAGAAATGTGGTTTATTATAAGTTTAAATTCAATTTAGAAATTCCCAATTTGGAAGTGGATAATAAATCCGCATAGCGCAAAATTAATTAAGGCGAACTTGTAATACAATTTTAAAGTCACGTGCTAAGTGAAGATGCTGCGGGGCCCAAATGAAATCACCGTTTCCTGTTCTAGATTCAGCTTACGTTCCTTGCCCATCGCTTCACAAATTTAATTATTTCATTAAATAATCTCCTTTAAGGTTTAGTCTAGAACCTATTTGTCTGGAATTTAATATTAAATTCGTGTTAACGTCGAGACGTTTGTTCGGTTATAAATAATAAATAAGTTTTGAAATTTGGTTGCTTTGTTATACTTGATGGTTTTTAAACCTGTATTACAGCCACTCAAAAATGATGGGGGCGAGGCGGGCGCGACAGTCATTCGAGGACGAAGGTAGACATAGAATTAATGCAATCTTTAAGCTATCACCTACCTTCCACTGCGCAAAGATCGAACAATTATCAATATCCGTACATATATATTAATAAGTGAAGTGAAAACTTTCGGTACCATTTGGCGGAAATTGCTCGGATAGAATGAAATTTGGAACAATTATTGTTTATGTAGGAAGGGTGTGCGAATGCTAATTTTTTTCAAGATATGCGGTATCTTAATATATATAAATTACACGTCACGTTGTTTGGCCGCGATGGGCTCCTAACCTACCTAACCAAATTTAATCCAATTCGCACAACGTGTGCAGTTTTATCCAAATTGAAAGATAGGATAGCTTACATTTGAATTTATAGTCGCTGAAATATATGCACGTGCATAACTTCCGAAACTACACCGATTTGGATAATTTCTTTTTTATTGTATTCGTTATTGTTAGGACAAGGTTTGTATAATAAAAAAGAAGCGAAAAGGAAATGGAAAAGAATGGGAACGGGGAATATTGTTAAAGGCTAATAGAATGTAGTAAATAGTAACCAAATCTTAAGGCAGAACAAAGTCTGCCAAGTCCGCTAGTTAATATTTAAAAAAACAACACACAGACACCATGTCCAAACGATTTACATGTTTTACACACACATTTATCACTTTCAGTATAAGATTGTGTCAAAGTGTAAACGAGACCACGCTAAAAAAAAATTGTCAAATATTACAAATAATTGAAATTTGGTATCCCAACGCTGCAACCATGTTGTTAATTAAACTCGGGTTACTTTCCAACTGTTTAATTCTCTTTGACATTGACAGCCAATGACATAACGTATAGACAATAGACGTCGCTATAATACATATCTTAAAATACGCAGATTTTACGCAAATCTAAAGAATTGTGGCCGAATTTCGACCACTAGGCGATCTCTATTTTTTTTTTTATAATTGAGTAGGTAAGGTTAGTAGTAAAAGGTTGACGTTTTAAAATGTTCTTTTATCCCTTGAAAAGTGCCGCTTTTTTCTAGTTTTTTGTAAATACAAACTTCCAAAACAAGTATTTAAAGATTTTAGAAAACACCATTAACGATTTTAAAAGCTTGTAAAATTCTAATCAAATAATTTGGATTTCAACAGTCAGTCTAAAACAAAACCATAGTTAATTTTAAAGTGAAACAAATGCATTTACAATTAAAAGGTTCGTCACGCTTGCAGATCATATATTTCTATTTTAATATAAGAAACATTAATTTTTTCATTCATCGATTCCACATTTCGCTCAGCGCTCTAGTAAGATAGATCTATCTGTCGATATAATAAATACGTTTTTTATGTGACCATTTATTTATTAAGGCTCTCTTGCGTTATTCTTTCATTTTTACATAGCAATGTAGACTTATTTATCATAATTTATTCTTCGGACGCAGATAACGGATCACTTTATTTTTCGAAAAAAAAATGAGTACGATATTTAATAAATAATTAGAGATATGATTGTAGTTAAGTAACTTAGACCATTTACACAGACTTCACATCTTACTCGTAAAATGTGTTACATATTAGAGTTATTAGGTTAATTTTAAAAAAGTGTAAAAATATATGAAGACGGGGTACAGAAATTTCTCAAATTTGCCTAAATTTGACAAGAACCGAGATGTGTACCTAGATTTTTTTCAATCATACTTTTTAACGGTTTTCAATATTTGTGCAGAATCCCGTAATACTTCTGAAAAATGTGCCCTTTATTCAGCCTTATTAAGTCATTTATCTTCGAGCCTTATGCTGGATAAACAAAATGATAGACAGGCACTTCTTAAGAAAGTATTATTTGAGTACTGGTAACGTATAAGAGCTGCTTTTGAGAAAAAGAAAAGAGACTCTTGTCTAGACTCTAAAATTAGATAAAAAATAGATTTTAGGCTAATGATATATAGCCTATAGTCTTCCTCGATGAATGGGCTATCTAACACTGAAAGAATTTTTCAAATCGCACCAAAAGTTCCTGAGATAAGCGCGTTCAAGCAAACAAACAAACTCTTCAGCTTTATATATTAGTACAGAAGTATAGATATACATATATTTTAATGGGTAAATGGATAGATTTGTGTTTTTAATATCCATGCATAATTAAGAAACAAACATATATTGTAGGTGCGTTAAACAACCCTTTTTATGAAGTCATACCAAGAATGCACTACCTCTGAAACCACAAGCTGTTTGAACAACCATCGAACTATTTTAGCCAATTAGGCAATGCATTCGGTTTTGATTCTAGAAATAGTTCACGTACGTATGGAAAACTTTCGTTAACTGCCTCAAATATTTCAATGTACTTAAGTTGGCCTGAGATCTTGGAAGCTTAAATACGTCCGACAAATTCTTAGTCCAAAACTAAGACGATTGTTTATTTGGTATTTATTAATATTGTTCCTTTCGTGTCAACTGATACTTTTTTTAATCGTTCAATTTTAGAATTTAAAAAAAAATCTCAAATTGGTAGATATTTTATATAGAAACAAAAATAATTCTGGGAATAAAATATAATTGAAATAAATATATATATACAGGACTATATGACACACGGACGTCTGATCCTAAGGTAGACAACTTAATGCCTGTGTTATAGGTAACAAGACGCAGTTCTAAACTCAAATTCAATTGTTGATCATACAATTTAAACTTCCATTAAAAAAAGGTTTTACTGGAATGTTATCAAGAATATTTGGCATACACAAAGTATTCTGTTTTTTTTTTTTTTTAATTACAATTGCTATCATCATAATGTGAACTTCGTTTAATTGACGTGACCTAGAATACGGCCACAGAATTACTTTGTATCCACATGGAAGATTTTCAGTGTATGAAAGATCTCTCCCTGCAAAGTTTACTCGTCTTTACGCCTTTTTAGGGTTCCGTAGACCTACTAAGAACCTTCGCTTTGTCCGTCCGTCCGTGCGCGAGGTGGTCGGTGGTGGGGATGAGGGCTTCTAAATCTAATCTAAAAAAAGACTTGAAATTTTCCACCTTGATAAGATAAGCTAAAAACTCGTTAGGAAAATTATTTTGAACAAAATCGGGCAACAACTTGTAAAGTTACATAACAAACACTTTTATCGCTTTATTTTATTATTATTCCTTAGTCATAAATGCAACCCAGAGTCATAACCAGGATGGTTACTGAGTAAATTTAATACAGTAATACAACATCGTAAACTTATTACATTACTCACGGCTGCATTTAGAAGATATAAAACAAAGTTGATCAGGAATCTGGATGCTTGTTGGCACGGCTCCAATGTCAATTTCTCTACAGCATCACCACCATTTTCATCATTTTATTTGTTACTTTTTTCGTATGTACGTTACGCGATTACTCCACCATTTATGAACCGATTCTGATGATTCCTTTTTAGTTGGATAGACCATACTTCAGAGGTGGTCCCATATAAATTTTATCAAAATAGGTCTAGCGATTTTTGAGAAATTAACAAAATTCTAAATGAAATTTTATATGCATATTCAGTAGGTCTGAGACTTGGCTACTATCTATTTTTCATACTCCTAAGTGATAAGGGTGGCCAACGCGGAAGAAGTCGCGGGTTACAGCTAGTCTTGTCAGTCTTGTCTCCTGTGGGCCTAGCACGAACATTTTCATGATAAATATAATCGACTTGTTGACTTCAAACGGTTCAAAATGTTCGTTCCTGTGATAAGCATTCATTGGAGTAGATGTTATTAATGCACTTAAGATTTAAATCTTCGATTCTTGATAATTGTAGGAAAGGCACACCAAGGTGGAAGGCTTTCGGCGAGGAATGAAAGGTAGGAGCGAAGGTCAATATGCTCAACCACCGCAAAGGAAGATATTCGTGTCCGGGCTAGTTGGAGCCGCCCGGGGCGGCCGCGCCTCGCCGACAGTTGTTCGTCGGAAGGTCTATATATAGTGATCGTAAGTAGAAACTTCGCTGGCTTTGGCAATAAATTAAAATTTAATATAATGGCTTTGGCAATGAATTAAAATTTAATATAATGGCTTTGGCAATTAATTAAAATTTAATATAATGGCTTTGGCAATAAATTAAAATTTAATATAATGGCTTTGGCAATAAATTAAAATTTAATATAAAGGCTTTGGCAATGAATTAAAATGTTGAATAATGGCTGGTTCTCTAGTGCAGATAAAGGATTCAAGTTTGTACCACTCCCGTTTTTAAATTTGTATTATCATTATACAGTATTTATTCCAGTCAGTTTACCACTTAAATATTCCATTACCAGGTGCTACTTTGTACCTTATTCTCTAAATTTATAATATAAGTAAACTTTTATTACATTAGTAGCGTTACTTAATTTTAATTATATTTAAAATATTTGTTTAATAAGTCGCACACTAGAGAAAGTGTGACCTAATCAGTGGTGGGCACTTGAGTCGATCGCTAGGTTAAGTAGTTCTTGCTATGATCGGATGATAGATGGGTGACCAATCCTCACACTGGTTTATATTTGATATCCGATATCCGTGTTTCGGAAGGCAGGCTTAAACCAGTGGGATCCGATTAATGTAACTAATATTAGTCATGAAGTTGCAGAGATCGTGGTGTTCTGAGGATGACGTCAGACGGTAATCGGTCATGTTAACTCACCCCATAGCCACATTATCTGCAATCTAAGTGGATTCTTGTACTACACCGGGATAACGACAGGCAGAAGTTAAATAAGTCACACAAACATCCATGAAACCCTGAACACACAAATTACTTTGACTTACTAGTTGTATTATATTTATTTTCCTCTATATATTCCACTGAATAACGTAAGATTTCTGTTTCGTAAGAGCACTCAAAATGATAGCTAGTATCAATAAGATATAGACATTGATTTTACCAATATTTTTACTTCAGAAATTACAAATAGAAATACTGATGCTCGTGTTTGAGAGCGGTCTAAATGCAATCACATTTTTATATGAGAAGGATTAAGCGTGCAGACCTAATTTTAGGTTCCCTTTAGATTCCCCTGATTTTAAGTGACTACCGAAGACCATGGCTAACTGACCGGCTTGCAGATACGTTGCTAGCCTTTGAGAAAACACCAGAAGATTCTTTACGGTCCCTGGGTCGTATAAGTTGTTAGATGAGAAGGCTAAAGGGATTATTAGGTATTCCTAAAATTTTATAATATTCTTAAAAATGTATGTATAAATATGAAGTTAAAATCGCTAGAAATATCAATTATTAGAATGAATACATGTAATGTTAAATAGTGGATAATCAAAAGTTAAGTAGATGATCTTATAAATTCATGACGTAGTGATTGATCCGTTGTAAATAAAAGTGCTTTGTAAATACAGTCTGCGAGAAGAATATTGAACAGTTGGGAGTTATTATTGATCCCCATCAATAACACTCGGAGAAGATACCAACGTGTCCGTTAGTCTTTCTTAATATATGTAACTGAAAATAAGTTGAATTAAAAAATTAATTTAAATCTTCTTTTTTTTATCCGTTCCCTCATTACTGAGGATCGTGATCACAAGATCCACTTTCGCGGACAATCCGTCTCTACTGGTCCTGGTTCAAACTTGACCTCACCGCCTGGTAGAACAGATTAGAGGAATTAAATTTAAATAGGAAAGCGAAAACTGACGGTTATTTAAACTAAATGGCCTTGCACTTATGACTTAACTTGTTGGCACTTTAAAATAAGTAAAGTGTTCAACAGCGTGCCAAGACGCGGTTAAATAGAGGTATTTGTGAAATGACTTTAAAAGTTGTAATCCGAATTAACTCAAAATAATTTTTCTAATGAGTTTTTAGCATGTTCTATCAACATGGAAAATTTCAAGATTTTTCATCTAATAGTTTAAAAATCCTAGAGGGAGAACCACGTTGGGGGCGGACAGATCAGATCAGATGTCCGGACGTACTGACGGACAGAACAAAACTATAGGTATTCCTTGTAGGAAACTATAGTTTTGCTACGCCTACGGAACCCTAAAAATAGATATTACATCTATACTAATATATAAAGCTGAGGAGTTTGTTTGTTTGTTTACTTGAACGCGATAATCTCAGGAACTACTGGTCCGATTTCAAAAATTCTTTCAGTGTTAGACACCCCATTTATCAAGGAAATATATACTATAGCTTTCTTTGGTAAATAGCGTGATGATATATAACCTATGTTATAAATCATCACGTTAAAATTAAATCTATTTTTTTTACTTAATTTTACGCGGACAAAGTCGCGGTCACAGCTAGTATACTATGAGATAATAACTATCAAAGTGTCGTTTTACTATCAGCCGTGAAATTTAATAGCGTTCAGAATATTAATCACAATAAAGCTATTAGAAACGCTAACATAATTACAACTTTACCTTTATTGCAAGCATTATACTTCACCTGTAAAGCATTGATGACAACATTGCTAGTATATTTAGTGGGGCTCTAATATTTTTGACTATCTAAACCATTTGTCATCATAGGAACCTCTTTTGTTATATTATTTTATTTTTTTATTTATTAGTAATCAACAGTCCCATTCTAGCACTGGTTTATATTTGATATCCGACCTCCTCCGTGTTTCGGAAGGCATGCAAAACAGTGGGACCCGATTAATGTCACTTTGTGATCTAATGTACAAACAACGAATGTCAAACATCCTTAGATAGACGCAGATATTAGCTGTTGTCATATGAAGTAATGATTGCAGACACGTCCCCAAACTTATCGGGGTAATAGAGTCTTCGATAGTAACGTTTGCCATGATTATGATAGTTTATGGGAATGGTTCTTAACATAGCAATCTTGTTACGCTATAGTCACATCATTATTCTTTTTAATAAAGTTTCCTGAAAGGCTAATGTTGACGTCTTTGGTGACAGTATCACTATTTTTAAGAATAAAATTAGATAATATTACCATAACACTCTTCTAATGTAATAATTATTTCGTTTACTTCGGTTGTGTTGTATATATGTTTTTGTTTTTGTCATTTCGCCTCCTCATTTACTGTTTCTATTATTATGACTATCATTTATTTAAATATCTTAATCTTACATACATTTTTAAATATTATTATAAAAATAAAAACCTTTAAAAGTATATAAAAAATCGATGTTCGCCGGCAGCGGCGCAAGGACCCAAGCAACCAGTGGTTAGGGCTCCATATTGAGAAACTTCCTCACAATACGTGTCGTCTCAAGCAATACCTTATTATTATTAGATTTAGATTGTAGTCTTAGAACTGTATACATGTTGTGTTAGCTTGTAAGTGGGACGTAAAATGTACGTAACGTACCGTTGTAAGCTTTCCTTTTTAATAAAATCAAAAATAAACATAAAAAAAATATATTTTATGTTGTCTGGCTCTAAACATGGTAAAAGACAAATCAGAAA
The DNA here is from genome assembly GCA_024363005.1 of Charaxes varanes. Classification (NCBI taxonomy): domain Eukaryota; kingdom Metazoa; phylum Arthropoda; class Insecta; order Lepidoptera; family Nymphalidae; genus Charaxes; species Charaxes varanes. The sequence goes on from JANCMC010050420.1 coordinate 21,149,017, forward strand.
CGAGCTTTACATAGACACAGAGTTCTAACATAGAGTGACAAAGCCTAAAGGACCAAAAAGTATGAAATGTCTAGACTGGCAACTACTAAGTTATTAAAAAAGTTTTGGCGTTTAAATATCGAATGCACGAACGAGTTTTGCAACGAAAATTTTCGTTAAATTTTAAATGAGGACTCACACCTCGGTGACAGGCGTGTAATTTGAGAAATCTAACTGTCCAAGATAATTTTCAATGTTTCCTAATTTACCGAGTTTCATGTACGATCTTGTAAATGTAAATTAAACGTTCTTTATTTCTGGTGCTCTTCTCTCTTTTCCAATTTTAAGTTTTATCTCAGAACATACATAATATACTACGAACAAAGACAATTTTCGTTTTATAGTATACAAGATAAGAGCATGTACGATTTTAATTAAATGACAAATAAACAAAGTATAAAGACACTAGTAATTTCAATGATTCGGTTGAAACCGTGTGTATTAAAAACTTATACATTCAAACAACTATATTGAAGTTAATACCAAACAGTACGGACGCAAACTATGATTGTTTCATCGGGACCTTTCTGCTATCTAACACTGAAAGAATTTTTCAAATCGGACCAGTAGTTCCTGAGATTAGCGCGTTCAAGCATACAAACAAAAAAACTCTTAAGCTTTATATATTAGTATAGATATAATATTCGGTCAGTGTCACGTTCTATGCAAAAGACAAGAAGAGATTAGTTCATAGGGTAATAGCAGACGAGCCACAATTCGAGCACGACAACGTCTGCCGCGTGCGTCAGTATAAAATAATATATATTTTCACATATCTACTAGTATATATTGTTTATCACGATCACACGATGACTCAAAATTGCGTTGATGGAATTTGTCAGCGCGCAATTGATGTCACGGGACCGGCTGGAGGCGCCAAATCAGGTTGATGGAACAATCATCAAATAAATTGCCTCGTTGCGAGAATCAGAGGTGACATTATCGCTTTGAAATGTACGTAATATATAAATAACTAGCTGTACCCGGCGACTTTGTCCACGTGGACCATTTTTATCACTTATTTCTGGGGCCCACACATATTACAATTTCTAATATACATATAACAAAAATATTCAAAAAAATTAAAAATAAATGATAAAATTAAAACTCTGGATTGACAAAATTAAATGATAAAATAATAATAACATGTGATCTAGAATAAATAATTTAAAAATTACTTAAAAAGCTGTAGAATTTGTTTGTTTGCTTGAACTTAATCTCAGGAACTACTGGTCCGATTACAAAAATTCTTTCAGTGTTAGATAGCCCATTTATGGAGGAAGGCTAACATCACGCTAATATATAATCCTTTTTTTACCTACTTTTAGCGGACGAAGGCGCAGGCACAGGTAGTATAGAATAATAGGTTATATGGGGCATTTCACATCAAACGCGCAACGAAAAATGGTGAGGTCTTGGAATCTGTTTACCTCAAATACTTTATGGTATAATCTGAAAAAAAAACGGGGTGTGGCATGAACACGGCCGTGTGTTGTATGTGAATAAGTTAAATAGAAATCTCGACACGCAGCAAACTGACGTTAAAATGACCGCTCCTCCTCCCTCCACCCTCGCGAAATCTATCCATTTTTTTAAAATTTATTTATTGTTTATTTTTTCCAGATATTACAAATATAGTACTTAAAAAGATGTAAATATAAACTCGTTCGAATTTTTCCGTGCATCAGTGTCGTCTTGAATAATAAATTCTAGACATTAAACTTAAAATATCTAATAATTAATTATAATAATTGATTATTATTATAATTCGCCTTTACATAAGGTAATAAATTCTTTAGCTATCCAGTAGTTGTTTAGTAAATTAAATTTTGGATAGCCACGATAGATATGAAGTTGCAACACCAAACTGTATTCCCCGATTTACTTATCGATGTTTTTTGCATTGCCTTCCTATGAAAACAATTTTCAAGCCGTATTCACGTTAAAAAGCTTCAAATAAAGGAGGAAATTTTCTATCTCCCAGATATGTAGGACCAATATGTATAACTTTCTTAAATGGATGAAAATATGGCTGAAAACGGGAGCCAGGCTTGCACAAGCCCCGTCCACTTAGGACCTTTAATCAATATTTCGTATTTTGGAAATTTCTTCCTCTTCTTGAATCTTTTTTCAGATCAAACCTTCCCTAATTCCCACACTAAACCTTCTACTGTGAAACTATTGACCCTTATTTTCGTATAGATTCATGCGAAACCTCAAACGGTTTCCTGTATATAATTTTAATGAGCGTTTGATAATTTTCCCCCAAGAAATCTGATCAGAGCGACATACGGTCTGCGCACAAAGTAAAAATTACGCCAAGATAGCATTTTTGATTTAATTAGGCAATTAATAATCGTCTAGACCGTCACGCAACTTCCCGTCGTTGTTACTTTATGAATAAGTAAGAAAGATTCCCCTTAAGGTATGGGGCAAACAGCAGTCGGAACTTAGCGGTAAGCGGCTTGTCATCACCATCCTTCTAGCCATGTTTGGCTACAGCGAATGCTACTAAACGCTATTTCCTGATAGCATTCAACAGCATTCGCTGTAGCCAGAACATTGTTGGAGAGCCACAATACTCGTCTCTTCGGTATGCCTTCCAATGTAGATCACGTGGCCTATTTTAGTCATGGGCGTTCCCTAAACGGTCATTTATATTCCGCAATATCACGTATTCTGGAATATTGTTCACCTTATAGGGTTAATTTTCATTGCACCATATATTTCCACTGCATCGTGTAAGGCCCTTACTGCGCAGTATTTTTCTGTCTGTATGTCTGTAACTTCAATTTTTATCTAGTTTACAAAATTACCGCTACATAACGCTAGGTGGCGTGACCGAACTCCATACAAATTGAAGTTAACTTTACCATCGCGTTCAAGTTAGAAAACCCGCACTAGACATGCACTCGCTGCGGTTTCTGTTTGAGGTGCATTTTTATATAAAATATGTAAAATAATCCCTCTATATTTAAAGTTAAGGTGCAAAATTCAATGGAGGTAACATAAGAAGATTAACGAAGTATATGATGAATTGTCGCGCGCACGCGTTTGAAATTTTAATGAAGCATTAATATGTATCCCAGATAAGTGCAGCCGACTCAAACGAAGCGTTAAAGTGGTTAAATTACTTTTTGTTTTCAGACGTAAAACTATTCGGCATAGACATTGCTGTCCTGAGTATATGTAGTGTCCAAAGTTTTTACAAAGTTTGCCCTTTTCCGTGCGGTGTTAGGTTTTTGGTACAGGGGTTTAAAGTTGACATATCTGCAAAGTAATGTTTGCCTACACTCCTTAATGCCGGAGCCAGACATTGCTTTGTTTTCATAATCATTTCAATGATCATGTAGTGTGGTCGGGGACTTTGTGCAGCTGCGCAAAGTTTTGTAGGACTTTGTAGTCTTCAAGGATAAAAATTTACAAGCACTTTGAGCTATTTCTGGCTCCGACATAAGAACAATGCTAAAAGCAACTGAAACAAAATTTCTTTTTGCGTTTGAAAGTTGGCTAATAACACATCCATCACATGAACACGACATGTCGTGACAGCTGGACAGATAAACAAAATGTAAGATGGCGTCGCAGTCAAAATATGACGGCGCAGTAACAAGTGAATAACACTTGTAAAAATGGCCGACGCAATTAGAATGGATGCATGCCTCACTGCGCTTCGCACCGATTTGTGTAGGGTTGGCATGAACCATGAAGATACGATTTAAAACTATATTGTTTGTATAGAAAAAATACGGGAAATTGACCATATTTAAATATTGTTTAATATAGCAATAATAAACCTAAATATCTTTAAAATTAAGTACACTATAAAGATACCACGTTTCCAAGGTCGAAAGACTAGGTTCCTTCAGGTTGCAGGCGATCCTAGAACTGCTCGTCTGGATTTTTAAAGCCTTGTAGTTGCGGGAACAAGGGAAGAGGCGAGCACAAAAGATCCAGCTAGGTTGAAGTATATCCGCTGTGCGGATCATCGATTAATAATAAATAATAATAAGATACCATGTTACCAAATATCATATTATTACAAATTAAGTTACCTACATTTTGACTTGATAACGTCTTATAAATCGATGAAAGCCGGCTGAACGCACAAAGAAATATGACTCATTGTCACGTTCCGCGTGAGCCGAGCGTACCAGCGAGAGCACGGAACAAGCGATAGAGGCATGATCGGCGTAAGCGTTAATACGAAAAATTATCGTCCGTAAACCGACGTCATAGACAACTATTTTTTTTCTTTTCCTTTCTACATAATAATAATTTTCCTTCTTCCTGAACTTCACTCCCGACAGGGTTTCCCTAACAGCACTTTATTTTAATATTTTCACGTGTAACATCTTATTTGACTGCCTGTATAGGTAAAAATTATATATCGCTTTAAATA
>JANCMC010050420.1:21153557-21237535 GCA_024363005.1 Charaxes varanes
ACTTTATTTTAATATTTTCACGTGTAACATCTTATTTGACTGCCTGTATAGGTAAAAATTATATATCGCTTTAAATATATATCAGATTTTTACGTATTCTCGCATCCCTGTGCCCTAAATCATGCAAAATTTGATACTGAACTTGTTATATCACCGTTTCGCTCCAAAATCCGGCCGAAGCGACGACGCGCGGACGATTCGCGAACAACGCCGCTTCCGGCAAACGATTTACGTGTTATTATCGCATTAGCATGATATTGTATCGCAACACTCGATACTGGAACAAGACCCTGGTTTTGTCCGTTTGACTAGTCTTTTATTTCGTTAGATCAAAGGAAAAAATAGACAATAATAGAGCTTAAAACTTAAATAAACTGGTCATGTGTGAGCCAGACTCGCGCACTGAGTGTTACGTACCATTATTCAACACTTTAACAGGTCATTTTGAGATTTATAGGTACCTTTCATAACATTTCTTTTGATTTGTCACTACAATTTTCTTTTTCACAAATTTACTGTTTTCGGATTTTTTCCTATACTTGCATTTCAAGATATGACGTCATGTCAAATTTTATAATTCTAGGTCAATATAAAGTACCATATAGGTTATGTACTATGGGAAATGCGACATAAGTGATCATATCTTTGGATTGCGTAGACTTACAGGGTTGATTTCACAGCTTCAAGGAATCACAGACCTCAGTGTTTGGTAGAAACCTTACAGCTTCATAGCTTTACGCGTTTCTGAGAAAAAGGGTCTTGACAGACAAACGGACAGAGAGACGAAGAACAAAGTGATCCGATAGGGGTTGGTATGGAACCATAAAAAAAAGACGGAGTTGTCAGGACATGAAACACATATCCAACACTAAGAATTATGTATATATATGCTAATATATAAAGCTTAAGAGTTTGTTTGTTTGTTTGCTTGAACGCGATAACCTCAGGAACTACTGGTCTGATTTCGAAAACTCTTTCAGTGTTTGATAACCCATTTATTGAGGAAGACTATAGGCTATATAACATCACGTTAAAATTTTTCACCTTATTTTACGAGGACGAAGTAGCGGGTAACAACTAATCTGTCATATAGGAAGTTCAGTAAGAAAGAATAGTAGATATATTCTATCTCTAGAACGTTATATCTATTGTCACTTCCAAGAACGAAAGTCGCGGCTGCTTTTCCGATGACATAACACACGTATCTGGAAATCTGTTCAAGTTACAGGTTCTAAGCTAACTGGTTAAAAAAGTTGTTAAGCTGGTGATACAGATTTAGAACTAGGCATGGGCTTGTTGCACATAGAACATAAAGGTCAGTAAAGTGCGTACAGTCTAAAAATGCACGCCCCTCCATTAATTTTCACTATTTTAAAGTGAGAAGGGAACCTTTTTCTTTATTAGAAGATGTTGTGTGTAAGTAATCAAGACTTCAAACTTAGTACTATGTCTATTTCATACGAGATCGTGGGGGTTCCGAAGATGACGACAGATGGCAATCGGTCGTCTTAACTCGCCCCACAGACACATTTTCTACAATCTACGCGTACTCTGAAACTAGACCGAGATAAAGCTAGGAAGAAGAAGAATATTGTTATCAAACGTGCTTTGAAAGCTGTATTTTTATACAGTAATCTTAATTATCGGGGATAAAAATTCATGATAGAGGGGCCAGTGACTTCTATTTATAATAAACAACACACGTTTTTATAATAAGAACTTAAAATTTACTGTACATTGTAAATTATGTGTTAATGACAGTTAAGAATGAGTTTTTATGATTTGAGAACTACTTGCTATTTGGTCAGGTCGTAGATAACGTGCCACAGAAATTCATTTTTATTGTCATATGTAGGTGCGAAATCGTCTTTAGGCATCTATACAAATATTAACATTAATAAAGCCGAAGAGTTTGTTTGTTTGCTTGAACGCACTAATCTCAGAAACTACTCGTCCGATTTGAAAAATTCTTCCAGTGTAGATAGCCTATTTATCGAGGAAGGTTATAACATTTTACACCTAATTTTACGCAGACGAAGTCGCGGGTAGCAACTAGTAGTCTAGACTATAAACGATGACAAATACCAGCTGCTAAGTTGTATTTCGCCAACGGACATTTAAACAAAGTCGTTTGAAAACACAAAAGTCTCTTTATTAAACTTTGCTTTTTTAAACCGCTTCAAATGTTTGAATATGTGGTTATATTGTACCGCTCTTTAAATAGAAATACTTAATACATATATTATTATGTCTGTTGTTTGGTACCCATTCATAGTATTGTTTCTCTTTTTAAATTCACAAACATTTTTTTTGTAGAGCATACCTATCGTACGCTGTAGTACCATAAATATAATGAGTATATTAATTATATACCAATAAAGAGAAGACTTAATTATGTTACAATTAATCCATATCAAGGAAGTCTTGTTTTTTACAATACCTACTCGTCTATAATTATCTATAAGCCATAGTTTATAATGGATATAATCTTATGCACTCGTTAGTAACACGTGATGTTTATGTTTTTTTTATATTACAAGAAGCTTACAGACAGACAGTTCGTCTTAATTCAGTTTAGTTCATGGCAGTCGAACTGCCTACATTAAAATTCCTCTGTATAATATAATTGTAATTTAGCCTTTAACTTCTATGTTTACATTTTCTTTTCCTTTATAATTTTTATTCTTAGAACAATGTTGTGCATTTCTGTAAGTTAGGGACATATATGACATGATTTTTTTTTTAGTATATATACTTAAAAACAAATATGTACTCTAGATGGTAAGACTTAAATAGAATTCGGAACACCGAAAAATAAGAAAAAATATTTTTCTGTGATAAATTATAATTGCATTGACAATATATCAACTATGCCCAGTGCTATCCGGAAGTAAATTTTTAGGATGAAGCGAGATCCAACTATGTCACCCCTCCTTATTTGTCGTGTTTATATTATTTTTTAATATAAAATATATTTTAAATAATCGCATATAAAGATTCGCTCCTCGCTGAGGTTCCCCTTGGACTTGGCGCCTGGAGGGAAAATTCGTTCCACTATAGACTGCAACAACATTTATTAGCATCAGGTGTGATTGCAAACACGCTCTTGCAAATTTATCATTAAAAAAAAACGAAAAGTGTTCTATGGACGTTTAACAGTAGTTGCTTCACGGATAATTATATGATTATTATGGTTTTTTATTCGTTAATAATCTCGCATTCAGGCACGATCTCACCTTGCGATAAGTAGCTCTGCTTTGTTCGGGTCGCGATAATTTGGAAAAAATTATGATTCAGTATGCAAATGTTCCACCCACTATTAAGCGGATTATCTATATAATTCTTCTGTATGTGTGTCACTTAAAAAAAAATTGTTTCAGCCATTTCGGATATTACCGATAAGGGACATATCGGTCATACATAACTAATAACGTTTTATTTATTTGTATAGCAAAATTTTCCACATCCAAAGTGTCGAAGTAAAACTAAAAAAATTCATGAAAATGTAACACAGTAATTTCTGAATGATGCACGCACGATAGACGTGTAGTTTTATTTATATAGATAGATTAATGTGGATAAGGCCAAAGCAAAACTTAGTTGTAAATAATTATCTATCGCCGTTTCTAGATAATAAAATAAAAAAATAGAGCAAAAGACAGGTTTCCCAACATTTAATTTGTCAATGACTACAACATATTAACGACAATTTTCCTGCAGGAAGAACTTAATTCGTGCCAATAAAGATATACTTATTACGAAGGCAACGCGTAACGTTCTGATTTCATCTAAATATTTTCCTTAAGCATCATGAAGTATAAAAGGCTTCCGTTTAGGAAGTCTTGGCACAGTCACATCGCAGCATTCGAAGATGCATACCAAATTGATAGTGTTGTTTGCTTTGTTTAGTGTCAGTTGGAGTCGCGATATAACTATCGGATCCAGCACGAAAGGAAGAAAGATCTTCGATGAAACACGAGCAGCGAGTCCCGCTATTTGGAGACAGATAGAAAATGTCACCATTATAGCGCCAAACGATGAACTCAGGTGCTATTAGTAATGAGGTTGTACCTCAATCAGTGACAATCTCCTAATAATGCTTCGGTGTCGAAGCGAAGCGTTGATCCACATGGCCGCGCCTCGCCGACAGTTGTTCGTCGGAAGGTCTATATATAGTGATCGTAAGTAGAAACTTCGCTTGCGTGAGTAAGTTTTTGTACTGCGGTCGTCGTAATCCGTACAGCGCCATCTAGTTTGCTTTGGTGTAACTTTTTCCACTCGACATCATTGCCATCTTGTTATGTAGCGGCCGCAACACAAACTTTCAACCAGGATTTCCTCCCTTTGAAATTTCAGTTTTTGGACAAAAATTAGCTTATGATCTCCTTCAAAGTCCAATCTATCGCAATTCATCAAAACTGGGTCAACGCTTTAAGCGTGAAAACGTTACAAACAGAGTTACTGTCACATTCCACATGGCGGTAATCTCGTTGGCAAGGTCTAAATAAAAAAAATAAATAATAAATTACCATTATTATGTAGTAAATAAAATTACTCACTTAGGATTAATGTAGATCCAAGCGTGAGAATCGACTAGAACGATAGCGGTAAACAGAAATCCCGCAAGTATGGCCGCTAACAACTGCAGCGACAATGCCTGAAAATAACAATTATACGAATATATGTAAGTGAATACTTAAAGAAGATAATTTATCATCATATTTTAGTCAAAGCTAAAAACCATCGCCTTTGTAATCACTGAGTAGTGCAGCAATTAAGCCAAGATGGAGACCTTTTTGTCAAATTAAGTAACATTATCAGAAATAGCTTTCTAATACATGATATTTAATACTATTGGCATTTTTATTACGTTTCATTTTAGATTACTAGGGGCTGATCTATATAGAGCGAAGAAGGTATACCGTGGATTAACCGTGTAAGTGCCGAGATCATGGCGTTACGGAGGAATAAACCGTACCTGGGACTTACGACACAGATGCAGATTTAAGGAGTGCTCTTTAAAGTAATATATAGATTTATTTTACGAAATATATTATATACTAGTTGTTGCCCGTAACTTCGTCCGCGTAAAATTAGGTAAAAAAAAATTGCGTTATAATATATAGCCGTCCTCGATAAATGGGCTATCTAACACTGGAAGAATTTTTCAAATCGGACCCGTAGTTCCTGTAGCGCGTTCAAGCAAACAAACAAATAAACAAATTCTTCAGCTTTATATATTAGTATAGAGAATTATTATTTTAAGACTGAATGTCTGTTTATGTAACAATTTTCAATTTTAAATACTTTTCTATCATTTAGTTACAAAGTGACATACATCAATGTTAGTAATAATGTTAACATTAGAAGGTACACACCTTCAGTCCCCCATCGCAAGCAGCTCGCGCGGCAGTTACGAAGTAAGCTCGCGCCATGCGGCACTCTAGGGCTCCGCTGAGGGACACACCGGCATTCGTCATTCGCCTCATTCGTGAGAGCTTTTTTACCGCGCGTTAAAAAAGCGATCAAATAAAAAATATGAACTCCCAAGTTTCTATTCACACGACAGTGCTCTAACAACGTGTCGCATTTTTCTCAAGCAATATTCTATTTTCAATGTTAAATATACCTATGTTATATTTTTGTATCGACGACGCCAAAAACCGCCAACGCTGAGATTAAACGCAGCGCTTTTTAAACTCTCGTGCGATGAAGGTTAAGTGCATAGTGCAAAAATACACAAGGGCAGATATCTCACAACTATTATTATTATTTGTTTTAATATTTATTTATTTATTTTACGTTACTTTTACTTACCTATCAGAATAATAATGTTTATGGTTAGTTCATGCAAAATATATGAGCATTAAAGTATGTACATAAATATCTCGTCAAAAGTAGGTACATAATTAGGCTAATGTAAGGTAGTTTATAGTAAAAGAAGACGAATAGAGTATCGCAGCATCTTTTTGGATTCAACATCAATTTTTTTTGTATCAACGTATTTCAAGGTAAACGAAGGTAGATAACAATTAATGCAATAACTCTAGTTAAAACTGCTACATAACAACATAATACGAGGAAAGATCCAGCAGTTATTACAGTTTGTTAAATTCCAGACCACTCTCGCATATGCAATATTGCACATATTTGCAATTTTGATTGTCGCACGGTAGTCACGCGGCTGATGCAGCGGGATCTGTTAAATTTGCATTTAATCGAATCATACCTTTGTATAAAGTGCACTATCAATTTAACATAACTCATTTCGACGCGTATGAGTGCATTCTAGATCTACGCATTTATATCTCCAAACTTAATCACTAACAACACGTTTGTTTTTAATAAGCCTGAGATTAGCGCGTTCAAGCAAACAAAGAAAGTCTTCAGCTTTATATATTGGTATAATATTATTTTATTGCTGATCAATAAACTACTATACTAGAAAACAGTTGAAATAGACGGAATCGGAAATATGTTTACTTATATTTGCTGCATTTGGTATTCAATAGGAGAATCTTGCGTGCAATGCAAAAATTCACGCCATTAACGCCACAGAATTCCTCTATATAATACAGACTATTTTATATAATAGTCTGTATACGGGCACTTCTCAGTGCAGGGCGCGAGGAACCCCTGTAAACTTAGCTTTTAACTCGTAAATTTTATCACCAAATTAACAATTGATTACAAAAATTTATTATACATATGACGTCCATAAGTACTTGATAGAATCAGGCGTTACTTTGCGGAAATCCATGACATGCATGAGAAACTAAACTACTTTGCTTTAATCCGCAAAATTCAATTTTAGCGTGATGATCTATAGCCTTCCTCGATAAATGGGCTATCAAACATTGAAAGAATTTTTCAAATAGGACCATTAGTTCCTGAGATTAGCGCGACCAAGTAAACAAACAATCTCTTCAGCTTTATATATTAGTATAGATTTGTATTACTGCTTGGCTAAATAGTGTAGTTACTAAATATGAATATGATTCCTTCTAGGCATAATGCACTTCTAACAAGTTAAGACATGTTGTGCCAATTTAAAAAAAATTATAATTTTACAATTTACTGGACGTTACAATAAATATTTTTGGTATAAAGGGTACTTTATGTAATGGTTTATTTGAGTGTAAATTCCTATAAGATTAGATACGCCATTTTGATTCGGGTACAAAAGTATAGAGAGGAAAAATTTAATATCGTTTTTACCGTCGTCCTGGCCCGAATTCTGACAGTTCACGACAAAAAGTTTGCTTTTCTTTTAAATATATATCGTCGTCATTGTTTCTCAATCATCATTAAAAACAACCACACGAAAAAACAGATTGAACATGTTAGGGATCAATCTAAAACCAAATGCATAAGATATACGTAATTAAGTTTGGAAGCCTCTGATATATACTATCACTATGTATGCCCCCTTTAAAAAATAAAATAAAATAAAATATCATTTATTGCTACCATAATTGTTACAATAACCAGAGCAAATATGGAAAGAAATAAAAAGTTAACAATAAAGTAACAACTAAAGCAAAAGGACGCAAGCTCAGCTTAGCGCTGCTTCCAGGTATAAAAGCAACGCTGATTTTCAGCAATGTCCTCCTTTTGTCGCCGGTGGCAAAGAAACACAGGTAATAATAATACGCACAGCAAAGGATAAGAATTAGTGGAAAGCCTTAGAGGAGGCCTTTGTCGAAAGACAAGCTGTCAAGAGGGGAGATCAACCGAAAGCCGAGTAACTTAATTTGATATAGTTTTTAAGTAGATCTCTTTTTAGTAATTGTATATAAATGTTTATGTAACTATCAGCAATAAAGACATTTTTAATAGCCAGTTTTAAATCTAAACGAAAGCCATTCATATCAATTTTGAATGTCGCAGCGGTTTCACTTAGCGATTCGAGGATAGTTTTAGATAATTCGTTGTCAAAAAAGGCCACTTAAATGTAAGCGACCCCAGTACCAACCGTACTTAAAGAACTAACTGTAGTGTATACATGGAGGAGGGTAGTTGATCATAAGACTATAAATACAGAGACAATCGGTTTTGCGGGAGAGTTCTGTTACGACCGTTGACTGGGTAACAACTATCTAAGTACATTGTGATCAGTGTGATTACGACGCGGACGCCTTTGCGGAAAAGGAGTGGATTGGTTTAGCTCTAGATAGAGGAGAGTGGTCTAAGAGTGGGGAGGCCTTTGCAGTAGCAGTGGGACATTATGGGTTAATTAAAAAAAAAATTATATAACACATTTGTGGTTACAATTATATATTCAATAATGACGTTTACATTATTGTATAAAATAATATATTAAAATGTGACTGACTGTTATATTACAATTTAGTTGTTTGCAACGCTCTAATGTAAAACTGGGATTTTGGGGTTACGACAACTTACGTGGGAGTTATCCAATTATGATTTAAAGATATAAAACCAGTTTAGCGCGAATCGGACATTTTTCAAGTTAATGCTAACGACCTTTATCTAATTGTTTAAAATATTTTTCTAATTAAAAAACAAATTGTTTTCGTATTTATACATACCATCACGCTAAAATTCAATTTTTTTTTTCTTACTTATTTTTACGCGGACACAGCTAGTCTTAAATATAAAATTGTCGTGTCACAATGTTAGTTGTCGTACTCCTCCGAAACGGCTTGACCGATTTTGATGAAATTTTACATGCTTATTCAGTAGGTCTGATAATCGGCACCTATCTATTTTTTATACTCCCAAGTGATAAAGGTGGCCCACGCGGGTCACAGCTAGTATGATGTAAAAATGACAACTTACATTTTTGATGAGCGGTGTTTGAGCCCTATACGCCGTTACCGCAACTAATAAAACCAGCACAAACAAACAGGTACATTTAATCGATTTCATATTAAACAGTCGCAACGTTCGCTTTCGGTTGTTCTAAGTTGGTCAATGCTACAAACTGGCTGGGTTTCCACTCCGCTGCTAAACGAACAAGTGACGATGACAGAGTCGGTCGATTTCGTCATTCATTCAATCTCAAGATATAAGTCTCGTTTTATATGAAGATTGAAGTCGAATTTGACGAGACACATAAATCAATACTTCCCAAGTAAATTGTTGTAACACAGAATTCCCAGCTTCACAGTATAGCGTTACAAACAACTAAATTGTAATATAACAATCACTTTTTAATACATTATCGTATACAATAATGTAATCGCCATTTATTCTATTGTTATTGTTTATTTCTATTATTATTTATTTCTATTGTTATTGTTCTACATTTACCTTTTGTGATATATTTAGGTTTTATATGCCTTGAATAAAAAACTTTATTATTATTATTGAATATGTAATTGTGTACACAAATGTGTAATACAATGACGATTTTATTTCAATTTAAATGTTTGTAACGCTCTACTGTGAAGTTGGGAATTTTGAGTTACAACAATTTACTTGGGAGGTATCGAAATGAGGTCTAAATTTATGTTATCCGCACTTGAAGGGAGGCGTTATTTACGCGAATGTTTTATTCATAGGCCCACGACCACCGGAGCGGAAGGCAGGGCACAATGGAATGTAATTTATAAAATTTGACACCAATAAAAGGTATTTCTTACATTTTAAGTATGACTTAAAGAAAAGAGCATGCTCAATCCTCAAAGGCCGGTAACGTATCTGCAGTATATAGTCACTTTGGTTACCAATTTGCCCCTTATTAAAAAAAAATAGATCGATAGACAAATCGGAACAGGTATCCAAACCTGTAAATAAATATTGGGTAGATACTAGGTACCAGTCAGCAAATCAATCTGAGACATTGAACAAACGTAAAATAAAATGGGTGGGATATCTTACTTTTTATAGATTTTACTTTTAATAGAAATTTCTCGCGCCCCATGCATTTTACTTTGCGTTTATTCAATGCCTCAGGTGTGATGACTGGTAACCTTTACTAAATCATTTTTTATATTTTAATACTTTTACAGTAAAAGAATTTAACTTAAAAAGCTTTTTTAGCTATTTTATTTTAAGTTTTTAATATTTTTCTTTTTTTATGTCACTTAAAGGCACTAAAAACTTGTTGTATTGTCACCAAAGATACGTAAGAACACAAAATTTGAGGCCAATCGAATGTCAGGAATTGGTACGTATTTCACTTCCAAGATTTGATCCAACAAACACGTCGAAATAAAAAAAGCGTTTAATAATAAAAATAATAAATATACAAATACTTTTGAAAATTTTCGCCTCAGTTTCCTCATCGTTATTCCGGTGTTCACTGCGAAACACGTCCCGATTTCTAAAACTACTGAAGTACAAATAAATCGTTGGAAAGCCGGCCAACATTTGGTATCCTGCAAAGCTTCCGACGTCAAAGAAAACGGATATCTTTTTCTTTACAAAACAATATTATTCTAAAGCCTCTAGCTACTTCGTATCGGACTATAAATATCCAAGTATTCAAACCGATAATCTTTACATTAATATGAAGACTTCTGAGGGCCCAGCAGGATTTCAGAGGAGATTTCTTTCTCGATAGTTTTACTTACTTTTACGTTCGAAACCGATCGTCAAACAAAACATTAATGCTAACGTTTTCTACAACTTAGTTGCTATTACTAGCACGGATGAAATCAAAACTAGCACGTAACGAATCCACGACGTTACGGCCATGTAAGTCGGGTAAAATGGAAGCACGAACCTTCATTTGACGTTTCGTTTCGAACGTAAAATTAAGTGAAACTATCGAGAATTTGTTCATGGCAGACCCTCTCTTTCTGTCATAACGATATTAATATATTCGAATGTACGCGGCAATCGCTTTCTTCACGAAGCGACTAACTGCGTCGTCCGCGTGGTCTGTATAGTAGATGCACTCCTTCGTGTGACAAGAGATTGGAACTACCGCGTGCACGACGCTCTCATGGATGGGCATCTTCTTCTGCACGCAGCGGATGATGATGACCCGTTCGAAGCATAGACCAACGTAATATAATTAAATTATAGAATAACCTGTATAAACTGGTTGATTTGATTAATATGTTGATTGAATTGATATAAATAGTTGATCTTATGTCTTACTTCATGACGTAAGTATAATAAATATAGTAATATTCAGATATATATGAATATTAATATATTTATGATATGTTTTACTTCAAATACAAATGACCACAAACACAACTTTGATGTCTGAAACTCTACAAACACTGTTTGCACACAATTACCTACCTCAAAAACCTCTGTGAATCCTCATGTAACCACCACCACACCATGTACCCACAGTTTTTTATTTCTTATAAATTACTCAACTAAATTTGTTGCGGGCTCTTCTCAGTGCAGGGTGCGAGGAACCTTTGTAAACTTGGCTTTTAAGTCGTAAATTTTGTCACCAAATTACTAAATAATTAAAAAAATAATTAAAATATTTTGCATATGACGTTCATAAGTGCTTATAAAAAAATCTATATGAATAAACAAATAAACATAAAAGAAGAAAATAAAATAAATGATTTTGATTTTATTTCATTTTTACTAAAAGAACATTAGAAATATTTTAAGTATGTCAAAAATTCCCGTTTCCCCTCCTATTAAGCTAAAATTAAAAGCTTGTGTTAGAAGTTGATGCGACAATACCACGGCAGCGTCGGGGTTTGAACCGGGTACCTCGCGGATTTCGGGACATCGCTTCTTCTACCTTTGAACTATTTAGGCTTAAAACCGATACAATTTAGAGACTTTAAAGAAAATTATCAAGAGAAACGATGAGCTTTAAAGGAAATTTCAAGACTGGATACAGAATCTTCTTCTTCCTAGCGTAATCTCGGTTAAGTACCAGGATCCGCTTAGATGGTAGAGTATGTGGCTGTGGGGTAAGTTAAGATAACCGATTGCCATCTGAGGTCATCCTCAGAACCCTACGATCTCTACAACCTTACGACTAATATCACAAAGGGCATTAATCGGGTCCCGTTGCTTTACGTGCCTCCCGAAACACAGAGGAGGTCGGATATCAAATATAAACCAGTGCTAGAATGGGTCACCCATCTATCACCCGGCCGCAGGAAGAGCAACTTAACCTAGCGATCGACTCAAATGCCGACCACTGATTAGGCCACGACCTCCTCAAAACTGGACACAGAAAAGAGAAACAATACTAATGGGTACCAAACAACAGAATAAAAAGACATATAAACAATACAAAAATTACATATCACATGGGTTCCCGGCCTAAACCCTTATTTAAAGGTCGGCAACGCATCTGCGAATAGACCTAAGAATGTAATGTACTCGTTATTCGATAGACTGCGATAGACCGATATCGATTAAATTTAATTATTTTGCAGGATATGGCTCATCGCCTGATTACCTCGCCTGGTATCTATACCTTCTCGTAAGTAACTACCCACGCCCATGCACAATTGCTTTAGCGGAAGGCTCGCAGATGAGCTGCCGGCATTTGAGAAATGAGCATGTTATTTTCTCAACTGTCGTCATATGTTATTTTTATATGTGTAGATGAGGAATAGAGAAACGTAGATTATGTCAGACATTAAAATATTAAATGTATCAAAATGAAATATAAAACAAAATGGATCGTGTTAAATAATTTATTAGGGACATGACAATATTATATTAATAAAATAAAATATTTATCTATATATATAAATAAATAAAATTGTAGCGTCTGTCTGTGAATTCTAAATTAAACCGGTAACAAGTATCCAAAATAATTCCTTTCTTTGTTAATCGTGAGGAATCGCTTACTTCATTTTGACTGACTCAATGGCGCAATGGACAGTGACCCTGCCTTCCGCTCCGAGGGTCGTGGGTTCGATTCCCACTACATCTGGGTGTATTATCTATATGTTTTTACAAAAAAAATAAAAAATTGTGTATAACAGGCGTCTGTCACCTATAACACAGGCATTAAGTTGTCTACCTTAGGAACAGACGTCCGTGTGTTATATAGTCCTGTATTTATTTATTTATTATTATTTATTTCACCTAATTTTAGGCGGACCAAGTCGCTGGTTATAACTAGTACTCGTATATAGATATTCGCTTGACGTATCTGCAATTCGCTCAGGCAAAGCCGCAGCGAATGAGCTAGTCAAATACGAAATGGAATGTAAAATATAAAATAGGAGCAAATAAATTTTGATATGAGAGTAAAGCCATTAATCTGTCCAACCTAAGATATATATGTCACCGGGACATATATTATAGGCATACTATTTTAAAAATATTACATAATACACGACATTTTGAAAATATAACGTAGGATTTTTCGTAAAATTATATTTTATCTATTTTTTTATCTTCTCTATTATAACTCTTTCCCAATTTAATTTTAGAGCCTCAATAGCTCAACGGTGTAAGGTATGGACTGATGTCCATAAGGTGCCCGGTTCAAACCCCACCGCCGCTGGGGTATTGTCGCACCCACTCCTAATACAAGCTTTTAATTTAAGCTTAAAAATGGAAATGTTTAAAATTCGTACGTACACTAAACGCACATACATTTTTAGTGTGTAAGTGTAGGTATATATTTCGTGTGGGTTTTTCTTTGTGTCAGTGACTATATGTCCATATTTTTTAATTATTTAGATGTATTCGATGTCAGTGATTTAAAGTTCCTCATACGACTAAGAACGTAGACTTTGCGGTTGAATTAAAGCGAATAAAGAAGAGCCATTTTCTTAGAAAGAGTGAATGAATCTTGTTGGCCTTCCCAGTGATTTAGTTAAGAGGTTTATTCACATTATCTGATCTGACACAGCTACTTCAAGATCTGAATAAATTCAATTTCAATAAATTGAAATACTCAGAAAATTTCAATAAAACGTCAATTTTCGAAAAACTTGAAATTTTTGAAAATTTCAAGAAAATTTAAATTTTTTCAGAAAAAATTTAAATTAAAAAAAATTAAGCTTTTATTTAGTTTGCTTCAGTAACCTGACATCGGTCACTGTGCCGATTTCAAAAGGTACGAAAATAATATATATGATTTTTTTTAAGAATAAATAATTAGTATAAACTGTATCCCCAAGTTAGTTCTTAATGCTATATTGAATCTGCGTTATATATAAGTAAAGCTTGCATTTAGATGTCTAATATGGTAGTATTTTAAGTAGAAATTGTGATTAAAAAAAAATTGATCCTGCTGGGCAAAAAGGTGTTTTTGATATATGAGTCACATATCTGTCCCACTGATGGGCAAAAGGGATAAAAGAGTGGGATTAGTCCACATTTAAACGCATAATGGTTCCAGTGATTGTAATTTAACTAAGCGGTTGTATTTTTTTATCATAAGTTTAATTGTTTGTGCCAAAGCTATGTAAAAAATATTTTTGGATATATAGAAATGGGTTTTATGTATGCATATTATACTATTTTTATATCTATATCTATACTAATATATAAAGCTGAATAGTTTGTTTGTTTGTTGGTTTGAACGCACTCATCTTAGGAACTAATGGTCTGATTTGAAAAATTCTTTCTGTGTTAGCCCATTCATCGAGGAAGGCTATATTAATGTTAAAATTGAATCTATTTTTTTTTTACTAATTTTACGTGAATGAAGTCGCGGGCACAGCTAGTAAAAGTTATTTAACATATACCTTTATCCCGTAATAGATACAGAATACCCTTGTATATAAGCGTGTCTTGACACGCTCTAGGCCACTTTTTTTTTAAGAATATTAGTATTTTATGTAATATTAATACTTTTTAGGTATGTCTAATATTCCCTTTTTCCCCTCCTACTAAGCTTTAATTAAAAGCTTGTATGAGGAGTGGGTGCGACAATGTTCCCATGGTAGGTAACGTAACATGTGTCATAAGTTTAAATATATACGTATATACCCAGATTCGAGGCGGGAATCGAACCCACAAATCGTAGAGCGGATAGCAGGATGACTGCCAACTACGCCAACAGGCTAGTTCAATGGTTATAAGTGTCTAGTGACTAATAACCGAAAGTGTTCTAGACTTAATTGCTACTGTACACGTTTTTATAACAGGTTCCCCTATTATGTTCGGGAGATGTCTTTAAATAAATTTAAACGTGTTACAAGACGAAGACTCATCCAAAAATCCTATTATAATATGCAAAGGATTATTTAAATTATGATAATACAGGAGAAAAAAATTTCACTCACCAAATGTGAATTATTTTGAAATGGTGATAAAAAAATTAACCGACTGAATCACTCTTCTCAGAGAAGGGCGCTTTGGAAAACTTGTAAAGTTAGGTCTGAGTCGAATATATTATCACCAGTATATTACAAATTTTTTAAACATATGTAATATAATGATGCCTTTCGTTTTAAAGAATTTATTTCTCAAAAGAACACACAATATTTCACTTATTGAGAACTGAATCTAAATCTAAACATCTTGGAGCCTTTCAGAAGTGTAACAAAAGGGCCTAAGTGAACAAATGAATTTTGATTTACCATGTGGTGGTGCTGTTGGGTGGTGAGCTGTCTGCCATGACAGCTTGGCGTCAGTATGTGCGGTGCGGTCCAGCACCAGGTTTGGGGCAGCTGGTGGGACGGCGCAAGTCACGCGGTAAGTAGCTTCTTCGGACCCGAACGAGTTACTCGCCGAGCAAGTGTAGTTGCCACTAGTGGTAGCGTCTACTTCTGTCATGGACAAAGAAAAATAATCTTTAATCTATAAATATAAATAAAATTGAATTGTACGTCTGTAACGTCGAAATTAGAATTATATATTCTTCTTCTACCTCGTTCCCTCATTGCTATCGTGACCATAAATAAACATTCTGCATAAGTTACGATCATGTGCAGAGTGGACGACACGCTGTATACTACCGCCCACCGCCTTCTATATGGTATTAGACCAACGTGACGGCGTTTGCCATCCATTTTCCTTAAAATGATTAGCTTTTTCCAGATAGTAATTTGACGATTACATAATGTGTTCGAAGAAGCATATATGGTATACGACACCAATAACAAAAATACAAGTTAAAACATTTATCTGTCTATCCCTTCGTTCCGGGTAATCTCCGAAATAGATGGGCTGATTTCAAGCGGGCTTTAATTAGTAAATAGCTGATGTTAGAAGAAATAATGTAGGCAACTTTATTTTCAGGAAAATAATAAGGGGATCGCTTAAAACAATACAAGCCCTCAAAATTTAACAAAGACACTGAATTCACTGGGGCAAAGTTGGGAGTTTTAGTTAGTTCTTAATATTTTAGCTTTGGCCTTAACCTAATAATAGTGGCTTGTCAATTGACACCACATGTTAGCACCAAGACAAAAATAGGTAGTGTTTTCAGCAATTCCTTTGGTACAAGAAGTAAATCTCTAACATCCTATATTAGATTAATCACCTATTTCACCCCTTACCGTGTATTACAAGGTGTCCGTGAGGAGTGACGTAAGTGCGAGGGTCGTGGGTAATAGCTCTGTCTATAGTGCCACGGTGCCACCGGGTCCTGGGTGCGGGTTCACCGCGACAGGCGCACGCCAGTCGCAGCGAGCGGCTGCACTGAACTCTCACCCACACACCAAATGACAGCAGTCGCACTGCCGCTAAGGAACATACATATATTTGGAAGATTTGACAAAGAAAGGACATTCATTCCTTGCAAAGATTTAAATATTACAAAAAAAAGAAATCAAAACTATGCCATACATTGAGCTTCACAGCAAGAAATAACATTTTTCTATTACAAGAAGGCCTACTTTACAAATTCAGCAAAAGCAATATCTTAGGAGCATAATATTTGTAAATATGAAACAAAGTTATTATTCATTAGTATAGTACACCAATGGCCGCCGTAGACCAGGTAGGCCGAGGAAGAGATGGCGTGACGACTTGGACGCCTTTGTGGGAAAGGAGTGGATTGTTTTAGCTCTGAATACAAGAAGTTAGCCTAAGAGAGGGCAGGCCTTTGCCCAGCAGTGGGACATAATAGGCTAATAAAAAAAGTAATATTTACCTCTAGAAGTTGTTGTGGCTGGCTGAGGTGCAGAAGGTTCCCCTTCTCCTGCCGCAGAATGAGCAGCGACCCACGCCTCGTAAGTGGCGCCCTCAGACAAAGACCTCAGCTCAGTATAACCCCCGAGACCAACCGTCATCTCGATGTCTTCTGCCTGCACCGTCGTCGTTTGCGGAGGCCTATCCCTAAAACCATTATGTCTAAGAATATTTTTCTTCCTAGCGTTACATCGGTTCAGAGTTCGTTTAAATTGCAGAGAATGTGGCTTTTAGACGAGTTAGGATGACCGACTGACGTCAGACGCCATCCCTGGGACCCCAGAAATTTCTACAATCTCACGACCAATTTCATTTAGTCACATTATTAGGGATCCAATGTTTTACATGTCTTTCAAGTCATAGGAAGTCCAAAATGTTCAAAAACCAGTGCTAGAATGGTCCCCATCTGTCAACCGCGCGCCGCGGTAAGAACTACTTAACCTAGCGATGGACTCAAACGCCGACTACTAAGCGACGACCTCCTCAAAAACATCTATCCTAATTATAATGCTTTTTTACTTACTATTATTGATGAATTAAGTAGCTATAACAGAAAGGCGTATGATATATTTTTACATGCGTTGGAAATGAATTTAGTTATGAAATTGTTAAAGTGGTCAAAATTCCAGATACCTTCCGAGCTCACGATAGAAAACTGTGTAATATAAGATGGGTCCATTCGGTCGTGAGGGCGGCAACCAGCTGACTGCTAACGAAGTTATCGACGTGGCAATGACCTTGACGGCTGCCGGTGGTCCAGGAGCTGCATGAAATCACATGATCATAAGACGAGATCGTTTAAATTATTGTTAATAGGCCAGTTGACTATTTTTCAGAAGCAATTAATATCTTGCAGTCAACTAAAGTATCAAACATTCTTACATATTTTTTTAATTGCACTTGACTTATGTTTGAAATAAAGTTAAGTTGACAGTGGCAATCTTTAATGTCACTGCAGGATTGAGGCCGAGGATTGAAGAAAAGGAGAGATAAAGGGGAAAAATGATATATTAAGAAAACAACAAATATACATTTAAAGACCAAAACTAAAAAATGAAAGCATAAGAAAACTAAGGAAAATATTGTAAAATTAGAATATCTTTGTAAAATTAGAATATCTCTTAATCCCTACGAGTATTAACAAAGTATACATAAAAGACTATTTACAAATATCCTCTAAAACAGTTGGGAACAGTCATTAAGGTCCTGATAATGAAAATCTGAGACAGAGGTTTTTATGTTGCCATTGCCTATTATTTTGCTGTGCTTTCATTTCATAATTACTCTACCAAACATTATTAAAAATTTCATACGTCAAGAGTACAAATTAGGACATACCTTTAATATTCAATAAAAGTACTGTATCCTAGGGATACCAAAGTAACTAAGAGTTTCAGTAAACTAGCAATTTATAATTACGCCAATAATACTGTCCAGTAATCGTTACTGTGACGGCTTCTGATGACTCCATGTTTTGACAAATCCATAGTTTTGGTCGCATAAAATTCTTCCTTCCTTATACAGTTTTCCTTCTGTTTATTGTAGTTTGCGTAGTTTTAAAGTGAAGACGTCGTATGGCAAATAATTACTGTAGTGTTTGTTCTGTAGTGAAAAAATTATTATTTTTATGAAAGAATTGCGAATTGTAGCATCTAATATATCAAATTCTCGTGTCACAGTGTTTATTACCAAACTCCTTCGTAACGGCTTGATCGATTGTTGTGTAATTTTTTTGTGCATATTTAGTAGGTCTAACAATCGGACCTAGACTATTTTTTTAAACCCTAAGTGATAATTTTTAATTAGAGATAGCGCTACGTTTGTAACCGAATTGGGCCGGCTCGTCCGGGTACCAGTACCTCTTTCTCAAATGAGATCGGCGTGAAGTGGCGGCAATGCTGTCGCGTCAAGTGATGGTATTGTTGTCGCGTTTCGTTCGGTTTGTGAGACTTCCCGGTGGCCTAAACTCGTCATTAAAGGCCAGCAACGCATCTGCTAGCTTTCTGTTAGTGCAGATTTACATGAGAGTCGGTAAGCACTTAGGTGCCTACTGCCTGATCGTTTGCCCCGTGTAACATAAAAAATAATTGCTCACGCGAATAAAGCCGGTGGCTACAGCTAGTTATAATTTAAAACGTAGATCTTTGAATAATACAAGGTAGTAAATTAGAACATGGATCATAAGTTTAGCGTAAACCGTTGTAACTGCAAGTATTTCCTCATTAGATTTTAGATGTTTTATGTAGTGAAAGATTATTTCATTCATTCCTTATCAGCGCTTGATAACCCACTGCTGGGCATAGGCCTCCCTTTGCTTCTGCCGCTCTCCTCTATCTCAAAAAAGAAATATTGTTTATTCACATTGAAAAAGTGTTTAATGAAATATACAGTAGAAAATTAATAGGTAAAAGTTTCCTCTATGTATACGAATTCGCTTAAAGTCTATGTCATTCTCGAAGGTCCCATCTATTCATTCACCAAAATACAAACATACACACAGCAATAAATCATAATTGTTCCAAAAGTAACTGTAACATCTATATGGATAAAAACGAAAGGTCACCTAACCCGAAATTACGAAAACCGCGTAGCACACAAAGAGGAAATTTGGCTGGGAGGTACTTTTTTGTTATTAGAGGTCCGTTAAGAACGTATTCTTTGACAGGCCCGGCTTAAGTAGCTCTAAGCCCCCGCATTCGTACGAGAGTTAAAAAGCGTTGCGCTAAATCTCGGCTTTGGCGGTATCTTATCGTCGTCGATACAAAAAGATAGCGTACATGTAATTATATTGCGTTAAAAAAAGAACATTGCTCGATAAACAAGCGTCTCGTTATAAAAGCGCTGTGGGGTGAACACAAACTTGCGAGGAGAACGCTTTTTAAGGCAATCGCAATTTTTAGGCGGGCGAAGTCGCGGGAAAAGCTAGTTTATAACGTTAGTAAAAAGCATGTTATGCGTCACTGTACAAAATCTCTACTAATTAATTGTGTTTATACAAATGTTGCAAGCATTTATCAAAACACCGATAGCGAAGAGGAAAAAAAGTATTTTAATTGTAACTTATTCATACATCAGTTTATTATACACATGTTAGCCTTTGAACGTGCTTTTTTTCTACAAGTATTTTTTTTTCGAAATAATTGTTTACAACAACTAAAATGTTTCGCACTAAAATAAAAAGTACGGAAGCGAAAATTATAAAACTTTTACATGTAAGTGACTTCAATAAAGATCCTTCACTAATAAATATAAATTCTGAATTAGGATCAGGTGACTATGGGTTAATAGATTTGAATATTTAAAGATAAAAGCGCGCAAATAGCCTCCAAAAATTTTGTGGACACAACCACCATAAGGTCTTCTGTAGCTTCGGCTGCTGGGTCATTCCATGTTGTAACCTTTTTGGTCAACCTTTGGTCTACCTTTCGTCTCTAAAGCGTGCTATTACGTCCAGCTAGCAATGGAGGTGCCATTTTAGTTTATTGGCATAATTTAGAACGTCAATCACCTTTGTCCTAAATCTTATTTTTATGAGCCTGATTTTTTGTATTCTTTTAAATATTGAAATTAAACTATTTTTACCGGTATTATGTATGTTACAGGTCTTCGAGTTCACGAAACTGCTTTATAACTGTAAATATCTAAGCTTGATGAGAACGGGTCACAGGATATAACATATGAATTGTAAATAATATCCACGTTGGATAACTGTAAAAAATAGTTTTAAATAGCGGATTTCGTTTGAGCTCGTACTTCGAAAAAACTTTAAAGTTCACTTTTTATTCGGAACTCTTGAATCCAAGTCACACTGCCGGCCTATACGAGGAAGCGATACCTAATGTTTAACGTTTTAAAAATAAAACAATGGGAGTTAAAAGCTTTATAATAAATAAAAAATGGCCCAGAGCTCTTACACGCTTGTAAAGAAGGGTTCCGTATCTGATAAGCGATAAACGTATTTTTTAAATAACTTCAAATGTAGTGGTCCGATTTCACTCAAAATATTTTTTGTTATGAGTTTTTAGCATGGCTTAGTCACATGGAAAACGTGAAGTCTCTACATGTAATATTTTGAAAATGCTTGGAGACCTTGAGGAGGAATCAAAGGGAGGACCATCATCCAAATCACTTTGAAGGCCAGTTACTCGAAAATGGTATCCATAATAAAAAAGCTGTGTATAAAACCTTGCCTTTATTTTAAAAGAGCTATTTAATGATGCTACACACAATGGGGTTGAATGAAAAAGAAAATTCATCCCCACTTCACATGTATGGATGCCACTCCTAATAAGTAAAATTATTATTTAATGAAGCCTAAAATAAAATCTATACGCAATACATAACTATAATAAAATATCATGCATTTCTGTTTATAATTGTACAACTTAGACATGGTCAGACAGACAGACAGAGTGAAACTATAAGGGTTCCTCGTGTCCTACAAGGAACCCTAAAAGCTTGAACTGCAATTTTTTTTTTTAATGTTACGAGGGGGCAAACGAGCAGGCAGCAGGCACCGAAGTGCCTACCAGCGCCCATGGACATCTGCACGACCAGAAGGCCAGCACGTAGGAGGGATATTTTATAACAAGAATTAGAATGGATCAACCATCTGTCACCCAACTAAGGTAAGAACTGCCTAAACTAGCGATCCACTCAAATGCCGGCCGCTGATTAAACTACGACCTGCTCAAGTTATTGAGTTTCAGGTTTAAGTTTTTGTTCAAGTTATTGAATAGAGAGAAACACGACTAGTGTTTTCTTTTATGGGAGTCGGGAAAAAAGATAGGAAAGCATTAAGCTTCGAACAACAATGTGTTTTAGCTACACTCTAGTAAAATCTAAGTGTCGAGCCGTTTCCGCTGGTTCGACGGCCGGCCAATTGCAGTTCGATTACGGAGAGCTCACGATCTTTGAGATTGTACAATGCTACCGACACATTCTTTGTTTTCTTTACTGGCTGGCCCGTTGGCGCAGTGGGCAGTGACCCTGCCTTCTGCCCCGGGGTCGTGGGTTCGATACCCACCTAGAGTCTGTGGGTGTATTATCCATATTTATGTAATTATATATTTCTAAAAAATATATATATTTGTGTATAACAGGCGACTGTTACCTATAACACAGGCATTAAGTTGTCTACCTTACGAACAGACGTTCGTGTGTCATATAGTCCTGTATATATTTATTATTTCTTTCATTTTAAATGGAAGAAAATATATAAAAAAGCTGATTCCCGAATGCGGACTGAAACCTGCGTCTTCTAGAAATCCGTCTCAGAGTACTGACTTTATTAGCCGAATTTCGATAACGTCGGTGGAAATATTAGAATTATTCCTTTGTGTTTAATCATTTATAAGTTGCTGAATACAATGTTTGATTAAGTTTTTATCTTCCTATGATACGACTCTGTCAAAAATACAGGAAAATGTTTCATTTTTATTCAAATTCTTAGTATTCAACCTTTTTTTAGACACTTTCGAAAGGAGTACAATTATTTATTCATATTATTATTTACACCCTATTATTTCTCATCGTAGGACGGAGGCTTCCCTGATTTCTTTCCATCTATATCTATAGATAGCCAGTGCTCTTGGTATAAATACAAAAATATACAGGTCTTCCTATTTGCCATGAGATCTTTTTCGATATAGGACCCAGAGAGTGAGGATTTTAGCCCAAATTTTATCCGAAATTCAACATATCGATAACTCCCACGTAAATTGTTGTTACCTCAAATTCCCAACTTCAAAGTAGAGCGTTACAAACATGTAAATTGAAATAAAATCTTTATTATTTAACACATTTGTGTATACAATTATATACTCAATAATGACGATTACATTATTGTATACAATAATAAATTAAAAAGTGACTGTTATATTACAATTAAGTTGTTTGTAGGCTCTAGAAATACCAGGGGCGGCAACTGGTTCCACATATTTATTTTGTGGGAGATAGAATACTCACCCAAAAAATAAAGTTTCCAAGCAAAATGTAGACAGACATGAAGAAAGACAGTAAATAAATATTCTCGTGGTAAGTCGCTTATTTTTCTAAAATTATTAATTCTACGTTATTCGGAGACAGTATCTGAAGAGCGGTTTCAAAAGCTTATTCATTATTCAAGGCACGTCTGCGAGGACTTGACCCTCGAAAATGTCACTATGAAATTCTAAATATTATTAACGCACGAAGCTCATTATCCGGCGCAGAATAGTACTGTTTCCTTCAAGCCGGTCTTTGAATTGCAATTGAGCTTCGGTGACCACATACCATCAAGTTATTAAGTCCCTTTCAAACCCCCGGAGCGGAAAGCAAGACAGGCCCACTGCCCCCCAATGGTTCAATAAGATCTAGAGAACAGAAACCATTATTTGCATATCACAAGCTTTGTGCTAACGTCATATCTATTTGACTATTAACAATTAATGTAACATACGGTAGCCATGGTTACGCTTTCACACCATGAAATAATAAAATGTATACATGTGTGTGTAAATCGTTTGGCATTGGTATGCGTTTCATACGCCTCTGTCCGCGCAAATTTCATAAAATAGTGCCGAAAGCTTTTGCTTCACGCGTTAATATATAGATTTATTTATTTAGTTACAAACTGTTACATTTATTTCAACTAATTTCAAGCGCTGATTTCTACACTCTTTAAAAACTGTGATAAAGTGCATATTACTTAACTAGGATATATTTTATTATATATAAAGTTAGAACTATATGACACACGGACTAAGGTAGGCAACTTAATGCCTGTGTTATATGTAACAGACATTTGCTATTCACAAATATATATTTTTAAAATACCTAAATATAAACACAATTTTGGCCCTTTAAATTCACAAGGTCATGGAGTAAAATTCGGATACATGTACCAAGTTACACCCAACCTGACGTCAGCTCAGTAAAACATGAAACAGAATGTGCGCCGCTTTAATCCTGGGAACGTAATAAAATGTGGCCAAGAATAACGACATAGCTCTGTACGTAACTCCTTGTTACCTTGGTATTATTTATTTTGTCAGTATTATATATTTATTCAATATATATATATTTATTAAGTATTATATATTTATTCAAGTAATGCTAATGGCCTATACTCATTTGACTCATTTCTCGCCTTAAGAAATCATTAGCATGAGTTGTAACTTACTTTAATTCAGTACTGTTACATAAAAGGTTATACGGAGTGCACGCTTCTAATAACAACGCCGTCAATGCAAAATAACTTATTGACCAATCAGAAATAAAAACATCGTTTGATAAACTTACATTTGACTTTACAAAATTAATAAAGAATTATCACTACATAATGCACGGAAAAATATAATAATAAAATATTAAATTAATGTAAACATTTACAAAATCATTACAATTGCAAGTTGAACACTATAAAAGACTGGCGTTTCTTCGCGATCTCATCTAATGTTAAATTTAAACTCAAAAGCGATGGCTATGATTCACGATATAACTCGAATGAGTTTATTTTTGAATCATTCAAGTTAATAATAAATATTATTTTTTTAGCCTAATAAATAAATTAAAAAAAAAAGGTGACCAGGAGCGTCCAAGTGTTAAAATCACCACTTAAATAATGTTGAAACATTTATAAAGTAAAAGCTAGAGTTTATACCGTGATTTGAGATGTACTTAATGTACAATATATCATATAGTTTAGAATAAATTATAGTTTTGTATAAAAGTTACTGTTATAAAAGGAATTAGCAGTGCACATAAAAATCGACTGTTGTTTATGTTGCACGAGTAAATTTTATAAGTAAAATTGTCTCTAAAAAAAAATTATTTCAATTTAATTTGTAAAATTCGGTCTTAAGATCTGATACATAAATAAAAATAATTCATTTCTACTTTGCTCTAGTATGTCTAAATTACAAATCTGCCTAACACCGTAAAAATTAACCTAAATAATGAAAGCTCTGCTCTATTTCTAGAGTGTAAACCGGCCTTAACGCCACATAATAAAATCGCTACTGTATTGATAAAGTGTAAACCGGCCTTAGATCTAATACGGGTGCCACGCAGAATCTATCGACGTGTGTATCGATGCGGTTACTGAATGTGGGAACCACAAATATTATATTAAAATTGTCCACATAGTTGTGGTGTCGCGACCTCGAATCGTGCGCGGTCCAACGTGACACCGGTGTGTCAACAGTGTCAGGTGTCAGGCGTCACGTGGATAACGCGCCCACCCAGGCAGAAGATGACCGAGATGTATCGAATTATGTTTATCATTTGTTTTTCAAGGCTCACTCGTACACAAGATAGATAGATAGATGGACAGACAGATAGATAGAGATAAATACAGCTTTTAAATAATTCAAATTCATTTATTCACTTAGGCTTTTTTACAAACTGTTCTAAAAGTCACTTTTAAGCAAATTAGAGGTAGGGCCACGCATGTAGCCGAATTGGGCCGGCGAGTTCGGGTACTAGTACCTCTATCTCACATGAGATCAGCATGAAGTGGCGGTAATGCTGTGACGTCAAGTGATGATATTGTTGTCGCGTTTCGTTCGGTTTGTGAGACTTGCCGGTGCCGATCTTATTTAAGAAAGACATACTGGTACCCGGACGCTCCGGCCCAAGTCGGCTACAAGCATGGCGCTACCTCTAATTGAATATACATACATTGAATATGCATATAAAAAGTGACTGGTGCAACACTTACTCTCATTTACGATACTCGAGGAACTGATATTTGATGATCATATATGAATAAAATAATTACACTTACAGCAACTTAGTACATAACGTAGGGCCACAGTTCTTCTAATTTTAAGGAAATTTTGTCAAAAATTAAGTACCTATTTTTATTACACAATTATAGCGAGTACCGAGTATTCTCCTTAATTATTCTAAGTGTCTCACTAGTCATTCCGTATAATAGAGATCACCGGCCGGTAGAAATTTGGTCAAAAATTTTCAAATCTGTTTACCATATTATGCTTATTTAAAACTATATACAAAATTTTAATTTCTCATCAACATTGTTATATTTAACAATATACGTACAAACGGTCGTCAAGACTTTGCTTTGACACTATCTTATAGTAAAATGTATATATGTGTGTGTAAATCGTTTGGGATTGGTGTGCGTGTGGTGTTATTTTAATAATTTAACATATTTATAATGCATATTTTAGAAAAATATTAGCGTTCGCAGAACTAATAAACATACTTACATGAAGTATAATTGTGCAAAATTTCATACTCTTCGGTCCGCGCAATTTTCGTTAAGTGGTACCGAAAATTTTCGCTTGACATATTAATATACAGATTTCGCTACATTTTTTACTCGTCAAATATACTTATCATCAGAATGAAGAAAATCGAAACACTTCCTTTTTTTTGACATATATTCCTTTTTACATATATTCCTATTATACACATTCTATTCTAATAATTCTTACAAAAGATAAACTTGCAAAGTGTTTCGATTTTTCTGATGAGTAGTACATAATCGACACGATAATTTTTGAAGTTTGGTCTAGAATTAAACCATAATAGAACCTCGATGAAAATTTCGTTATAAAATGCTCAAAATATACATACGTTCACAAGTTAGTTTATAAAACAAAATATGAATATGAATACGTATACACGTTTTAGCGTTGTTTCTATGTAGAGGTGAACGTGGCGTTATAATTTCTTAATTAAAACTTGAATCAAGCTTGTGCATTCACATTTTAGCCATTAAAGTGTGTCTACAGCCCGGGTTTCTTCCAGGTTTTCAGTTTTTGAAAACAGCCGCTACTTCAGAGTAATATCATCTTTGTACCATTGATTTAAAGGGCGGCAACTGCATATCTGTTATAACAACAATCAAAGGCAACAACACAAAGAAAAGGCCTATAAATGGAAAGTTTATACGTAAAAATTGTATGTGACCCTTAATGTGTGTGCACAGAATGGCGCGGCGCGCAGTGCTCGGAGGATGTGGACGAATGTGCCGAAGGACTGGTGAGCTGCGGGCCCGGACACTGCAAGAACCTGCCCGGAGGGTACACGTGAGTACAAGTTACTGGCTTTAAATTAAACTCCACAACTTAAAAGCTAAGTTTAGAAGGGCTCCTCGCGCCCTGCATTGAGAGTCCGCAACAAACTCAGTCGGGTATTTTTTTTTTGTTATCACCATTTTCACAATTTTATGGAACTAAAGAAGTTTTACTTCAGTTCTGTAGTCTAAAGCGAACTCGTTTATTTATATATCATTTCAGATGCGTGTGTCCCGAGGGTTTCTGCGGGGACGAGTGTGCGTTAGCGGATCCGTGCTACGACACCTATGAAACCGTCGCGACCAGCGAACGAAGACTCGCGGTCGACGACAGCGGCGCGGACGGCGGGCAGGAGGCGGGGCGGGACCGGCACGGGCCGTGCCTGAACGGCGCGCGCTGCGAGCAGCGGTGCAAGGCCCAGGTGGACTACAAGTGCTACTGCGTCAACGGCTGGGACGGCAAGAACTGTTCCGTACAAGTGAGGCCGTTTCTCTAATTTACGA
Source organism: Charaxes varanes (assembly GCA_024363005.1). Taxonomy (NCBI): domain Eukaryota; kingdom Metazoa; phylum Arthropoda; class Insecta; order Lepidoptera; family Nymphalidae; genus Charaxes; species Charaxes varanes. Next base: position 21,181,096 of record JANCMC010050420.1, read on the forward strand.
TCGCTGCGATTGTTTTTTAAATACGCAGCATACCGCTTAGATTAAACGGGTTTTTACGTATTAGTACGTGTAAATGACAGTGCCTCGATGCGACTTTCTTAATTCAATTGTTATACTTATAATAGCCTAATTCAACGTTAGGGTAAGGGAGAGATTCGCTTCGTTTGAAAACTTCTTATAGTATCCAAATAAATGGGACAAAAACCGCACAGAAAACAAAATACACCTTATTGGATTCTGTCTGGTTTTTGTCCCATTTAATTGGATTCTTTGGGAATTTTTCAACAGGGCTTAGAAACTTAAAACGTTATGAAATCTCTACATTCTTCTTTGTTTCAAGAAACTCATGATGCTACAAAGGATAATCTTATTCCTTTTTTAGATTATTTTCAGAAAAATAATTGACTCTAAATTAAAAGAGAACCTTCAAAATTTGAAAGACTCAATGAATTCACGCTATTACACCTAGTTGTAGTGCGTACAGTCTAAAGCGCACGCCTCTTTACTAAAATCCATTAATTTAAAGTCTGAAACTAAATATTAATTGTAACGTTTGCTTGTGTGCATCAGTGTGTATATGTGTGCGCGCGCATTTGTTTTCTTGTAAACTCAATAACAAACTGCAAGGTCGAGTAATCGCGTGATCGGTTTAGTCAGGCGTGCATTTTTAGACTGTACGCATTCTACTGAAATATTTTTGGACAGTAAATTATTATACGACCTCTAAAGGAAAAAAGGAACCCGTATTGTATAATAGAATGTCACAAAGTAATTAATTTATACTTATAAAGTCCTGTATAGAGTAGAAACATTTGTTTACCAGCCAATCATACAATTGTTTTTTTAAATAGCCTTGTAGGTAGTATTAATGATAAATCAGTTACAGATATCGTAACTATGTAACGGATAGGCGGTCTCCGTACGATCGCTTTGGCTAGAGGGGTCAAAACGATCGTACAGCGATCGCCTGGCACCTTGTGGTTATTTTAAACATCCAATAAAGTGTGACGGACCTGATGAAGACTATACCGGTTTAAGACTTCCAGCACCGCTCCCAACAGTGGTCTCTATTGGTAACTGCCCAAAAGAAGGGAATAAAATGATGATTGAATAAAAACTTTGGCAAATAAAAATCAGCCTTATTACTTTTCTGCCACAGTATATATAGCATGTTTAGTGCGTTTTTCATCACGAGGATCCTCAGATAAATTAATATTAATAAATTCAGTATCGGCCGATCGTTCCGCCATCAAACCTGTACAAATGCAGGCCGATGTGACAAATTCCGAGAACCTATCTTTTAAAATTCTGCCCTGTAACGGTATTCAGTTTTGTGCCGGCTTGTAGGAATTCCACAGTTTTTGGGCCCGCTTATTTTTCGAGTCTACTCCTTAAGAACCTTCTTAAGGAGTAAACTTATAAATTTCTTATTTCTTCCTAGCGTTATCCCGGTCTAGTAACAGGGTCCGCTTAAATTGTAGATGATATGGCTGTGGGGCGAGTTAACATTACCGACTGCCGTCTGACGTCATCCCCAGAACCCTCACAATCTCTACAATCTCACAAAAAAATCAATCAGTGACATGACATTAATCAGGACCCACTGCTTAACGTGACTTCTGAAACATGGAGTTGCCCGGATATTTAAAATTAGTGATAGAATGGGTCACCCGTCTATTACCCGGCCGCGGTAAAAACTGCTTAACTTAGCGATCGACTATAATACTATGAAAAAGTATCGGAAGTAATATCAAAAGTTACGCGTAACGCGTAGGTTTTAATAAGAGATAAATATTAAGGTTAAAAAAAACATTAACCATTGAATGCTAACTGTAAGGTAAGTAAGTTCAAACTTTAAGGAAAGTATTTGTTTAAAAACTATTCTTGCTTACTAAAACCCTTTATATGCTGGCTAAAAACTCAAAAGTCATTTTCACTTAGATATTGGTTTACAACTAGACATATTACGCTCACATATAATTTTATACCATTACTCGCACATATTTTCATTTTATTATACTGTATTATTTATTTTACAACAACTCCGGTGCACTGCTATGGTTCCTTCCTCTGCAACGCGATGGACGCGGCACCCGCACGGTGAATCCATGGAATGCTAAGAATTTTGTCTCATCTCTATATACTAACTGTAACACATGACTTACTTCGCTTGCGTCAATTCAGTGATTTTGTTAAAGTTTGAGGATTTTTATTTTTTTGTGTCGAACCTTAATTATTTAGCCAAAACCAAAATAGTTGAGTTTGAGAAGTTGAGTTTGCTCTAGAATGCCTCTGAAGAATGTCAGGTTTACCTGTAGAAAGGGGGTTGTGCAGTAAAAGACGCAACTGCTCTGAGACGCAAAATTTATCCCATCGCTATGCACTTTCAATACAGAATATTTTATCTAAGAATCAGCCATTTAACTATGATGTTTTCTTTCGACATCGCTAGCTCCATTATATTGATAATATTTCTTTAATTTGCAGTTCTAAGAATTGATATTAATAAAAATATATACTTTTCTTGGGAAAATTTTTATTTCTGTGGAAGTACGCCGACATCCTTTGCCCTTTTCAGCATCTAGGTGACTGCGCGTTAGGACACATGCGCATTTCCAGGTACCCTCGATGAACTTTCAGTTGTATTGATTTATTTGCGATTCTGGGAAAGGTGGGCGGAGTGTCCTTTCGGATGGTATGACATCTTGACGTGATTTAAGTCTAAACAATGTTGTTTCTGAATCCAAAGGATATGTATATATTATTTATTTTGTCGGAACGGCTTTGTTTTTTTCAAAGGACACTCTATTTTTAATGAGCGCTTAAGGCGTTGTTTTTTTTTTAATGAACACTTTATATATTGAGTTATTCATTTCGCTTTGTAACAAATAATATTTGGTATATATAAGATAAGCCTACAAGTCTCATTATTAAAATATGTTTATTAAAGTGGGCTAAAAAATAATACAACTAAGTAATGATCGAAGCAAATATTTAAAAATTAGTATTTCGGTTCGCTTCAGCAATTGGCTTATGGACCTTTGGACTTTGGTGTGCTTTTGTGTTTGTATTTATTTACTGTGCCTTCTTCCTTCTTCCTCGTTCCCTAATTGCTGAGGATCGTGATCATAAACAAACAGTCTCCATAAGTTACGATCATGTGTTGTGTGGACGGCACGATATAGATTACCGTCCAACCAGCATGTAGGCGTTCTCCCCTGACCACGTTTGTCATCCATTTTCATGCAATTCCTCAATTAGGTTACCTATATCTTTGTCTTGAGAAGGTTGTGGTCTAATCAGTGGTCGGCATTTGAGTCGATCGCTAAGTTACGTTGCTCTGGCTGCGACCGGGTGATAGATGGGTGACCCAAGGGAACACATATCCTCTTAAAGTAACAGACAGATGTTCTATACGACTCGTTCAAGAGCAAACTATGATTAATTATTATCTAACTATTATTTCTGGTGTTGTGCTCTTAAACGATCTGCGCTGTCCATAAATTTGTATATTTATTTTATAAATTTGTAAACTGTGTTTAGCTGTTTAATTATGTATAACGTGTTGATATTTATAACTATTATTATATTATTATAGTATATTATTATTTTATTATAGTATATTATTATTTTATTATGTTAGTTATAATATTATAACTGACAATATGAATCCTCAGTCGCTGTCGACCACCATAAGGTACCTACTGAAAATCACTGCTTAATATTTTGACTATTCTGTATACTTTTAAAAGTATACATTATTTTAACATATATTATAAGACTGCAGTGATTTGTTTACCTAATAAAGTTTTCTTATTCTTATTCTAAAGTTTTCTTATAATTATTTATTACTAGACATCCCCGGGTGGTCAAAATTCGGACACAAATCTTTAGATCTGCGTTATGCGTGCTCATTTCATGCTATATTTTTTTTAATTAGCCTATAATGGCCCACTGCTGGTCAAAGACCTCCCCACTCTTAGACTACACTCCTCTATCTAGAGCTAAACCAATCCACTCCTTTCCCGCAAAGGCGTCCAAGTCGTCGCGCCATCTCTTCCTCGGCCTACCTGGTCCACGGTGGCCATTGGTGGGAATCCATAAAGCCGCAACATTCGCCCACCTTTGCGGGTCCATTCGTGCCACATGCCCATCCCATTCCCACTTGAGCTTTGCTGACTTTTTTCCCACATCCATGACTCCAGTGATGGAACGCAGGGTGTGTTTATAATACTAGGTAAGAATAAAAAATTTACACTCTAAAAACACGAGCGAGGCCTTTTAATCATTACATAGTAATGCGGAAAGAACCAGTTATTATGTACTCTAATATTTTTGCTAGACTGACCTTTCTCATATTTAACAAGTGACCTTGTTACAAAATCTGTTATGCAAAAAACGACTAACTAGTCACTGTTATAATAGAAGTATAAAAAAAATGGAATTATAAGAAAGACCCAAGTTAAAGCCACGTGTACTCCAGATAGACAATGCTATTATTTTTTTAGGCATCTACACCAGATTACAATATTATTACATTTAACAAAACCGTTATATGCATGAGAAGCTAAACTACTTTGCTTTAATCCGCGAATGAATACGAGGGAACTCTACAAAGGTTATTCGTAAAGTTTACGAATAACCTTTGTAGAGTCTATCTCCTGATGATGCTTCGGTGTCGAAGCGAAACGTGCGTTGAGGCACATCCAGCAACCACAATAACGCCTAATTTGAACTTGTTTTTATTTTATTTCTAATATTTATACCATTTATTTGGAAAATACTAAAATTAAATAAAAACAAAGAAAAAAATAACTGAGACGGGCCAAGCACAAAAAAAATACTAATCCATCCGTGGCATATAGTATAGCTAAAAATAATACGTTAAATTGTAAACAATATATTCAGTTCAGTCTTTCGACAGCTTACAATCTCGCGAGATATATTACAATGTAACGGTTTTTACAATTTCACTGTGACATATTTAAAAGAACGGTCGTCTAGTCATCGGTCATCACGAAATCTCGAAGACTGTATGTACAAAAATGATATTTTGCAAAGATGTAGTTTATAGTTAGTAGACATCTGCTAAGAACGGACTTTTTTTGAGGGCCAGATTTTACGCGAACGAAGTCGTAGGATATATACATAGTAGAGACTATAAAGAGAAAAGTATACATCAAAATTGTTAACTAATAAGTATCTTTTTCACTTTACAAAAAATGAGGGGATACTAAATCTAATGACAAAAGTCACTTTTCCTATGCTTATAAAAAAACTAGCTTATGCAGGTATACCTGTATAAGCTAGTTAGCAATTTGGTTTGCTACGCTAAGGTCAAATGTCGTTTGCACGTCATCTACTTAAAAGGCTCATTTTTGCTTGTCATGCATTACGTTAATTTCTAACAAGAACCCTTAGCAAAATTTTCTTTAAATAGGAACTGTTATTTAAAATGGTAAAGCACTTTCTTGGTCGACTGTACTTCTACAAATTTCTATATAATAAAACAGAGATGAGAGAGTTGAGATGACCGACTGCCGTCTGAAGTCATCCCTGGTACCCCCACAATCTCACGACTAATATCACCCTGTGATATTAATCGGGACCCGCAGTTTTACGTACCATGTGAAACACGGAGGAGGTCGGATATTTGAAAAACCAATCTTAGTATGGGTCACTCATCTAACACGCGGCCGCGGTAAGAACTACTTAACCTAGCGATCGAATCAAATGGCCGCCGCTAATTAAGTTACGACCTCATAGTTTAGTAAGTATACAAACATACGAATATTTCGATGTCTCGTTCAGTAAATAAATGCTGTGTAAATATTATGGCCATTAATACTCTTTGAGTTTTGTGTTTAATTAATAACGAAAAGCGTACCCAATTTAGTCGGCTTATCCTCATTTAAATGATTGTTCTCATTAGCTTGCAAAATACAATGAATTTTGAAATGTCCACTCATGAAATTCATTTGCCAATTATTATAAAATCATATTCATCTATAAAAGAAAGCCGTGTTAGTTACACTATTTAAACACATGGAATAATAATTTCATGGTTTCTTTTCGCGGTTATAAGGTTTCTTTGCAAGTTTTAACATTCTTAATAACACTTGTGCGTATCTATTATAGTTTTTTTTATAATTTCGTGATGTTTCGATTTAAAATAGTTGATGCTATTAATAATCCAAGGAAGTGTACATGGAATAATAATTTCATGTTTTCTTTTCGCAGCTACATGGTTTCTTTGTAATTTTTAACATTTTAGCAACATTAGTGCGTAACTGTAATTGTTTGTTAATGTCGCAAGGTATCGATTTAAAAAAGCTGATGCTATTAATAATAATTTAAGGAAGCATATATGGACTCATAATTTCATGTTTTCATTTCGCGACTACAAGTTCTCTTTGTAGTTTTTAACATTCTTATTAACACTTTTGCATAAATAATTCTTGGTTAAATGTTATAAAATTATTTGTCAACGTGGAGTGATATCGATTTGAAATAGCTGAGTCTATTACGTCCTGAGGTTTCCTTGTAATTTTTAAAATTGTTAGCTAAACTGTCCGTAAGTTCTGTAATAGTTTGTTAGTGCCGCATGTTATTGATTAGAAATAGCTGACTTTAATAATAATAATAATTTGAATACTAGTATGGAAGATTTTTAGCGAGGGAAGTGCAGGCTCCGGGCCGGCTGAACCTGCTGTCAAATGTTGGAAAAGCCTCGAAAGCTCGTAACTATTAGGATTGAAGTTAATAAAAACAATGATGATTCGAGTCTTGTGGGGGAAATTATTTTTTCATTATATTATTTAAAAAATTGCAGGTGTTCAAGTTGAACTTGTTTCGAGACGGTATCCTGTATGCGGGCTGTCGCTATCCATCCAACACGCAGAACCCTATGGTGAGTCAAAGAGAACTTCCGTATTCGTATCGATTATGCTACGAGTATTCTTGATCGCTCTTTCATACATATGGACTGGCTCGTGTCCGATGCCTCTCCGAAGTACACGTTATTTGTAATAATGAGGTTACATTTTTTTTGCGTGGAATGTCTAGCCTAAAATAAAGTTACCGCACGTAAAAAGTTAGTCATTGTAGAATTTGCCATCTCAGAGAAAATGAACACCAAAGGTTTACCTTACGTAACTTGAGACGCTTTCGTTTCAGCTGCTAGATCTGGGTTGGTGGTACTTCTTTGCCAAATTCACGGAACTCCTCGACACGGTGTTCTTCGTGCTCCGTAAGAAGGACAAGCAGGTACCGATGACTAGTTTCACTATAAAATTGATAACGAAGTAAGACTTAGAAAAGGCGTATTGAGAAACTGTTATAGAGAATAGCCTGCAAATTAAAAGCGTATTAGAAACATGAGTAGGTCTCACTCAACACGTGCTTTATAACAATATGGAGTTCTTAATTAATCTGGAGCTAGACTTACATTAGCCTCAATTCTCGCCGCTACCGATGTCAAGGACGCAGTCATTATCCGACCTCGAGACCTGCCGGCCCGCCGGCCCGCCGGCCCGCCGCACACCTCCAGACAATCTTCCACTTGCTAATGCATCATTTTCGGTCTATTATTGCCGGATTAACCTCCTTAACGTGAGGCGACGCAGTGGGCGGACGCCCACGGAGTGACACGTTTAGCCGCAGAGCTCTGATACTTGTGGGGAAAAAAGTATATATTGTGTATATGTGGGTTGGTAACGGAGTTTGCGGTCTGCCCGATAGTGAGCAGCCGAAACCTATAGAGACTTGCCATAACCTATACCATGGTTATGTAAGATAGTTGAATCTAATAATTACGTTATTTCAAACCTTCCAGCTGACATTCCTTCACGTGTACCACCACGTCATCATGGCGCTGTACTCGTGGAGCTATCTCAAGTTCGCGGCGGGCGGCGAAGGAGCCATCCTAGCGCTCCTCAACTCCGTCGTCCACGTGGTGATGTACACGTACTACCTGATGTCGGGCTTGGGGCCGAGGTTTCAGAAGTATCTCTGGTGGAAGAAATATGTCACTAAAATGCAGCTGGTGAGTAGCTACCTCTAGCAGCAGGCAATTATACCTTATAAAATAATTAGAAACTTGAGTCAGGTTCATAGGCTCTTATCAATTTGGGAAATATTTCAAAACTTCTAGAAAACTTAAACTACAAATTCTATATTACTTTCAGTCACACGCGTACGTAGAGCAAACATTTATCCATCGTTAAAATAATAAAAATGTCGTTTTGACGCCTAATAGTTAAGTATCAGAAACGGCGACTCAGGGGAAAAAAATATTATTGATAGATTTTTTGCAGATAATTATGAGATCTAAAATTCTTACCTGAACCACTTTATTATGAAACTTATAATCATCATCATCATCACAAAAAATTACAAATACTGTCACGTTCAAGGAAATCCTATGAGAAGAACAAATCTTACTCGTAAAATATTTTTCGATACATACAAACCACAGGTCATAAAAATAGATGTACAAAAGGGGCGTGGCTCGTGCCACAACTAAACGAAAGCGAACGCTCAGTTCAGTTGCCGGACAGTTGGGCGACACCGTGTGCAAATTTACACAAAATGCCGGCCTGTGCAATTATTACGTGTCGAAATAGAAGTGAAATTAAATCCTACGCGAATGATGGCATGATTTATCACTAGTAAATACTCCAATTTAGCAAAAAACTCAAAAAATTTAATAATCTAAATTTCAACTACAAACTACGCATAATAATTGATATTTCAATTAATCATTATGCATTGATGGTTTTACACTGGTTCTTTATATGAAACAATTCAGCGATAGCGCAATGAAATACATGCACTGTCGAATATCGCTGTCATTAAATCCGGTTCCGATTAGAGGGAGCATGCTAATTAGAGTTGCCCAAGTTACTGCATAAAATGTAATGTCGATAAAACAGAAATAGTATTAATTTCAAATGTAGTAATTATTTATTGTCAAGAAATTAATAACATAATTACTTAGAATTAAAAAAAAATCAATAAAGCTGTAGTAGGGTACGGGTTATTTGAATTCAAAAGTCACAAAATGAACCTTCGTGATTTTTAGCTAAAAGGTACGTTTTATCATGAAGAAATTTAGGTACAAATTTTAATCTCATAATTATCTATGTATCAATACTTTTTTCGAAAGTGTCTGAAATATAAGGATTCATAAAGTTGTAATCCTTATATGTAACTAAAATAAAAACAGTGTCTGTTCGTTAGGTCGAAATTTGTTTGTGATGGTAATGGCTGCGATTGGTAGAAATAGATTGTACGCCAATGTTCATGCAATGCGATTTAAGATTGAAGCAGTTAATTGGGCGTGGGCTCTGGTTAAAATGTGTGCGTTTTTTAAGTTTATCTAAATATTTTTTATTAAGAGATAGAGGAGGGTGATAGAGAAAAACTACCAATACGTATTTTTGTGTAAGGTGGAAAAAAACTTGCTTGCAAACAATCGTTCTTAATCATATGACAACGACTGTATATATCATGAACATTAATTCGGTTTGATATACATCTATTTGCAGGCCTCGTCCTGACATCTTCATTCGCATTCTTTTCCAGATGCAATTCATCCTGATGCTGGCGTACTGCGCTTGGACGCACTCTTCGCCGCGCTGCCAGTACGCCGCGGGGTTCACCTACTTCATATCAGTTAACGTCACCATATTCCTCTTATTGTTCCTAAACTTCTATTCTAAAAGTTACAAGAACAGGAAAGATGTAAAAAAGGAGTTTGGGAAAATGGAGAACGGCACGAACTGCAACAACCGTAAAGTGAACGGCGTTACGGATAATAATTGCGCGAAGAAGAACAACGCTCGTCAAACGGAGAACGGGTCTACGAACGTTGAGGAAATACCCTTTGAAGTCAACAAAGCTTGCGGAGATTTCATAAAAGACGGCAAAGTATTCCTGACGCGACGCACGGCCCAAGCCGCCTACGGCCCTGAGTACGACTTTGATAGTATAATAAAGAAATGATTTGCTAAGCTGACCACTGCTAAATTGTTCGTTTGAGACTGACGATTGTGATGACGAAGAGGAATATCTTATAGCAGCCTTAATTCAATTAGTTAGTTTGTTCGTAAGGATGCTAAAATTAGTCTCTAGGAGAACGGTTCGTTTTTAACCCCTTTACTATTATTGATTGCCACTTTCCAAGAAAATACTGCAAATGGCCTTCGCGTAATAGACCATTGTAAAGAAAGTCGTCGCATGGACTGTTCCAGGAGTATGTTGGAAATTGTAGGCTCGAGATAAATCTACAATTAGAAGCTCCTAATGAAAGTGGAATTATTTTGGTTAAGGGTCAAACAGAACTGTGATTGGGTTATAAAATTTAAGAGATGTATCGAGTTTGAACTCATGAAAAATGTAAATACACCTGAATTTAAAATTTGTTTGCGATGTGCGCATGTAAGCAGGGTAATAACTGACTTGGTACGGCATTGTCGTATATCTCAAAACGTAAATATATTTGCAATAAAGATTATATAGAGCAACATCTCATTAGAAGACTATTAAATAAAAGCTTTAAGACTTCAAATACTTAAGTATATAAAGGCATTTAAAAGAATACAGAGTAATTAAGTCGTAGATTAATATTATAATAGGTTTAAAGGGGACAACGGCTACGGGTACTGTGGAGACGAATTCTAACGAAACTATGTTCTGAGTTTTAAAATAGTTTGGTCGATTGATAGTCAGCACATTTCTACTGCTCTGCAAAGCTAGATGAATTTTAGTTCCTTGGAAACCGGTGTTATCAGTCTGTGGCACATCAGCCACTTTTTTAATTGTATCATAGAATAAAACATATCATGCTGGGATATCTCTTAAGTTTTATGATCACTTGCCTTGTGAATTAAATTTTTCCATTGTTTTAATTTGAAAAAAACAATTTTTAGATTTTTTAAATATTTAATGGCACCAGCATGATGTTAGGGGGTAGCCTAGTTAGTATTAAAATATGATAGTATAATAAAGTATTCAGCGTTCCTCATTATGTGGCCAGTCTCTAAAGAGCCATTCAGGTGGAAGGAGGTTTTCGCATGTTTTTGTACGAGAAATCGTACGCATTTGTCACAAGCAATAATCGCCATAACATTATCGCATTAATATGTTTAAGCATCATTTAGATGGTGCGAGTTCCTTACCTCAAAGATAAGACTATCGTAGGAACATAAAAAAGTTTCATCGTCTAAATATCATCGTCAAAACCTCTAGCTCTTTTATTGCCTCGCTATAGAATATTGCTTGAGTAAACACCCAACCCATATTTCCCTGCATTTTATATATAATTATACACAAAATGCATGGCAAAATGGGCAGCCGACTCACTCGGGCGACTAGCGACGTTGCGTTCGTCACTGCCAGTGTAAGCAGTCTCATTTGAATCTGTTTTAGTCACATTTTGTTCAGAATTCGTGTCCACACCATCCGTAGCCGGAGACGTAGTATATACAGGATTAGATTATTATGTTATGTTACTCGGACGAGTAGTGACGTCGAGCTCTCTGACCGTGACGTGCGCGCGGTCACAGAGTTTGTGTCAGTTTTGTTAAAACACGTCTATTTACTATGTAGTGTTTAGTTGCTTGTTCACTTTTATAAAGCATCGTTCTAAGTGTACGGTTTAGTGTTGTCACACTTTGGCACGCGATGTGCCGAACTCTGGCACCTTTAAGAACGTCGTTTGACTCACAAGCCTAGGCGACTAAGGGACTAACTGTAGGTTTTTTATCAGTGATCCTGTCCACGAAATTGCTTCTTATGAATTACGGCATATCGTAGATGAATAAATACTAAGTTTTTGATATCGGCGAGAGGACGCGCTTTACCAAATTGGCTTATTAAATTAAATATATTTTTCTCAGATTCGAATCGCACAATTATCATATAAAGAAAATTTTAATATTACAAATACGATTACAATGTAAAAAAATCTTTAGACATTTATAGTGATGTTATTAAAATATAAGATTAAAATCAGATAGGCCCACGGTTTTAAGGTTTCCCTTGTTTCTGTTTCCGACTAAGATTAACTCTCGACGAGCTGAGCCGAGTCTGCGCCGACCGAGCGCTCGCTCGGAAACTTCGCGTCGTTTTATTAAGATTATAATTGTTAACTGATGAATGTCTTTTAAGTGGTAATTATAGACATGCAAAGCCTTACAATAGACGCTACTTGTAAATAAAAGCTTGTTAAATACTAAATTTGTCTGAGCACTGATTCCGCCCACGCATATACGAGTATTATGTACAGAGTCTAACGAGATTCGTTTGACAAAAATTGCAGAGTATAGCTAATTATTTACAATAATTGGAAACGAGTATAATAACCATCGGGCACCGTATTTTATATTCATCGCTACCGATATAGTATACTTATATTATGACCTACTATATGTAAATATAAGCTAATTGGGATATACGTACGTAGCGAGCACAGCACGCAGCACAGGGCACACAGAACACAGGTCTCTCGCAATATACTGTTAATCTAATAAATTAAGTTTGCGGAGTGCCGCGCCTTGCCTCCTATTCGAGTGCCTTTCATCGTTATGTGAATGCAAAACCGTAATAATTTGCTGCATTTTAATAACGTCTAGTTGTAGATGGCGACACCTTCGTTGTATTCGTACCGACAAAGTTGAATGTCGCCGCCAGGTCGGCCGATTGCTGCCACCGGGATCCGCCTCCACACGACGGGCAGTCCTCAGTCCTTAGTGCCTTAAGGACTCAGATAACATTCAATTTCTACTAGAATATAGCGAGATAAGTCGTTCCCCGCCGCAACACTCGTCAACTCTATGCGCCGGTGGCACTATTGTGACGCCAATGACACACTGACATTAGAGACACAGTGACACCGGCAAAAGCGGCGGTCGAGGGTTTATGATATGCCTGATCGGCAACACGTCGAAAGGTATGAAGACAGCGGCCCGGTGGCCCGGTGGCCCTATGTCTGTTGCGACATGAAAACGTCGCCCTCGAAGAAGTTCTTTTTACAAGTAGGTACTTAAAAATTTGTTTAAATTTATTTCCTATAAGTTGATAAAGTAAAAATTAATTATATTTTATATTGAAGTAATAAATGAACATTAAGAAACTGTGTATTATTTATGACTTTAAATTAATTATTATAAAATAAAATTTATACGATAGTTCGTATATCTTACGAGGGAGAGGGAGGGGGGGAGGCTCTGTATGTATGTATATATTTCTATTTACTGTATGTATTTCTACTCCAACACAAGGTCTCTGTTCCAAAGCAGATAAAAAACATTAAAAAAACTGAAAATATGCGAAGATTCATTTCTGCAAAGTCCTTCTTCCTTGCTTTAAATCCCTTACCAATAACTACGCATAATAATAATATTTCATCAGTAATCATTGATGGTTTTAATCCTAGTCTATTATAAGAAACGATTCGGCGATAGTGCAATGAAATAAGTGTATGCACTTTAAACGGTCGAACGTCGCTGTCGTCAAATCTGGGCTCGCACCCGGGCGATTGGAGAGAGAGACAGAGAGAGAGCAGACTGGGATTAAAGATTTCACGAGTTATTGTAAGTAGGCGCCGCGGCAGAGCCGCCTCAAAGTGAACAAAAAATGCGGCTCGGCCGAACCATACTTTTCCCGAAGTTGTTCAGGTCATTTTCGATACCCTATAACTTCGTTGTGGATAAAACTAAAAGCCTGAATTTCCAGTTACCAAGCAGTCTTTATATAAACACGTTATATTTCCAATTTCATTCCATTTGACCCGGTACTTTAAGATCTATAAGTAGTCAAAGTTTCTTATTTTTCTCACTCTAGCAGCTATAGAACTTGGCTTCAAATTTAGAATACAATAAGAGTTTAGTTTATGAATCAAGGAAAAACTAAATCATTTTGCAATTTTGGTTCACTTTTCTGAATACACCAACTGGTTTATTGATTACAAAGTTACATCTACAGTGAATTAATTAGTGTATTTGTACATATGTATTATAATGGAATAATGGAGAAAAAGTAAGACTATCTACAAGAAGCAATAAGATGCCATCAAAAAGATCTGCTTAACCACACCGACATCCTTGCATCCTCGAAGGGTGGCCGGCGGCGACTCGTCCTTACGCGAATCTCACAACTTTTTACAAGTTTCCTTTTGATGGCATAGAATATAATGTCGCCACAACACTAATGCAATTAATTTTAATTTGTCATTGCATCAATACTTTTTTCCTAAGAGCCACCGTTTCTGAAATATGTGTAGTGTAGTGAGTGTCTGTTAATAAAGTCGAAATATTTTTTTTTATTAATTCCTTATGACTATACATATACACGATATTTATAACTAAAACTCAAGATTTTTGTTTATTAAACATAGCATTTTTGTTTTTCTGTCAGTCTGTTCGAGTTACCTCCGAAACGACAGAGCCGATTTTAACGAGGCAGACAAAACAGCATACGGAATAGTTGGTATTCCTAGAAAAAAAATTGCTATTTTGGTAATATCTTAGTGTACAATTAAATAAAACATGAATAAAGTATGTAAAAATTTAATTCACCTTTTAGTTTTTGCAGTACTTTTTTTAATTTACAATTAATTGGCGTTTACAATTAATTTTATAATTAATCGTGTCGTTGAAACATGAAGATTCGTTAAAAAACAACGGGGAAGTACCCTAGCGGTTTTGGTTCCCTTTGCAAACGTATGGGAAATGTGACATAACCTACCATATCCTTTAATTTCGTATACTTAGAGAGTTGTTTTTTTTAAATCATCAAGGACTGCAGACCTTAGTATTTAGTATCACTTTCAACTTTGTAGCCCTACGCGTTTCTGAGAAAAAGGGTCTTCTTAGGTTTCGCGCACAAGCGCTCCCAGGGGTCGACGCGACCCTGCTCGGACCATTCATGTGAAGTGGAACTAAAATTTTGTTTTCATTAGACAGCTCTTTTAAAATAAAGGAGAAGTTTCTTTTTTATACCATTGTAGAAGCTGTAAAGGTTAATATAGTAGCTTGCTTTTTAAAAACATTTATAAATTAATAGAGTTATCAAGAATTTATTTTTCCAAGTCCTTTATGCAATAAATTATATATGTAATGTCTGAGAATGTAGCATCTTGAATTAATTGTATAAGTGTATATACAATGTATAAGAAATGGTAATATAACAAAGATATCTCCCAATTAATTACAGGGAAAAAATTATCAATATAGTGTCAGTGTTCGATTAACCATCTTTAATTACAAAAACAAAAAGGCATATTGTTGTGATTGTTCCAATTGTCCTTAGCCGCATACCTAATTATTACATGTATGGTTTTGGACTTTTCATCTTTCTTAGTAAGAACTATGCCATTTTTGCAATATATAAGTCGATTTATTTTAATTCTAACTTGATTTTCCACAGAAGAAAGGCGATATTTGAAGCGAGGTGTGTCTGCAGATATATTTTAGAGTCTTCTGTTTGGCCGACACCAGTAGAAGGTATGTTGATCTGTTTGGCAATCAGTCGCGGCATGCTTTACGGAGCACGACGTTTAAAGTTGGTACTGTGGTCTCCTTGCTTTCTGGTCCACATATTTTAGTCTTTTTGTTTTATTAGTAGCAAATATAAAATTTCACGCAACGCAAAAGTTTCAAAAAGTCACTGGTTACTTTCCGGTTTTAGGATTTTTTTTAATTTACTATCATACTCGTCACTGCACACAAAATGCGGTATTTTCAAAATTATCTTACTAGCACTGCTTTATCTTTTACTAGAAATAGCTTCAATAGATAAAGTATTCTTCAGTGCTGCAATTCATCTTATTTATTGTTGCATAAACAAGTAAGATACGTTTAATATACATTTTCTATCTTAGAAAAAGTCCTTTCTTTATTATTCTCTTATAATATGACTGATGACATAAATATGACAATGTCAATTCATACTTCTTTTTAAAAAACGAAAAAGGTTTTAGAAGGCGACGGTGGCGCCACCACTTAAAAATTACCTGGAATTCCATCATCAGATCCTGACTTGGTGGAAATGGGCCCAACTTGATAGAATGGTCCTTTAAATAAAAAAAGGAATTTTAAAATCATAAAACAACTAAACACGACGAACATATAACCTCCTTTTTTTTGAAGTCTGTTAAAAGTATAGCAAATTGCTCCGGCCTAGTGATTGAGTGCCCAGAGTTTGAAAATAACTAAAAGGAGGGGGGAAATAAAACTCACACCCTAATTAAACGTAAATGTCTATTATGTTTCTTAATATTTTATTATATTAGGTCACGGATCATAATCTAGTAAAATAATTCGAAAATGTTGGCTACTTCGCGTGCGATTCGTATTAGAACAGAGAAAATGATTTATTTTTACTTGAGATAAATACACTTTAATATTAACATTTTAAATACTGGCTGACTCCAATAACATTAAGCAATAATACACTATCTCCGCTCCTGCCGTCGCGGTTTCGAAAACCGCGCCGCGAGATGCGTAGGTACTGCTTCAGCTGCGGTATTCCAGCTGGATATCGAAGTTGTCGATGTGCTTCAAGACTACTTCGTAGCGCAGGCGCAGCGGCGTGTGGCGGTCGTACCGGAAGCTGGTGGCGGGCACGCAGCGGTACCGGCGCAGCAGGTGTACCAGCATGCTCTTCACGGACAGCATCGCGTAGCTTTTTCTTTCCCACTATGGAGCTTCTAATAAGGAGGACGATCTCAATGTATAACGGTGTCCGTCGAAATCCGCAAATAAGGGGGGCGCCACATTACAACGAGGAAGAATTTTAAAGGTTCAATTCATTGCTACATTCATACCATACCGCGCTGTTCTGGAAAGCTATGGTCAATTCTTTCTACACCAGTGCCATTTCGATTAATCTTGGAACGATAATTTACTGTTTACAAATTACCACTTTTTCCACGAACCCCTCATAGAAGGTGGTCCTCCTTATTAGTATCTCCATATTTCCCAGTGCAGGGTATATACCATTACAAAAGTTTTTTTTCATCTACGTAATAAAGGGTTCACAGAGGAGCAATAAAACATTATGTAAAGATTAAAACTTGTATATTTGGTACTTCGTATATTCTTTCATTTACATTTCCAAGTCGATAATAATAATAATAATTATAATTGTATCGTAATATTTAAGAATAATAAATAATAACAAATAACGTAACATATCCCCGAAACATTATAAATTATAACGAACCTCTAGATATAACTATAATAGTATAAATAATTATATTCATTATAGATTTAAAACGGTATTGAACAAGTCGCTAATTATATTATTTCTTGTATAGAATACAATATACCATAGATTAATCTATAAAAACAATTTGAATGTCGAAACTTCTAATTGGTTAATATTAAATATGTGTTCTCGTATTGCATTTTTTACATACCTTATATATGTATGTATTAAGAAAACTTGACAAAGTTAATAGCTTCTAATTTATTTTGTTTTAATAAAAATTATTGCGTTCATTAGATTTTACTTGGAAAATATGCTCGAAGAAAAACTGCCGCCGTCTCTTCGAACATATTTTCGAAAACATAATTCTAATAATTATTATTATTAATTAAGTATGTAAAACCAGCACAATTTGCAAGGGCTCGGTGCAAGATTGTGGGGTTCTAGATATTTTATATAGTAATTTTTTTTTCTAAGATACAAACCATAGATTAATCTGCATTAAAATTCGAACATCACTATTAATTTCTCTCATAATTAAAAAAAAGACGATAAAACAGAGCTATGTGTGAAGATAATTTACAAAAGATTTGGTGTCTTAAAATGTTTTTTTTTTTCTCTAAATTAAGGAATGAAATCCGCTAAGTTAACATCGATTTGATCACACACACTTTGGAAGACAATATATGAAACTTTTTTCAAAGAGAAACGTAAATATTTGTGAATCAAATATTCGCTATTGCTTTTAATTTTATATTAAAATACTAAGAGTTTTACAATCTAAAACGGCAATGGTGTTTTGTTAATTACACTCTAGTTACAATATTTAATGAGAAATCTAATACATGGATCTAATGTACATTTATTTAGAATTAAGTAGTCGTTGTCATTTAAAATTTATAATAATTTAATTTTATACTAGAGATGTCATTCAGTATTTACAATATTATTGTAGAGGATAAATTTGTACAAACTAATTTCAGTCAATAGGTATAGTTGATAAATATTATTTATTTTATTTATAAAATGAAAAAAAAATGTATTCCTAATCATAAGTTTATCGAATGTCAATGATTTTTTTTTTTCACAATTATGCGAAAATATGACGTAGGTAAGCATTTATACAGGTTACGCCGAAATTTTTGGCTAATATAAATAAATACGCTCAAACTAACGCGTAGCTATACTTTGCTATAGATATATTTATTAGAAAATATTATATTATAATTATCATAAGATTAGATTTATAAACAGTTTTTTTGGTGTTCTTTTTGGTATATTACATTGTAGATAAAATTATGTTTTTTTTTTTCTACTTAAGTAACGTCTAATTAGATACAAAATTTACAAACGGAACAAAATGCGTCCTGCGCATTTTATAAAAGAAGAACGATTTTTTTTATATTAATAAATTTTACACACATTCATTAAAGATGATGCCAATTGTTTATGATGTATTGAACCAGTAAGTTCATATTACAGACAAAATAGATATTTTTAAATTTATATTTTAAGCAATTCTTCTATGGTCGACTGAAAGACGTTAGGAATGCGCGACTGATTTTCAGATTCTTTCCCTAAGCTTTACGCTTATAGCCGCTACACAAGTATCGCTAAATCGTTGCGATTTAAATGTGCAGTTTAAATTGTATCGTTGTACTGCACACATTTTTATCGCCACGATTTACAGATACGTGTGTAACGGCTATTAGTAGTAGCCGAGAACCTTAGGCATAACTAACTTACTCTCAGTATTAAAAAAAAAGTCTGTTATGACTAAATCAATCTAGTTATAATACGATGAGACGGAGCATTTTTAAAATAAAGAGCTATTAATTGCGTTTAAAAAAGTACATTGTTTCATTTAGAGCGATGAGAGAGTGTGTGTAAAATTTAATAACCTTATAACAATATTTACAAAAAATAATAATTTTGTAGGATAAATAATTTTACTGTATTAATAATAAAGTGCGGATTTGTCGAAGTGCTAATAGGCACGGAGGCACAGTCATTTTATAGTTAAAATATATTTTTTATACTTTCTAAAATAAGAGAGAGTGTTGTAAACACTAATAAAATTAAGGATTTGTAACATTATTATATATTTTTTAATAAATATAGATAAACTATTTTTTAATGTTGGCTCCAAATAAGCTATAGAAATAGTCTATGGTTACTGCCGTTTAGCCTGTACGGTTTTGGACCTTTGCCTTTTCAAAAGATTATTAAAATTCTGGCTCATCTGGTCATGGTTTTTTTTTGTCTTAGATTTTATTTTTATCATAATACCAATCAAAGATTGAATGTGCCAGAATATTTTGGGCCTAGTGAGTGTAAATTGAGCTACGTTAAATAAGATTTAATTCTTAATTTAATGTTTACAACAAACTCGGAGTTAAAACACTAACACCACCTCTTTACAATGATTACTTGATCAATATTATTTATGATAGTGTTTAAAATGATCGCTAGTATTTATTACTTCATATGAAAATTGGTATTTTATTGAAATTTTTCTGTTATTTTCGACAGAGAAACATTTCATGGATTAATTTTACAAATATTCTCAACCTTTGGTGTTGCTTTAAATAAATCAAATGACAATATTGCAATTAAGAACAAAGCGTTGAAAATAAATCTTTTTTTTTGTGATAATTATTTTTAAGTAACTAAAAACAAATTTTATTAAACGGTGGTACAAACCCCAACTTTAAGGTTATCAACGCATCTGAGAGCCTCCTGGGTTGCAGATATCAGGTGAACTGCCTGCTCGTTTGCCCCTTGTAATATTAAAAAAAAAACCCCTTGCCAGTTTTATTGCAAGCCTGTATGACCAATTTCAAAGGGAAACTTATTAATGAATACTCTTGCCATGATTGTTGATGTACAATTTTCCTATGAAGAAATAAATTTATATTATAATATGACTAACAAATAAATACAACCTATTATTGTGTACTTATAAAGCGTATAGATTTGATTATAAAGCTATCAAAATGAATTAAAGAACAAATAATACTGTTAAGTCCTAACCACACTTGTTACTTCAACATTTTTTTTTTTAATTTACCCGCAACCGTTTAATTTATGCAACAGAAGTTTATTTCACTCTGCAAAAAGGCTTTATCGGTATGGGTAGCAGCAAAAATTTTAACCGTTTATTAATTTAAAAGATGATAACATCTCGAGGGGTCCAAACCTTAACTTAATAGATTATTTAATATCCTAATATCCTAATGAAACCCATTTGATTATAATTAAATTTTACAGATCTCAAATAAAGTTAAATTTCTTTGTGTCTCGACTTAAAATATTGATTCTATTATTAAATATAAAAGTTACGTCGTTTTTGGTTTCAGCCAGAGAATTTAGACGGGCATTTATAAGTAATATATTATAATATTTTCTCTTTTACGTTTTTTTGTTAACAAATAATTGCTTATTTTATTACATAATTTAAAAAAATGAGCTTAATACATAAAGTGTTATGAGCAATAAAATTATTAAGTGTAGTAAAGTTGCAAGTGTGGTTTGCACTTAAGTCTTTTTTTTTTTAATTCTACAATATTTGAAAGACTACGATTTTACAACAGTTATAGGATAAAATTAAAACTATTTATTTATGCGTAAATCTTGATTTAGTGTACTACATAGGTATAATATAATAGAGGAATAAATTTAGGTATACTTTATACATTTTCAAATCCATTAGTGTATGCAGTTTTTTTTCATAATTATTTTTATATTTTTTTTAACTCTATGGTTCGCTACGAGTATTGACAGAATATACTTTTTATACAATTCCTTTTTACAAAGAAATAATACATATAAAGATATTAAATACGTAAAGTATGAGATATATTTTTACGAGTATAATCAAAAGGCATCTACATGTGACAAATTAATATTTCTTTGTTTTTAACGTGCTAACTATCCGTAGGATTAAAATGTCGAAAAATTCCGATAGCTCCCGCGAAAATTGTCGCAACCCCAAATTCCCAGCTTTACAGTAGAGCGTTACAAACAAGTAAATTGAAATATAATCGTCACTGCTTAATATATTTTGTATACAACAATCGTCATTATTGAATATATGTTTGTAACATATTAAATAAGGAGGATTTTATTTCATATATATTTTAACGCGCTAATGAGAAGCTAGGAATTCGGAGTTACGACAATTTACGAGGGAGCCTTCGATTTGTTTTAATGCCGTAGGATTCAGACAAGCGTATTCTAAAAGACTGGCCTAGATGAATTCTATGACCAATATAAGTGACCAGTTTATACTTTCTTCCTAGTGTTACTCCGGTCTAGTACCGGGTCCGCTTAGATTGTAGAGGGTGTGGTTGTGTGGTGATTAAGGTGCCCAACTGCCGTCTATCGACATACCCGGAATTCCGACAATCTTTTTGCAGTCTAAAAGTGACATCACGCAGTGACATTAGTCGCGACCCACTGTTTTACGTGCCTTCCGAAACAAGGAGGAGTTCAAATATTTGTCAAATTCAAGCCAGAGTTAGAATTGTTCACCGATCGCACCCATTTCTGTGAGGGGTTGACGACATCAGAATAGCGACGGGATGAGGCTGGATACGGGTTGCGAGAGATAGAGAAGAGTGGCAGAAGCAAAGGGAGGCCTATGCCCAGCTGTGGGTGATTAAAAGCTAATATAGATCCCACCCAGTTCATTTGTTGATCAATCTTTATTTTTAATCTTTTGTACGCAGTGGAATGTCTTGTATTAAGTTTTGATGTTGTTGTTTGTTGTGGTTTCTGCTGTTGGCCCGGTTGGCCTGGACAGCGTCACCGGGAGAACGGGGAGTGGGGGGGTAAAGAATGATCATGAAAAAAAATAATTTGTTCTATTAAGGGGGAAGTTCTATTTTGAAAATTAAGATTTGATCATTAAACCGGCATGCTAGGTAGAAGAAACTTATTGTACCAAAAATATCAATAACTTAATTCTATAATTCATTGTAGGTACTTAGTATTGTACCAAAAATGATGGATTTTATGGTCTAGATGTTTCAATGATAGCACTGGGTTGATAGTTGATTATTTTAATTTTATCTTTCAAATAGCTAAAAGAAGAGTGTCGAAATCGGTCCAGCCGTTTCAGAAATTACAGACAGACAGACAAGAATATTTTAACTTGTGTTTTTGTTACAGTTATCGTATATATAGACATGTGCATTTTTTTAATTAGCCTGTTGTGATTTGTGTCCCACTGCTGGGCTAAGGCCTCCCTCTTCTTGATTCATTTTCCTCTTTCCTGGAAATATTAAAAAAAATACAATTTCGACGTTATATAAACGTAGGCACTTCAATTTTATTTATATGTACCGATATATGGGTTACGTTTGGTAGTTCCTCTTGGTGCATAATCTTTCCAAATTAGCCATGATCAGTCAAAGTTATCCTAACTGTTATATTAAATGGGAATGTGAGTTCATTTGTTTGTTACGCTTTCACGCCTTAGCTACTCAACCGATTACTAAATTTGCATGAACGTTCTTGTTAGTAGTAGAAGTAAATAATAAAAAAAAAGTTGAATAAAGTACTGTTCATCTTTATTAAGCGAGTGAAGACGTGGGCGCGAACTACTTATTCCATAGTTTTTTTTTAAATTATAACAACTAAAGATCGCCTGGTAGTCGAAATTCGGCCACAAACGTCTTTGCGTATCACATACTTAGTACAGCGACATAAATCGTTTTATTTTTTTAAATAAAATGGTACCTAAAGTTTTCGATTCGCGTATTAATATATAAATTGAGCTCTATTCAGTTTTTTAGTTTTAAAAGTAAGCTGTGTGAACATGACTTTAGGTTTGTTACAAAACTTCATACACTTTAAACAGCTACGTACAGTGATTCTTCAACAAGAACCCTTCAGGACAGTAGTGGATGTTTCTTGGGCTATCCCGGTACTAGAGTCCGCTTAGAATGCAGAGGATGTGGCTGTGGAGCGAGGAAAGATGATCGATTGCCGTCAATCTCTACAATCTCATGACTCACTCACTCATTAATCGGGACCCAACGTTTCCGAAGCACGGAGGTGGTCGGATATTTGAAAGCCAGTGTGAGAAATTGTCACCCATCTATCACCTGGCTGCGGTAAGAGCTACTTAACTTAGCGATTGATGTAAACGCCGGCCACTGACTCGGCTGGCCCGTTGGCGCAGTGGGCAGTGACCCTGCCTTCTGCTCCGGGGGTCGTGGGTTCGATTCCCACCTCGAGCCTGTACAATTCGCCTGCAGTCCAACAAGACTGCAAAAACGGCTCTACATTTAATTATTTAAACTAGAGATCGATCCCAAACCTTTAGGTTTTCGTACCATATGCTATTTTTTTTTTTAAATTATACACTTTTGGACAAAAAACAAAAGCATAAAATAGTAAAAATTTAAAACTATATACGAAATTTTGATTCTTTGTACAACGATATTGTTATATTTGACATATGGTCGTCGTTTGAATATACATATGGTCGTCGCGACTTCGCTTTGACACCATCTTTTAGTGAAATATATACGTGTGTGTGTAAATCGATTGTCATTGGTGTGCGTCAGGTTTTACTTTAATAATCTAATGTATTAATAATGCATATTTTAAATATAAGCATTCGCACACCATCCTCTATATAAACTATAATTCTGCCAAATTTCATACTCTTCCGTCCGCGCAATTTTTGAAAAATGATACCAAAAGTTTTCTCAAATACTCAAATTTAAAAAAAATAATTGAAGCTCGTGAAATTCATTAAGATTAAGCGTAAAGGAAAAACAAGACGTGTGTATTCGAAAAAAAAGTAACTGCCTCAATTGCGTCTTTATCCGCGTGGTTTTAATTATTTCGATATACCTAGCATGTCCGTCTGTTAAAAAAATATTACCTGTTTCTTTATTATTCATGGAACTAGTACGTCATGAATAAACTTTACAGTGGATAAGTGAAATATTTAGTAAAACTTTTTAGAATTCCACTTTACACGTATAAATTGACAAACCCTCAAAAGTGAGGCGGTTGGATTTACGTAAAGAATAACAAACTAGAAGTCGTGGCCATCGTCAAGTACACTACATATCGTAAAATAATAAATACATTAGAAACAATCACGGAAGCATAAAACAAAATGGTGATACGCTTCAAATATCGTATATCACAGTAGAAACAAGTATGTTAATTTTATATTTATTGCAGAGCCAATTTTATAAATTCTTTGAACTTGGTGTGAACTTGTCGGATGCTTAGTATCGTTTTGATTAACATACTAGCCTTCTGCCCCAGGTCCTAAAGGTCAGCTCTACTAGCAACATTTATACGTATTTTATACGAAAAATATCACCCACAAATATATTATCTCCAGAGGTAGCGTTAGGCTTGCATTCCTTTTGGTCTGCAGCAGAATTAAGCCGGAACATCCGGGTACCAGTACCTCTTTCTCATATAAGATCGGCGTGTAGTGGCGGCAATTCTGTCACATAAAGTGATAGGCCGGAGTTTAGTCGGTACGAAGGACGGCGGATGCTGTGACGTATTTACGCTTGGGCTTATCTCTCAACACGCCCAAACAAGCATTCTGCCTACTAATAGATAAATTTATCTTAAAGCAATGTCACGTGTAGAATCTAGTACAACACAAATCAGGGTCATCCCCGGAATCCCCATAATCTCTTCAACCTCACGACTAATATCACTCGGTGACATTTATCGGGACCCCATTTTACATATCATTCAAAACATGAAGATCAGATATTTGAAAACCAATGTTAGTATTTTATTTTTTTTATTTTATTTAAAAAGGTTCACCAGTAGTTGGTACAATAACATATACATACAAAGAACATACATAATAACGACATTAACTGATTGTACAACTATATTAAAGTAAACATCACATTCAAAATAATAAGGTAAAAATTTTTATAATGATCGTATAAAAGCTAATGTTAAGTAACACAATTTAAGTTTAGTTATTAAGTTAAATTATGTTAAGGGACAGCAATCTATCACTCGGTCGCAGTAGGATCTACTTAACCTAGTGATGGATTCAAATGACTAAACCACGATAATGACGAATAGCAAAAATAAAAAAAAGCCAAGTGTGCTTTAGACCACAAGATTGAAGTAAACTTCTTTAGCTCCATCTATATGTAGGTATATGTCGCAGGCAGATAGCTTAATTAGCCGTTCAATTAACAGCCTAGCCTCTTTACTAAACGGCGCCGTTCAACTACCTTCCTGAACGATATTCAGCCATTTGATTAAACTACTAAACCAATGACTTGGATCGATGATGTTTCATTATTTACCTAACCTGTTCCAAGTTAATTAAAAATAGTACAATGAAAGAGTGAAGTGCCAACAAAAACAGCAGAAGTCGAATTTAGTCGATCTAGTCGACGGTAAAGTCGAAAGTATATAGGCTAACCGTTTGATTTAACGGCTGATTTAGCTAGTTGGCTGCGACATACGTGTATTCGTCTCGCACGATCACACTTTTCGTAACGCTCTCGTCACGCCTTCACCAGCTTACTAAAGCGTGCGTATATAGGTTTCACTTCAGAAAGGATACCTCTTCCGGCCTCTCGGTCTGGTCTGCTTGCTGCTCGATGGAGGGCAGCGCGAGGGCCGCGTCTGCGAGCGCGGCCGCCGACAGCTCGGCCTGCAGCTGCGACGACAGTTTGGCCGCACGCTTCTTGTTCTCCAATGCTATAACTCTGTCGTAGCTCGCGTTGTCCTCGCTTGTATGACTTGCTAAGAAGGAGTCTGTAAAAGTTAAATGTAAATTATTTAATAAATATCTCTATCCTTTTTTTTTTTTTTTCTTATGTTACAAGGGGGCAGACGAGCAGGCAGTAGGCACCGAAGTGCCTACCGTCGCCCTTGGACATCTGCACGACCATACCGAGCCTGGCTCAATCCCCCCCCCCCTCAGTATAGCGCGGCAATACCGAGCCTGGCTCAATCCCCCCCCCCAGTATAGCGAGTCAATACCGAGCCTGGCTCAATCCCCCCCTCCCCGTATAGCGCGGCACTCACACGGGCCTGGCTCGGTCGGCCATGTTGCGGGAGCGGCGCGTGCTCACCTCCCGGCTGAACAGCTCGGCGGGCAGGCTGGCGTCGGTGTCGTGTCGCCCAACCATGTACGACGACTCCGCCTCGTTGTTACCTGTTGACACCAAATTCGTAGTAAAAAATTGCTTTACTACAGTCACACATCTTGAACTCTAAGGGATAACGCAGACCGACGAAACATTTAAAGGACAAACGTAACGTGAGTACGAGTGACGGATTTCACCAAAGACTCGTTCCGTCCGTGCTCGCCCATCTCATATCACGAAAGTGAAATAACGAGCGCGAGTCGACGTGAGCGCAATTCAGATCAACCTCTACTTTGTGAAGAAAAAAGATTATAATAGAACAAAAGTTTCATTACAGTTCAATAAAAAACAGACGTTAGAAAAGATTTTATAAACAAAGGTCGTAATAGTTTTGTTGTTGATCCCTTCGGATCACTGTCTCACCCAACTGTTCCACCTGTAGCTCGTTGCCCGTGAAATAGGCGCGCAGTTGGAACAGGTACGTCATCACCTGCAAACGGGATACTATGAGTGGGCAGTTCGATGCGACCAACGCTAGGGAGCGGGCGCGCGCTCACCGCCAGCTTGTCGGGCGCGGGCGGGCGGCACACGTCGGCGGCGGTGAGCACCTGCGCGATGCCGAGGCGCGCGCTGGCCTCCAGCGCCGTGCGCACGTTGGCCTCCGCGTCCTCGGCCTGCAGCCCCGAGAAGTCTCTGCAACGCCACCGTGCGTGTCGTTAGTACAGGCGTCGCCGCTCGCCGGAGCTCGCCGATAAGGACGCTCACATGAGCTCGGGCCGGTAGTGGTGGATGATGGCGCAGAAGGCGAGCCCGTTGCGGAAGCTGGTGGTGAGGTTGGTGACGCGGCACGAGCGGTACTCGCGCGTCACGTTGCTGCACCACTCCAGCAGGTCCTGCACCTGCGACGCGAACACGTTCATATTTATTTATTTATTCAATAAGGCCTTCGACGATATACACATTGTTTAAAGACAAAGTTACATGGTATATATAAAAGAAAAACTTAAATGCTATATCAATTATAGATGGCTACCGCATGCATACGTGAACCACTACAAATTATTTTTTTTTTTCCAAAAATTTATAATTTTAAAACAAAAAAAAAATCTATACTAAAATATGTTAATAACAATAAAGACAAAAATGCTGAACTATTTTGTCTTTGCCTAGTTACATGGTCCAGTTTCCAAAAATTAAAAAATATCTTTATATATAAAATCCAAAGTTAGTTTAACACAAAATCTTGAAAACCGCGGAAAGAACTGTTTTGTATATTGGTATACACAAAACAGTTTTTTACAAAAAGTAGTCTAACTTTACAAAAAATAAGTCAAATATAATAAGTAATCAGTCTATTTATATTGAGATATCTAATAAAACGTAGACAACCAAATTATCTGTAACATCATAGTCATCCTGGAGGCATAACATGCGTGTACCCGCTAATTTACATATGAAGGCCGCGTGTTCCTAACCTCGCTAACGCCAGTTGGTATAACGGTTTGATAACGGCGCTTGCGCTCAATGGATCGAAAATAACCGAATACAGAAAAATCAGATCAGTGCCAGATATGAGTATTTTACCCGTATCTCGTAATTGTTTGGAGTTTATGTTCTCCTGGTAAAAGGGATTGACGAATTAAGGGCATGACCTACATAAAAGTAGAATTATGCCAATATAATAACAATTTTAAGAGCACGGAAATAAAGGAGGCTTCTTCTGGGCAAAGGATTTGGTAAGAAAATGTTACTAATTGTTGGGTGTCAATAAAGTCTTGTAAGGAGGCAGGAAATAGCCTCTAAACGACACTTTCGTAAATACATTATTTTGTTTTATCTAGTAAGGTTTAGCCAGCGCACACGACGTAAGCGCACAAAAATACGTTTTTTTACATCTCGTTACATATCATTGACAATCTCGGCTTTTATCTTGTATAATATGCATGTATTATACATATAATCCTTCCCCCTGAATCGCTCTGTTTATTGAGTAGAGCTCTGAGTAGTTTGAGAGATCTTCGCGTACAACTGCAAAGCGATATCATTTTAGACTATGTAATGACTATATTACGCGCATTCGGGGCGCATTCAAGCGCTATGTACGAGAATAATCCTACAACGCGTTTTTCTATAATGTGAAATAAACCTGCCGTATTATATGAGGGTCGAACCTGGACTAGATTGGTTCAGTACCGTTAGGAGTTTTAGGAGTTTGCTCGGCAGTCCAGCTTTGGGAGAAAAAGGGCTGTGGATGATGATGATTCTATGAGGGATTACAGTATCAGCATTTAAGAAAAATGACACAGACACGAAGAAGGCATAAAGTTTCTTAAAGTAGTCTATGAATTTAAAGGCAAGTAGCAGAGTTTTGTAGGTAGGTATTAGAACAGCTAATTATTAGATTTTAAGAGATAATGTTCATATTAAGACAATTCCTAAATTTAGTTCACTTAATTTTATTTTCAATTTATAAAAAGGAAGATCCGTCCCTGGACGTAAAAAAAAAACACAAAGTTTGGGATAAAATTTGTGTATCTGTATAATAAAGGACAATTTGTTTTAAGTTTTTTTTTAGCCCAACAGATGGCCGCGTCTAACGCTATAATGTGTACAGTCTTCACTATTATTTTTCTTCTTCCACTAAGCGTTATCCGCTTTACAATGAAATAACTTCAGTAAACTGCGTATGCGCTATTTTTTTTTTAATATTTTTTATAGCTCTCTTTTTTTTTTTTTGTTATCTCGAAAACTTTTTAACCCTTGTATATCCCGATTTTTATTATTTATTTTGAACCTCAAAAATTTATTAGTGAGAGTTTTTAAAATACGTATCATTATATAAGTGCTAAATTGTTTTAATATTTTTGATGAATATAAAAAACTTTAAATTTAATTTTCGAAAATAGTATTTTTCCTATAATTTATACAATGTCATAAAAAGGAAAATTACAAGGACTTTGGTCTTAAGTGCATTAAAATTTTGGGTATTAACGAAACACGTGTAAAGGATTTTAAAACATGTAAAAACTTTTGCTAGAATTATTCCATAAATCAATACATTTTAATGAACTCATATACCCAAAAAATACTTCCGTGATTGTCAATTAAGTATGCGTACTAATAAAAATTTATATTAATTTAGTAATATCAAAGTTTGAAGCCTCATAGCTTAGTGGTGGATTTAAACTGAAATCTACAGACTTTGAAGAAACCTTAACTAGACTAAACAAGTACTTAAATAACTCACTTAGATTATTAAGTATAGCTCAAAATATATATGGACTTTAAAACAAACCTTATATATATAAAATAGCTAGCTAGCTATTTCCTGCGACTTTTTTCGCGTAAAATTGCGATAGTCCTTAGATGTCTTTAATCTGGCCCTACCGAAAAACCCCATTCTTTGCGGGTATCTTCTAACTATAAATAATCTTTCTGGCAAATTTCATCCTTGTACGTCTCGCGGTTTTCGAGATTCCAAGATCGAGTAGATTATTGTGCATAACAATAATACCAATAAACGAATAGAGATAGGATCTGGCGGCCTTGTAGCTCACTAGCGATCAGTTACGAGGATATGAAGGCAATTAAGAACAAGAATCTTCTTCTTCTTCCTAGCGTTATCCCGTTTAAATACCAGGGTCCGCTTAAATTGCGAAGGATATGGTTGTGGGGCGAGTTAAGATGACCGATTGCCATCTGACGTCATCCTCGGAACCCCTACGATCTCTACAAACCTTACTACTAATATCACAAAGTGACATTAATCGGGTCCCACAGTTTTACGTGCCTCCCGAAATACGGTTCCGAGGATGACGTCAGATGGCAATCGGTCATCTTAACTCGCCCCACAGCCAAATCCTCTGCAATCTAAGCGGATTCTGGTGTTTAACCGAGATAACGCTAGGAAAAAGCTTTCAATAAGCATACAGTATGTATGCAGTAAAGATTTGAGGACGAATTTCAATCAGCTGGCGATTTTTTTTAATATGAAGATATGAATCTCGCCCTACTTTCGCGACAAAGGTGAGCTACTTGCGAGAGGTTTATGTGTTGTTTTAATACAATTGCAAAACACATATTAGTATTACGAATGCGGCGTGGAGTCACGAAAGAGTGGGGCACACAACTAACACACGAATACCATATCGTTGAGATTTATTACTGCACAACGAGAACCGCATCACAAATAGCATCTGTTGACCTCTTATAGGTTACATTGCTCTTATAAGTTGCATTACTCTTATGAGTTACGTTACTCTCATGAGTTACGTTACTCTCATGAGTTACATAACTTTCATGAGTTACATTACTCTTATAAGCAACATAAGTAGTACTGCTTAAATTGGCCTAAAATCCTCATTAATGACCGGCAACGCATCTGCTAGCCTCCTAGTCATCCAGATGTCGATCCAGGCGTCGGTAGTCACTTCGGCAAACCGCCTGCTCGTTTGCCTGTTGTAACATTAAAAAAATAGGTAAACTTTTAGTTGTTATGAATTTTAAAATATATATATCTCATACAGCCGATATATCTATACTATACTAGTATATAAAGTTGAATAGTTTGTTTGCAAACATTATGCATACAGAAAAGTAGGTGACATTACTAAGAAATTTTCCCTACACTTACAAGGAAATTTTAATACGAAGGATATATTCCGATTCTGAAAACTGTTATTTTTCCAGTTTTATCCTTCCTTCAAAGCCTCTGATAGTCATATTATACTAGCTGTTTCCCGCGTATTCCTCCGAGTACAGTTAAACTTGCATGATTTACACTTGGTACTATCAACAAAAAAATCCCGTTCTAACGCCCACTAACTATAAAGTATAGTCGACCAAGAAATTTGTTTGCCACGTTAAGGTCGAATGTCGTTTGCACGTCAATTAGTCAAAAGGCTCATTTTTGCTTGTTATGCATTACGTTAACTTCTAATAATAACCCTTAGCAAAATTTTCTTTAAGTAGGAACTGTCATCCAAAATGGTAAGGCACATTCTTAGTCGACTTCCTACCAAAATTCAGCTTTGTCCATCCGCAACTTTTGATATACTCTATACCAGGGGTCGCCAACCTGCGGCTCGCGAGCCACATGCTGCTCTTCAGACGTGAAGCTGTGGCTTTTTAGTTTCACAAAAACAAAGTGAACATACTTTTTATGTTCACGTTCTGACCTGCTCGATTAAATGAACCCATGTCAGTAATATTAATCTACAAATGTATGGTTTGAATTGATTTGCATTTCAATGAGGGACATCGGCATTTCAATTTGAAAACCACGAGCCGCGAACGGAACCCAATTACAATGGGGCCATTCAGTCGGATAAGCCGCGAGGAATGCCTCGATATCGGGCTAAATTCCACCGGAAATTGACCAAAAAAACCAGCACCGGACCAGTCGAGCGGTGCCTGAGTACAAAATTTATATCGTCCTGTCCCCCGGCCGCGCTTGCAATTTGGACATTTATATTATTACGTCGGTCAGTGCTTCATTGTTTAAGTGCTCTGTTGACCACTCTCGAATTCAGGCCTTGGGTTCGCAAACAAATTTTCGCCCACAATTCGCTGACCAATGAAAAAATTGATATCTTCTTATACAAGACCGTAAAAAGGTCATCCATACTTTTATACTAATAATACTAATCCTTATCCTTACATATTACAAAACAAAGCTGTCTGTCCGTTCGCGATAAACTCAAAAACTACTTAACAGATTTACACGCGGATTTCATCAATAGATCGAGTAATTCACGAAGAAGGTTTACATGTATAATACATATTTATTATATTACGTAAAAGCCGAGAATGTCATTGATTTGTAACGTGGTGTTGTAGAAAAACGTAATTTTGTGCGGCTTACATTGCTTGCGCTGGCTAAACCTTACTAGATAAGTCAAACTAATCTACTACGGAATTGTAGATATTAAAAAGATCTATAAGAAAGTCCCCGATGGCATATGTCCTATCTCCTATGTATAACCCACAGTAACCATTGTTATCATTTACATATTACAAAAAAAATAATGAACTACTTATGAAGCTCTTTTAAAGACTATGGTATTAATCCATTTGAATACGCTAGATACGATGTACATTTTATGCAGATTAAAATTGCTTTATACAGCTTACATTAAAATTTATATTTTAGAAAATATGAGAGATTTAAAATACGAAGCCAGAGCGGAGGGCCGGCGGCCGGTAGGTGCGGTGAGCGACCAATAGATGACGCTATATTTTGATATTCAATTATAAGAGTAAACCAACATTCGGGCAGGACAACGTCTACCGGATCCGCTAGTCTATACTTTTTTTTTATGTTACAAGGGAGCAGACGAGCAGGCAGCAGGCACCGAAGTGCTTACCGGCGCCCATGGACATCTGCACGACCAGTAGGCCAGCAGATGCGCTGCCGGCACTTAATGACGAGTTTAGGCCACCGGGAAGTCTCACAAACCGAACGAAACGCGAATTGTTTAATAGAGATAAAAGTGGCTCTTTATAATAAGGTTCTTGCACTTTACGGAGCTGAAGCGACTTTCTCTAATCACACTCATTAATATTATGCAATTTTTTACTCTTGGCTTATCAACTACCAGTAAATAATAGTTGCTACCCGCGACTATGTCCGCGTAAAATTAGGTTCAATTTCAGCGCGTAAATATATATGCCTATAGCCTTTCTCGATAAATGAACTATCTAACACTGAAATAATTTTCCAAATCGGACCAGTAGTGCCTGAGATTAGCGCGTTCAAGCAAACAAACAAACACACAAACTGTTCACCTTTTTATATTATTATTTAGTATTGAAGTATAGATACGAACAGTTGCACTCTGGGAGTGCCGACAGTAGCGAAAACGAATCATCAAAGGTAACGGTTACGGTAACAGTGTTGCGATTTCAAAGTCGCCATCTCAAAAATGCTCAACTCTCCTAAAGATTTCACTTTAACAAGTAGTCTCTCTCTCTCTCTCTCTATCTATCTCTCTCTCTCTATTTCTCTCTCTATCTTGTATACGTATTTCATTTTAATTACTTCTCATGAGAAGGAGAGATAATGAACAAAAGTAATTATATTGCTAAGAACTCATTTCTTGTAGAAAGTAGAATATTTAAATTAATTTGATAAGGTCGGCTGCTCTCAGGCAGTGACGGATTCATCACTGTAATATTTTTTTTTCAGCGATTATACAAATTAAGGCTCTGTCATAATATTTCTTTTTATTACTTTTTTATATCTGCCGTATTTTTGTGTGCCAGTATTTTTTCCTAATTTAGTCTCTCTCAAGGAATCTTGGAAGACTTGCAAATTTAGGATTTCGCCATTAAAACATTTTAGAAGCGCCTAATTAAAAGGACAGTTGTAAAAGCAAAAAAAATATTTTTAACCCTGAAATGAAAAAAACTTTCTTTACGGTTTTTTTTTCTAAAGTAGCCTACCCTTGTACTTCCATTTCCCAGCTGTGGGACACAATAGGTTTTATAAAAAAATAATGTAAGGGATTACATTCGATCTGTAAAGTTAAAGTCAATACTTTTTAGGGATCCGTACAAGGAACCCTTATAATTTCGCTCTATCCGTCCGTCCATCTACCCATAAGGTCCCCTCCCCCTAGCATTTTCAAAGTATTAGATTCAGTAGGAAAATTATTCTGAACGAAATTGGACAACAACTTTTGAAGTTATTTAACAAATACGTTTATAGCGTGTCAGATGCGGAACCCTTCTATATAAGCGTGTCTTGACACGCTTTTGGCCATTTTTCTTTAGCATGCAATCAAAAGATATAGCTGTTTATGTCACTTTAGAATTGCGCACTATATGCTTATAACAAAATGTTTATTCTTAGTACAACAATATTTGCTAATTTAACTCTGCTTACCAAAAGGTAAACAAAAGAATGTTCAAAATCTCACTCACAAATAAATAATTGGTAAAACATATTCGAATAATATTAACGACACACGCCGTAAGCTTTGAAACTGTATCGATTATGATAAAAATAAAATCACTGCGTAGCTCAATTTGAAAAATTCAAAAAATTATTGATGTTTAAAGTAAATTTACCCACATAGCACATTATACAACATATTGCTTAGAATTTTGGATTAAAAAATTAATTTCAATATTAAAAACATGGTTATACGAACAATAAAATACTATATTATATATATGAACTACAAAGTACATGAGACGCTTAGATATATAATATCTTAACGTATGTACAGTAAGACGATAATAATATTTAAAAAAAAAATGACTTGTACGTCAATTATGATTGATGTTTAAGAACGCTTCTTTTTTAATGACTCTCTTTTATTTCATTATTAAAAATTATTTTATACATTAATTTTTTTTCATTATTTTTATATTAAATTTAACGATGTGCGACACTGTTTTTTTTTACTTTGATATTTGATACTTTTGTTCTATCAATGGACATTAATTTTTAATAGTTATTTTTTTTTTTGTATATATTCTTTTGTTTACATTGTTGGTTTTAAAATGTAAAATCGAACTATTATTTACAGGAGCCGTATTTTTACATGAAATAAAAACTCCATGTAATCGAATTTAGATTAAGTGTAACATAAATACAAGCATACAAGCCGCCGGCGGCCTTAGCGCTGTTACAGTTGCACCAAGTTGCAGAGCACAAACTGGATTTGTAGGTCTAAATAAATAGCGCTCGCGAGCTCCAAACGCCGTACGCGTACTGTAATCACGGAATATTAGTCGTTTTTATGTATATAAACATATTTTTTACGTTTTTATCGTATTTAATTTGACGCAATAAAATTCAAATTGAACTCAAATACTAGTAGGCGACAGACTGGCCAAATTAAAGTATTGATAATGGCAACTATTGAAACTACATATTTTATTTAGTATTATGTGATAAATAGATCACACATTAAAGTTTACGTTGAACCTCGTCCTCTGTCCTCGTTATTCCGTGATTACAAATTAAAATAAAAACCGTTTACGGCAGATTCTGGTGCCGTCCCTAAATATGAGTGGACGAAAACCGATACGTGTACGGTATATCGTCAAAAGACCGTAGCTTTATAATTTTAGGCGCTATTGCATTATTAATCTGTGTTCTATAATAGTATCTACATATTTTATCGGTGAATAAGGAATTAATAATAATTAATATTGTTAATAGCTAGTACCGACGAAAAGTTATTTATAAGAATGAATCTGAATTTATAAGTTTTTATATTATCCTTCGTGTTTATTCGTTGCTATGTATTATTAATAAAAGAACGTTATTTTTTTTATTATTATCGCTCAAACTATATCTATATTGGAATTTATTTAAGTCAGACCCTATCGATGATAAGTTAGTACTGAATGATGTGTTGTTAACGTTTGTTTTGATAATGCTCAAAATAAATTAAAAAGTTATATATAATGTCGGATTCATGTAAATTTTGTCTAGGGATTGCCAGACGCCAAAAAGGCTGTGTCTTATTCCAGATCAATATACCTGTCCGACTAAGGATAGCGGCAAAACGAATAGTCTAAACTCTAAAACATCAGGGATTATTTGAATTTTTTAAAACTCCTCAAATATCGAAATCTTTTACAATTTTCTCAACATGCGACGAAGTAAAATCTGCCTTAGTCAAGAAAAGTTATAAAAATGTGCTATGATGAATATTACAGTTTCCAAAATCAGTCAAAAAAATAAATTTGTTAAAAATTATGTCAAACACCTTTATACTACTACTACATTCTGCTCTGGCAACCCAAAAACACTACTAGTAGAATAAAAAGTTTCCATATTTAGATTTTCTAAATATGTAAAAGATTTTTTGTATGTGATTAAATGATAGACTGTGAGCCTAATATATTAATAAAACGCAGATTTTTTTTTAAATATTTCTAAAAGGAAAATTAATTATTTAAATGGAAATTAATCGAAAATCGTAGCAGTGTTATCGTAAGCAGATGTATACACAATGAAATGTTTTTACGTTGTTATTTGTTTGTTGCTTATTTTGGAATTATTTTTTTGAAATAATAAAATATAAATCAGACTTTTGTTGGATGTTTTATTCACATCACGCGTGAACGGCTGGGCCGGTTTCGCGAATTCTTTTTATCTTGTGTTAGTTATTTGTATTGTTTGTATTAGGACAAGGTTTGTATGCTCAAAAATGTCAGTCTGTTACGGGTAATTTTCGAAAATGTTGGAAAAGGAAACAGGAAAGAGAAGGGAACGGAACGGGAATAATATTATAGGATAATAGAATGTATTAAATAACGTAACGATCGGTTCCGAGGGCGTCTGCCGGGCCCGCTAGTTCCTTATATCTATCTATCTACCAGCGCAACACCGACAGAATCAGTATTCGTTTGGGTGATAGGCCGTAACAAACAGGCAAATATTGTAATAATAGTTTTTGCAATTAATATATACGATCATATGCAGTTAGCAATATAGTAGACTTTAAACAGAGACAGTAGTAGTCAATAGTAATTTAAGCTAAAAAACATGATAGCAGCGGTCAAAGTCCCTACAGCTTGAAATAAATATCTAGTGCGTTCAGAAAATTCTTTTTAACATCATATTAAAATAAAGATACAAAGGTTAACCAATATCAACAGTGGAGATTCTCGTCCGCCAATATCCGTAAATAAGGGGGGCGCCACATTAGAATAAAGAAGATTTTTTTAAAGGTTTTTACTCACATAAGATTGGCGTGAAGTGGCGGCAATGCTGTCAGGTCAATAGATGGTATTGTTGTCGCGTTTCCTTCGGCTCGTGAGACTTCCCGATGGCCTACACTAGTCATTAAAGGCTGGCAACACGTCTGCTAGCCTTCTGGTCGTGCAGATGTCCATGGACGTCGATAGGCATTTAGGTTATTAGCATTAGGATAGGGCTCGTTTGCCCCTTGTACGATAAAAAAAAGCCAACGTTCGGGTAGGGCAACGTCTGCCGCGTCCGCGAATAGATTTTATTCATGTTTATAAATTTTGGTGTTTATAAAGAAAATGGTAACGTATATTTCTGTTGGAATAATTTTTACTTGCCCACCAGACTGAAAAACTGAATGAATAAAAAAGATTCCTAAGAATTGAGAAGGAAAGGATTAAAACACAGACTACGGTTAAATGTTTTTTTTATTTCTTCAATAATTTACATTTTGTGCATTAGGTCTTACAACAGTTTTTCCACATATTCTCAGTGAAAATACATACATACAAATTCAAAAGCGGGATGGCATAACATTTTGGACTGTATCTTGTATGAGGAATCGGACAAAAGTCCGAAACAATTTGGCCTTTGCATCGCAGTCAGTCCTTACAAAAATACGTTCCATCAACTTTTCATCTGCTAACATTATAAACTATACTAGAAATATATTAAAAAGTTTCTTAATAAGATAGCTCTATTCGAGTTGCAAAAAGCAGATATAAAAATAAAATTTAAACAGGTACAAATCAATGTAGACGTGTTGGTCCATTGTTGATACATGGCAACACTGAGAAAAAAAGTTCTAATAATAAGTACAGCACTAAGTATGGAGTGTAGAGATACAAAGAGAGCTCTTATAGCTCTGAAACGGATTTCCGTCAAAATTTATTATGTGAAAAGAACAGCGTTGTGTCGTACCTCTCTATCGCTTTTTCGCACTCTCATTTGCATGCTCGGCTCAGGCAGAACATGACACTTTTTCGTGAGTGCAGCTGGCGGACATCGATTTATTTGTTATAACTTTTAAATGATGGCAGGCCTCTTAATAATTTTACGCATTTAATTAATGGAAGCTAACGATTATTTTATTAACAGTAATTTTTGTAAAATATGAAGTCGTTCACGGCTATTGGATCCTAAAATTACTTTGAGTGATAACTGAATTGTCAGTGATATTTATAGTAAAACTTACTACGTTACAATTTTAATAAATCAGTAGAGAAAAATAAATAAATATTACGTACATTAATTTTTTATTTCATTTGTACAGCTGTGAAAAGTAAATATATAATCCACAATGGATCGACATTAGGAAGGATGGACTGAAGTCCGCAAGGTAACAGGTTCAAACCCCGACGCCGTTGGGGTATTTTCGTACACACTCCTAACACAAACTTTTAATTTAAGTTTAGTTGGAGGAGAAACTGGAATATTCGACATTTTTTTTTGATTAGCCTATAATTTTCCAATGCTGGGCAAAGGCTCCGCCCTGTCCAACTACACGTTCCTATCCTGGGCTACTTGCATCCACTTCTTTCCCGCAAAGGCGTCTAGACACACCTAATATATTGCTAATATCCTTTACAAAAAAACAAAAAAGAAATTCTTCTTAAAATTGTAATCCGAAACCTGTGACCTCTGCACTCCATACATCTAATATAACAGCAAAAAACCTTTCGCTAATTCTAAAACTGTACAGTATAATTTGTACGCTAGTCTAATTTGTGCAAAAAATTTATCAATAATTGGCTAAAGAAGCAAAAGGCAAAGGAATGCATTCAATAGGTAAAATTTTAACAATTATAATAATTACAATTATGAATTATTTGTTATTCTGTACAAAGTACAAACTTCTGGTTTTTACAAAATGCCTCTTAACTGTTATTCTTTGATTGAACTTATAATAATTCTGTTTTTTCCACCTGCCCATCTTTCGAACTTCATCAAAATTAGTAGAACATATTTTAATATGTGGATCGTGATGAATTTTGGCTTATTTTTGATGTTTTAATGTATAAATATTGCGTTAAAAAAGTACTGGTAGTCTACCATTCTACGGATATTGGAAAATTTTCTTTTATTGTATAAATAAATTAACAAAAACAAAGATTACTACTTTATCGCTACTATAAAATTTTAAGAAGTCAATAAATAATAAATAAACGTGTTACTGAATATCAAAAACAAAAAAATATTATAACTTTATATTTTATTGTGAGACGTAAAATTTAGAAGAATAATATACCTACATTTCAGAGGATCATAGAAAAAAAGTAAAAAAAAATTGTCTGTAAAGTCGATACATACGATAAATTTGACTGATAATGCCGAACGCTTAGACCGATTGTATCTCTCTATCGCTTGTTCTGCTCTCATATATTTTTAATTTAATATCATTTTTCGTATCAGGAGAAATTGGATTACTTTGTATAAATTCGCAAATTAAATGATATAAAATCGATACAATAATACAACCAGAATGCGATTATAAGTTATCTAATAATATTCTGTCGACCCTCAACGCACTGCTAGGCTCATACGAAGTCCCAATCGTGTCACGTTTTTAATCAATGCTAATGCAGCCGACGTGACGCGTAAGAAGGATCGGCTGGGGGCTTAGCGCGAATATTTTCATTCTAAGTAACATCAACTCGACGACTTATTTTGATTCGAAAAGTCCGTGCTAGGCTCTCAGAGACTCTTCGACTCGAACAGTTCGAAATATTCGTGCTAGGGCCTCAGCAAATACTTTATAGTAACGAAATCGTGAAAACCAAGAGGAGGAATATTAATAAGAGATATCGCTTCATAGAAAAACGTACACATTAAACTGTCATGAAATGCAATAAACGTATATCATCCGATATATATTTTAAAAGGAAAACTATTTTAGCCTTGCTAATATTTTCCCACTTTAACCCAGTCACGGACTGTAGAAGAATAGGTAAATCGAAGATGATAATAAAAAAAAGAAGAAGGTAACAATGGTACGAGCCTTTAGCCCGTGGAATACATTAACGATTTAAAAAAATACCCGTCAAGGAACTCAGGGTGGTGTTGTGAACTCAATCGGGCTTTATTACACCCATTATGCTGCGTTCCATGGATTTTCATTCTTAAATATTGAAATAGTACTTGATAACTTTTTATAAAAATATGCATTCAGCAATAATATACATGATTAGGAAAAACATACAAACGTGCTGGAAGACCCATTTTAATGTAAACACGTTTGTTTCGTGCAATTAGATTCATAACCTTGAAATTATTCGCGACACGCTGACGCATGCAGTGATGGAAACATAATAGAACATAGATAAGCAACTAAAATTTAGGCCCCAATAGCTCAACGGTGGAATGGATGGACTGGAATCCATAAGATACGAGGTTCGAACTCCCGACGCCGAAGTGCTATTATCACATTTGCTCTCAAGGCAAGCGCCGAAATCCTTAGTCACATCAAAAACTGTATGTTTTGGGAAGTTATATTAAACAATTAGACATAAAATTTGACGACTCATATCCTAATACAATAAGGTACTTTTTGGTGATTGATTAAAAAAAAACTTAATTACGGAAGTCGCCTTACTTGTAAAGCTTGTCAATTGACTGTAAAAGTTTTTGGGGCATTTTTTATATTTTTTTCTCGTCTGTCTTTTTTTTTCAAAAACCTTTATGTTTGGTATGACGGCAAATATATCATATCATTTTATCAAAAATTTATACCTTATTGTAAAACTTGTACGGTATTTCGTTGCTTCATGGATAAAGTGTCACAATTTCCATTGTGGAACGACTGCATTTTAAAAATAATAGCGTCGCCGACAGAAGTCATCGTCACGCCGTGAAAGCAACACTTTCATTCCAGATAAACTGCCTCTCCGTTTGCCTCCTTTATAGCCGCTACACACTTTTCGATAAATCGTTGCGAAAAAAGTGCACAGTTAAATCGTTGCGAGAAAACTGTGCAGTTTAATCGACAACGATGTTTAATACGCACGTATCGATAAAAATGTGCAGATTAAACTATGCAGTTTTTTCGCAACGATTTATCGTAACGGCTACTGCTTTGACTTAATTAACAAATATTATGTGCTTCATGTTTAAGAAAAGGGAAAACATATTTTTCAGGGTACTTTCTAAAGACACGAAATTAGCCGTCTTTCGCACGAGAGTTAAAAAAGCGTTGCATGAAATCTCGGCTTTGGCGCTTTTTTTAGCGTCGTCGATACAAAAATATAGCATATATGTATGAAAATAGGACATTGCTCGACAGAACAACGTCACGTTATAAAAGCGCTGTGGTGTGAACACAAACTTGGAAGTTCACATTATGTATATATTTGAACGCTTTTTTAACGCGCGCTAAAGAATCTCTCGTGCGAATAAGGGGTTTAAAAGTTGATTATTCGAAGGCAGCGTTTTGCTGTTTTATTTCTTATGCGAAGTGCTTAGGTCTCGAATGTTATCGTCTGTCCTTCCAGGTCATTACACCATCTTTACTACAGCATCATGTTTAATTCCAGTCAATCTCAAGCTTATCTAATAAAAGAAATGTTAACTTTTACAAGTTAAAACTACGGCAGGAAATCTGTAAATTGTTGCTAAATGATTTGGTTTGTTTATAAATATTGTGAATGCCGCGAATGATATGAAGCGTCGATGATTCATAAGAATACAATGCTAACCGGCCGCTGCTAATAGATAATAAAACTGTCGAATGTGCTAACTCGAGAGAATTTATCTCAGTCTTATATGTATATGCGATAGGAGAGTGGATGCTATGTGGAAATAATCATAAATGCATTTGAAGTTAATTAGTTTTGTGATTGTGTTGTTGTCTGTATGTCTGTGTGTCTGTCGGTATATCTGTCTGTATGTCTACCTGTGTCTATGTGTTCTGTGGCATCATACCTCCTGGACGGATGAAGAGATTTCAACTTAGATTTTTTTGTATTAAAGGTGACTTATGTGCAAGTGTTCTTAGACATGTTTGATTAAAATCGGTTGAGGCGTTTAAAAGTTGTGGGGGGTAAAAGAGGGGATTCAAATAAACGATAGGAAGCGAATATATACGAGTGGGGTATGAAATGAAAAGGTTTGATTTATGTATTAAAATATTGGGTATTTGAAGGGGAGGCGGGGGGGGGGGTGGATGGCGTAGGGGGAAATTTCCCGAATTCAAGGAACATACGTTTTATAATAAAAAAAATATACAAATAAAACTTGGAATATACAAAATGCTTTCAATTGTTAATTTTTTCATTCAGTGAAAATTTAAATAGAAATTAAAATAAGATCATTGAAGTGAAATATTTGAGTAAAAGATAATATTTTTTTTTTCTTTATATGAAGTAAGAACATTATTTATAATAAAAGTTTCAACATAAAGTAATCTTTATAATGGTAAATACAGGGCAATTTCATATTATTGACGTGATAACGTCTTATAAATCGATGACGCCTACTGCACGCACGAAATAGCATGAATCATTGTCATGTTTCGTCTGAGCCTGCCTACTGCGAGAGCACGGAGAGGCACGATCAGAGTAAAACCTTATCACATAAAACTATCGTCCGTTACAAGCACTGGTTTTTTAAATTTAAAGTAACTATAAAGGCAAAAATTTTCATCATTACTACCTTTTATTATAATACCTATAGATTTGGCGACAATTAAATCCACAAATGTAAACGACAATTATATCTGAGGATGGCCGAAATAGGCGTTCTTGGCTGTGTGCAGGGAACGATTAAATTCTTTTGAAATAAATAAA
Source organism: Charaxes varanes (assembly GCA_024363005.1). Taxonomy (NCBI): domain Eukaryota; kingdom Metazoa; phylum Arthropoda; class Insecta; order Lepidoptera; family Nymphalidae; genus Charaxes; species Charaxes varanes. Next base: position 21,223,908 of record JANCMC010050420.1, read on the forward strand.
AATGTTTCTAAAACTACACTTGCTAAAATCACTTATCAACGGAAAATTGTTGTCAACGTCGATGAGTAACAGTTTACAATAAAGAATAATAAGAAAGGTATCCTAGACGATGCATAAAGTATAGAAAAAGCAGCAATAACAAGAAATTTTAAGGGCTTGCGATATCGGACCATCTATCTGTCCTAGCTCAATTATTCGGAACAAATTACGGATTTCATTTGGAACGTTTGGCCGGCCTCCAAAAATACGCTTCAAAATTCCGTTTCGTATCCAAAATTCCGTTTCACCGAATGCGCAGTCATTTCTATTTAATAAGTTTAAGACCGGGTCTACATCTGGTAAGTCAGAAAGTGCGCCTTGTTAACTCATTAGATGTAATGGTCGGGATAAATTTCTTGGCCCCGTGCCACCGGAAGAACATACCTTGCCCGTATTAAGTAAACAGGACAGGATCGATGGTGCTGAAGCTATTGTCTGCCAGTCTGCCTCGTGAATATTCTTTTCGCTTAACTTACTCGCTTTATTCAAATACAAATCTTTAAAATTTTTAAACTAGGCTCTTCATACATGATGTCTTTAACACCCTGCATATGTAAATTATATAGAAAGAGACGAATTTCTTAGCATTCCATGGATTCTCCGCGCGGGTGCCGGGTCCATCGCGTTGCAGTGGAAGGAACCATAGCAGTGCCCGGGACTTGTGACCGAGGTGTATTTTTAGGAGCGCGCTCTTTATAGTGATCACTAACAAGCGAAAGTACGATATTCCTTAGCTCGTCTGAGGTTAAAAATAATTACAGTGTGTCGCTATTTATTAAAAAAGATATAAAAAAAAAATACACGAATATATTTTAATACCGACTAGCGACTAACTCAACCATCCGATAATATGCTATAACAATAATGTACTAGTCAAGACCCGCGGAGCGGCCAGCCAAGTTCCAGCAAACAGAACTGGCGTGCCGCACAGCTGGGTATTTTTTCATGAATCACTTAAAGCCACTTTTGACTGGCTCATTATATATATATTTAATATAATTATGTAACTAAAAAATTCATTTGCGAAGTATTAAGGCAACGACATTTCTAGAGTTAATGATGAATTTCGGTTGCCATTTGATTCGGCGGGGGCGACGATATATGTGTTATATTAATCAAACAAAAACAAAGAGAAAAATTGCAATCAAACATTACTTATTTTTTTCTCCTGTGTTCAATAAATTAGGTTAGGTGCTTATTAGCAGATTCATTAGTGCCACAACAAAAAAAAAGGCGATGATATAGCTACATGTGAAAAAATACTGAATTTAAATAAATATACAAACTGAAAAACAGTTTGGTAACTTTTTTCTGTGTTCGAAAAATCGAGTTTCTCATAATTCAAATATGATAAGACGGATATATTCCACTTTTAGTACAATTCAGTATAGAAATAGGTCAAGCGTTATTCTGTCATTTTAAGCAATTGAAATTGTATTTTCGTAGAACAATATATCATTACTGTTATTTATCGTAGGTTATTTACGCTAAATTTATTATATGAAATCATTTAACAAAGGAAAAAGTGAAGGTAAAACAATTATGAGTAAAACTAACTCTTTAAAACAGTACAATAAAGGGTAATTTTTCATTTAAATAACTTTTTAAACTCCTTTTAAACTGCTCCAGTGTTTAAAATCGACGTGGTTGGCATTCATACAACCTTGTTTGCGAACAATGCAGTGACCTCCGAACGCGGCCGTAGTAGCAGCGTTTAACAAAAATACATACATTATTCAGTTGCTTTAATACATCGTAATCAGGTGTTAACTTGGTTAATACAGTGGCAGAATCGTTTAATTCAGTAGGTGTTTTTTTATAGTACGTGTTTTAGAAAACTTCTGGTTGCGCGCAGGCGAAGACTCGGTTAAGTGATGTGCCTTGGGTAAGGCGTATATCCAGCAGAGGATTGCCTTTTACTGATGATGACTAGGATTGAATGCCTGCTGATGGCGTTGTTGTCGCGTTCCGTTCGGTTTGTGAAACTTCCCGGTGGCCTAAACTCGTCATTAAGGGCCGGCAGCGCATCTGCTGGCCTTCTGGTCGATGCCTAGTATAACGATATATTCTGTTTCATATTTAATATAACATACAGTTGTCACGATTAGGCTTTGACGTCATCATATAATACATCTATACTTATATATAATGCTGAAGAATTTGTTTGTTTGCTTGAACGCGCTCAAGAACTACCGGGCCGATTTGTAAAATTCTTTTAGAGTTAGTTAGCCCATTTATCAAGGAAGGCTGTATATCATCACGCTAAAATCTTTTTTTTTACCTAATTTTGCGCTGACGATTCGCGGGCACAGCTAGCGTGTGTATAAAGTGGTGTAAATCGTTGGGCATTGGTGTGGGTGTGGTTTTATTTTAATACTTTGCTTTATAATAATATATAGATTGATTTTCATCAAAATAGCCTTTAAGCGGCGTAATAATTAAGCGGCTCGATGGAAATTCGCTTACCATTGAGGACACTGACCGAGTTCCAGCGCTAAGTGGGACGTTACATGATATTACGCCAGATAAGCGGCTTTATGACAACACCTCGCCACCGTATAAGATTCCCCTTATAAACGCAATTATCCAATGATATGATATTTTACCTAACAGTTTTACGTACTTTGAAAGCCAATTACTCGAAAATCGTACCCATAATAAAGAAAGTGTGTATAAAACTGTGCCTACATTTTAAAAGAGCTATTCATTTATACCGCACATGATGGGGTTGAATGAAAAAAAGATCCCACTTCACATGTATGGGAGCCATCCCTAAAAAGTAAAATTATTATTATTTTATGTTGCCAAAAATAGAAACTACGAAGTAAATAACTACCGAATTTCATGCATTTCTGTTCACAATTGTAGAAGTTAGACATGGTCGGGCAGACGGAACGACGGACAGCAAAACTATAAGGGTTCCTTATAGGACTACAGAACCATACAAAAAAAGAAAGCGCTTACTTGCCAATTTACTTTTTTTTAATTTACTTGAATTTAATTTAAATAAACAAGTAAGCGCAGTTTCCCTACTATAGGTAAAGCTATACTTACTAAAACCGAACAATATTAATAATCTTGACGCAGTTTACTTCAGCTAACGCTCCATAAACGTGTGCAGGAAGCATAGACAAGAGAATCATAGACAATAATAATGCTTAGGCCTAAATTATCCCGGCCGGACGTGGAGTGCATTGAATCGCGGCATTCCCTTATTTGATCGCACCAAATATGTCCGCACGTGTAGATGAGCGGAGGAAGTTTTGGCCACATCGCTAGTGGAATAGGAATGGGGATATTTACTTTGATCGTATTTGGTTTGTTTGATTAGTGCCGTTAATGTTTTGCTGTGAATCTAAAGAAAAAAATGTTAACCAACTATAATTACAGATACAATATTAATTTGTTTCTAGTTAAATTTAAACTACACGTTAAAGACACGCTTATATTGTTAAAGCTAAAGTATTATACTGTCGAAGACTATATTAAAGATAAAACTGCTTGGAGTTTAGTCGCTCCAGCTTTGTACGTTATAGTTAACATGCAAAAAATTAATTTAAACTCATTTCTGTAAGAACTATTTTTAAAAGACTGGCTAACGAGTTCCTTGCTGATTCTTCTCGTCGCTCGACTATTCCGAATCAGTGGTAGCTTTTAAAATATTTGACGATTGCAAAAGTAGAAGCTTGTAAAAGTCTACTTGAATAAAATATCATTTGACTTTGAATGCAGAGGACTTGCCTGTGGGGCAAGTTAAGATGACCAACTACCGTACGGAACCCCATAATTTTATAATATAACGACTGATAGCACTCAATGACATTAATCGGGTCCCACTGCTTTTCGTGCCTTCCGAAACATGTAGGAGGTCGGATACCAAATATAAACCAATGCTAGAGTGGGTCACCCATCTATTACCCGGTCGCAGCGAAAGCTACTTAACCTAGCGATCGACTCAAATGCCGACCATTGATTAGGCCACCACCTCCTCACTTTTATAAGTCTTTTATAAGCCACAATATTATGTTTAATTAAGCTACACTTCGAATATTATGTGAAGTTATCTCGCTACTTTAAGTAAGTTTTTTCACCATCTATAAAGAAATTCTCAAATAATGTAATTGCTAAATAATGATATATAAAATCAGTCAAAGCGTTGGTAATCACTTATAATCACTTTCCTTGTCTTCATAAAGAAACAAAAAGATTTTTTAAAGTATTTTACTTATTACTTATTCTATACTCCGTGTCATTAAATAACGAAAAGTAGCATAAGGTGTCCCATGAGAACTATACCGGCACGATTGGACGAGCACGTAAATTAACTACAAAATATTTGTTAAAAATAAACTTCGACATTTTGCTCCACGTACAAAAGTGTTATCTTGCAAGATAACCACTCTAACCTTCAAACAATACTTAAGGTAGAGATCGCAATGTTACAATTTTCCTTACTAGAGCGGCTCAGCAACCCGAAATGGCCTCTGACAGGATTTTGCGCGACATTTCAAGGTTCTCCTTTGTCTCTTGCCAGTTTTCAGTATGAAAACCGCGCGGATTCGATGTAACAACTTCCCATCAGCGATACCTGGGCCGCTCAAGTAGTTATTAACCAATCTGTTGACATACGTGACAAATGCATGAAATACTAAACTACTTTGCTTAAATCCGCGAATGAATATGAGGGAAAATCGATGCAATGCTGCAACCCGAATACTAGTGCCAGCCGGGATCAGTCCGTCCGACGGCGTCCACGGTCGAAGACGCCGCCATGTCGTGCATGTCTCATCTATCCGTAACACTGGAGATATATTGGAGATTGGAATATTTTATTGGAAATATTCCAATAAAACATTTCAGTGTTTTTCAAATTTCTACCTGATGAACTTTGGTCATTCTGTTACAAATAATACAAGCTATTGATGAAAAATAAGAGTTTTATTGACGCCCACGTATTTCCCCCAAAAGAAATTTCGAAAATATCAAAATACTGAAAAAAAAATTGAAAATTAAATGGGCGTCAGAACCTAATGCACACGGTAGTAGTTAAATTTCTTTTTGACCTTTACACCCTTTACAAAATCATCAATACTATCATAAAAAAACGTCTCAAATTTAGGGGGTAAGAATATTATACATTTACGACTTTCGATAATGAGTGCCCCCCAAAAAAACGTGACAACAAAAGCCCTTTTCATAATTAAATTTGTATTATAAATTAATAGCCCGTTATATTTGTATTGAATATTAACTCCAAATCTACAAGTAATGCTTTGTGACCTCGAATGTATTTTTTTTAAGTAATTGCATATATTAAAAAAAAACCTTCTATGTATAGTCGTGTGGAAGAGATATTAAGATATTTACGATGATTATCCAAATTAGTCTCAATTTTATCGCTACAAATGTAAGTTATATATTACTACTAATATATAGTAATTAACATATACTATACATATAAATATATATGTATAGTAATTATATAAAAAGGTATACTTAGAAACTAAGCATAAATTTTAAAGTTATTGCATTATTTTATTTTTTTCGCTTGACGGGAGAAAAGCTGCGTGTAACACGCGAGAACGAACTGGTTTTGTTCCTGTGTTACATTTTACTTAGAATTTAAAAGGAAATTAAGAAACATTATTCTTAATGTTTTTAATCTAAGGTGGTATACCTAATTTGGTTTATCTTAATGTTATTCTAATTATTGTAATCTATTATTTTCTCTCGTCTCGCACAACGCCTTTGTGAAACCAGGTCTCAATTACAGAGACGCGAGGCGTCGCACGTCGCGTGTGGCGGCGCGGCCCGAACCAAATGCAAACATATAGTGTTGTATGAGTGCGTTCACGGAGAAGCGATTAGGTTTTGCATAAAGTTTACACGCCACGCTGCACGCGACGCGTAACGCCGGGTGTCTTCGTAAACGAGGCCTACGTAGACTACGAGGACGGCTATCCCGGTCAAATACCAGGGTCCGCTTAGATTATAGAGGATGTGGCTGTGGGGCGAGTTAAGATAACCGATTGCCATCTGACGTCATCCCACGGACGTCTGTTCCTAAGGTAGGCAACTTAATGCCTGTGTTATAGGTAACAGATGCCTGTTATACACATTTTTTTTTAACATATAAATATATACAAATAGATAATACACCCAGACTCGAGGTGGGAATCGAACCCACGATCCCAAGAGCGGAAGGCTCACTGAATGGTCACTGCCCACCGCGTCAACAGGCCAGTCAAAGATTAAAGCGAGTACCATTTAGATTTCATTCCATCTTCTCTACCGTTGAGATATTAAGTCTCTACATTTTAAAAGCAATTTATTTTTTTGCAGATAAATATTTTTTTAGTAAAAGCTACTTTCACAGGTAAATGAAAAACGTTATTTTTTTAAAAATATAATTGACACTTATGGTAAACAAGCTTACTATAAAAGAAGCAAAAATGTAGATCAGCGACATTATTAATCCGCGTAAATATTTTGCTCCGCTGGCCAAACCTTGGCCAGCTGCCATTGACCACAGGGACAAAAAGTGCCCTGATACGATCAGGTCGTATTACATTGCCCGCGGGACCTTGGGCGAAAAAACTATCAAAAAAATTGATACTGTCGCCGCAATGTAAACAAGTCCTTATAACGAATGTTCGGTTTCCTACTTCAGGTCTATTTACTTTGGCTGGTACAGGAACCTCTCTTTGCATTATACCGGAGCCAGACATAGCTCAAAGTGTTTGTACATTTTTAACCTTGATGTCTACAAAGTTCTACAAAACTTTGTGAAGTTACACAAAGTCCCCGGCCACACTACGTGATCATTGAAATGATCATTCAAATGAAGCTATGTCTGTCTCCGGCATTACGGAACTTCTTTTATGGCTATTTAAATATAAGTAATAATAATAGCTACTCTTTTTATAAAAAAACTAGCTATGCCTGCAACTTCGTCCGCATAAAATTAGTTAAAAAAATAGATTCAACTTTAGCGTGATGATATATAGCCCATAGCCTTCCTCGATAAATGGGCTATCTAACAGTGAAATATTTTTTCAAATCGGGCCCGTACTGTCCCAGATTAGCGCGTTCAAACAGACAAACAAACTCTTCAGCTTTATATATTAGCATACATTGACAGAGTATTTGAATTCACGTTAAAATATCTATACATTTCAATCGTTTGGTATCAGTGTTAATCTATTCTAATATATAAAACTGATGAGTTTGTTTACTTGAACGCGCTGATCTCAGAAACTTCTGTTCCGATTTAAAAAATTCTCTCTGTGTTAGATAGCCCATTTTTTGAGGAAGCTACATGTCATCACACTAAAGTTCTTCACGTAATTTTATGCGCACGGAGTCGCGGGTAACAACTAGTTAATATAAACCAGTGCTAGAATGGGTCACCCATCTATCACCCGGTCGCAGCCAGGGCAACTTAACTTAGCGATCGACTATAAGGCTATAGGATATATATCATCAAGCTAAGATTGAATCTTATTTTTCGACAAATACTTTTACTCGGACGTAGTCGCAGGCACTATAGTTGTAAAAAACATTAAGAATTTTTAAAGATGAATATACGTATATACGCTCTTCCGTCAAGTACCTGAATATACTGAATAAGTTCTACCTGATCTTTACGACTAATTTTCAGCCATATGCGGCCGGCCCATGTCAACGACCATGTCTTGTCTAAAGGTAGTCTAGAGTTCACTTATTGCTCCCGCCTGCACTTCCAACATGTCAGCCACTACAGTTAGCTTATCTTTGAACTTATTAAAAATTTAGAAAAGTATACGTGCTTTTACTTTTCACAATATATCGTGATTCTACCCTCAAGGTGATACATCAATCAATTAGTACGCTTAGAGTTGTGTACTTTCTTTCTCGTTGGCGTGCAAAGTTTGAGAATAATTTAGTACAGAGAGGGCAAGTGTACGTACTGACGGAGCCGATCTTTAAGTGCGGCTTTATATATATTGGCTGAAACATAAATGCTTAGACTGTATTGAAGATTTCATTTTATGGAACGCCCTGTAATCATGACTGATCTCACATTAGAGGTACAGTTCGACCTTATTGTGTGTATAAAATAAATAAACAATACATTAAGTTTATTAGTGAATTACATAGATACTAAAAGCTCTACGCTATTTGGAGAGATTGGACTGAAATTCGTTAGGATTGTAATCCCTGACTCTGTTGGACTAATCTCGCATTCACTCAAACCACAAGTTTCATGCTTAATTATATCCAAAGTAAACCTAGTATCCTTAACAAAAAAATATTACGTATAATATAATCGGTGTAGACAGATACTTATATGAGTGTTATCATTATGAAAAAATATAACGCAAAATATAAGCAGTGTCGACAGACACTTATATTATGAGTGTTATCACTATGAAAAAAATATAACGCATAATATAATCGGTGTAGACAAACACTTATATGAGTGTTATCATTATGAAAAAAATATAACACATAACATAACCAGTGTAGACAGACATTTATATGAGTGTTAATTATTATGAAAAAAATATAACGCATAATATAATCTATGTAGACAGTCACTTATATGAGTGTTAATTATTATGAAAAAAATATAACGCATAATATAATCTGTGTAGAATGTCACTTATATGAGTGTTAATTATTATGAAAAAAATATAACGCATAATATAATCGGTGTAGACAGCCACTTATATGATTGTACGTTTTTGATAACTGCGGATGCCTCACTGACTGCGTAAGCCTCGCAAGAAGGTCCTCAGTTCGATTATCGTTATATTTATATTCGAAAGTAATTTATTGTAACTTAGTTGTTTTGTCTGGACTTATTTGCCATTTTCTTTAATTAATAGTCGTAAAAAACTATTAAAACAATATAAAGAAGATAGGTTATCAGAACAGGAAAAAAGATACTTAAATGTTTCGTTACTCTATTTAATTGCTTGCCTCAAAACGCAAAAGTGTTATAGGAGTGCTCTATTCTCTATCTCGCTCTATACTCTTCTTTAAGAGAATTAAACAAAATCGACTGATTTCGTGAATAAAAAAATCACTGTATTCCTTTGGTATGGCACTTATTGATATATATATCTATATATATATATATCAATAAGTGCCATACCAAATCCAAAAAGTGCCATACCAAAACCATATATATATATATATTAAGATGAAAGTCAACTTTGGACACTTCAGAAGGTTATAAAAAATGATGAAGTCCGGATGTCTGTGGGTGTGGAATTGACACGATCACGTTTGAAATAGTCAACTAATCGTGTTAATGTTTTTTTTATTAGCTTCACAATTACGGCACGCTGTTTCTTATTGAACACGAGTGTGTAATTCGGTATTGTTTATTTATAATTAACGAAAAACTAAATTTTAGCTGGACATACCACCTAGCGGAATATTACCGTACTATTAAGTATTGAGCTTCTTCTAATACCAGAGCCAGATATAGCTTCATTTCAATGATTATGTTGTGTGGTCGGGGACTTTGTGTAGCTGCGCAAAGTTTTGTAGTACTTTATAGTCTTTAAGGACAAAAGTGTACAAACACTTTGAGCTACACGTCTGGCTCCGGCGTAAGAGATGGCGCTTAAGACCAATGGCGGCCTGCATAGCCGATAGCTCGAAATATTTAGAAAATATTGGTTTTTTACTTTGCATTGTCCAAACTATTTTAAATTGTATCTATCTTGGTAACTTATTTGTACCACTGTACGAGGTCAATTAAACTATGGTTTATGACTATAGACTAAGCCTTTAATAACACACTAACTTTTGACTAATTTCGGACTAATTTCACGTTTAACTCCTCCGCAGTGTGAACACTAGTGTTGGCTCAGTGGTTGATATTTGACCATTATGATAGGTTTTTCAGGAACAAATTAGTCTTTTTTGTGTTGTAATGTGTGCAAAGGTAAAACTTGGAATGGTACAAAGTTCTCACGTCCAGGCTCTATATCAGTGTTGTATGAGGCAGGGGTGATTTATCGACACTAGTGTTGGCTCAGTGGTCGATATTTGACCATTATCTATCGCTTTAAGCCATTAATATTCAAGTGAGCATGATCATCCTCACGTCTTCCGCATATGATACCTTCACAATGATAAGCCTTACCTCGCTAGACCGTTTCAGAATGCTAACATTTGAATATACTAGATTGCCAATGTCAGATATCGACTTAAGCATCAGTCATAAAAACTTTGCCGGTAGACTCCGTCCATTGTAACTTCGGAATTGCTTTTTGAGCATACATTTAAATCGTTACAGACATCTTTGTGGGGCTGAAAGTTTGCTCCGATTGTTGTTTGAACATGCAAATGTACCGTATTGGACAAGAATTGATCAGACTCTGGAACTAGAGAGAACTAGTACAGACAAGATTCGGACAAGTTTAGACTAGAAAATGTGGTTAAAATTTCCTTATTAAATTCAGTCAGACACTTATCAATGTCACTAAATAAATATTTTTAAAATTATTTTACGATACTTTGATGACAAAATTTTCGAGCTATAAGTTATTTTTACGAAGGCTTCTAGTCCAACTCATAACAGTTCACTTCTCATTCGTTCAAATATTTTATAAATAGCGTATTTTAAAAGCAGTTAGGGAAATTGCCTATAGCTTACTTTCATAAAAATAGGGCAAGTCATTTATAGCGAAAGTAAGAGCAAACGACGAATGTTCGAAACACCGACGGCATTTGTGAAAACATCTCCGGCAGCTATCGTTCACAAAAACTTCCGATAGAATTCGTTCATTCTAACTTGGAAATTGCTTCGCCAGCTTACATTGGAATTGCTACAGAAAGGCAAGCGCAGCGTTTCGCGTAAACTTAAGTTTTCTAAAGATATAACGTTAAGATAGACACCTTTGTAAGTCGTAATGAAATAGAAGTTAAATATCAAACAGTTAATTTGTCTTTTTAAATGACTCCAAAAAAAGGAGGTTCTCAATTCGCCCGTAAAAATCGAAGACAGTATGTAATACGAAATCCCGCACTGTTCTACACACAGGCCTCGCCTAGTGCTGGCGCCTTTACTATAAGGGTATATAGATGTTAATCTCACGGGAGCCCTAAAGGTACATCTTTATTTTGTTAATTTATCTTTATATACGTTGATGTCGCCCAACATGTTTTTAGCTATCTCATTAAGTCCAATGTTGTATGACCTAGAGTTCTGGAATGGAATAAGGCAGCTCCTAGAATAGAAAATATTATTATTCCATAAAAATTAAAATGCCCTCGAGGAAATTGTAAACATGCGCTGTATAAGCAAATTGTAAGAGAAACAAAGAGGTACTTTGGTATAATATGAATTTGAGCAAGGAACAAAAGTTGCCCGCCTCTAATGTACACAGCCCGCACTTGAGGGTATTGCTGCATCAGAGTATTTAATTGTTATGGAAGTTATATTACTCTACATCCAGTGCGAGTGGGCCCTGTATCAAAATCACTTAGAGGGTATTTTATATTTATTTAGTTGACTAGCTAGTATCTCCTGTTTCCTCCTTAGTTTCGGGAAATTTCTTGTTATTTATTTATTTTAAAAATACTTATACATATATTGTACTCCATAAAATTGATTACATGTAGATGTATATTATGTGTAAATAAAAAAGAATTTAAGTTAAGTTACTTATACCATAAGGATGAAATATTTTTGTGCCAGGTGCCAGCCCAGTGTCTCTAAAGGTCCTGTGTCGTATTGATTTGGAGACATAGAAATTAGTTGCTAGTTATACAGAGAAGTCTATAAAGCAAAGAAATCCTTACAAATTGCACAGTTGCGGAATTTCGTTCAGAGGGGATGTGAGGGAAGGATGCAAACTTTAGAGGTGCTCTGAAATTATTCGAAAGAATGATTGGGTTAAGTAATGAAAATCACTTCATTATTTTCAAAAACGTTATTAAAAGGGTTTATCGTGAATACCAGCTGCATTCAAAAACAGGTAGAGTGTGGCGCGACGGTGGTGTGTTAATTATAGGTAATGTGCACCGCTAGGTGGTTTGTTCGACATGAATGTGGAAGCGGATCATATTGATTGATGCTGAGAGGATCGCGGGACAAAGGCAGCGAGCGACGGGAGGTAGGCGCGAATTGGAACGGGGTATCGACGCCCCGTTATTGTATCGGGCATATTCGGAGTGGGTGCTGTTTGCAAATGTAATAAATAAACAATTCCTCTTTAAAAGGAAAAATGTTGCTGTAGGCGGTAATAACGTTTACACCTTCTCAGTGCGATATATATCTACGACTTGTACTTTATGTTTATGACCCAATTAGTAAATTAATACGATAAAATAAAAACAAAGATTAATATTAATTGGACTTGAAAAATAATTTAATAAATATTAATTAATAAAATTTAACTTATAAAAAAATATCACAAAAACTGAAACATTATGACATCATCCAATTGCTTTTAATTATTATTTAGTCTAGCAACAGAACTGGAATATCCTAGTATTACTAAGTCGGTCTTATTAATATGCGACAAGGAAAAAACAAGCTGATGCTTGTGATCATAAGTGAATTCGAAGTTTTTTTAGACATTTGCACTATCCGAAAGGCCTTAGAGTGTACCTTTTAGAATTTAATATGCTCTTTACTCGAAGGCATATCGTGCATATCAATAAATTTGACAAACAGTCCAACTTACACATTCGAAGCCTTTATACGACTTGAATAACGACTCTATAAAGTTGTACTTGAAATTGGATAAATTATGAAAATTTACGCGGAACTTTTCAAAGCTCCGCCTAAGTTATTAGGCAGCGCGCTAAGTTATTAAATACACCCGTACAAGTGCCGCGTAGAATTACATGGAATTTCATCGTACGGGGGATTGTATGCGAGCTGTCTAGGGCTGACACTTGTCTACTGATCGGAATTGGAATTTGGAGAATAAGTTAAATTACTTTACTTAAAACCTCACTAGGATACCACAATCTAAAACAAAATGCCTATTTGATTTTTGACGTAAAAGCTCTTTACAAATGCTTGGCTTGAAGAAATGTTTGTCGAGAGCGTTACGAAAAGTGTGGTCGAGCTAAACGAACGGAAGTTGAGAGAAATATATAAGTTAGAGAAGATAGAAATAGAGAGAGATACATATCATATTTTTCACACCATAAGCCTATGGTCTCGGTCTTACAAACAACCACAGTAATTACTGAAGTATTCGGTAATGAAAACAATGAATAAAAATAGAAAATCTGTTAAGAAATATTAATTTGTCAATGTATAAATTTAAATAGTAGTAGAAAATTATATTATTACAGCTGGAGCTATAGATGGAGCTGAAGAACATTTACTTCAGTCGCGTGTTCTAAAGCGCACTCGCTTTTTTTACTTTATAGATCGATTTCAACAAAGAAAGGTGGCTTTAAAGATAATAAGGATTACTTTTACTCAAAATTAGCGTGCCCAGAATATTATTTGTCAAAATAATATTCTGGGCACTTTTTTGCAAATTAAAAACGTCTTGTAGGGCAAAAATTCATAGGCGCTGAGGAAATCCCTCAATAAAAGTCAAAAAATTTAGAAACGACTTGGTGCA